>CM039129.1:14775696-15124039 GCA_022036555.1 Microstegium vimineum | reverse complement strand
GTAGGTCTAGAGATAAGGATGGTTAGCATGAGGTACTTTCGCTTTTGCATCAACTATTGGGGAAGGTTGTAGATGGTGAGGATCACCGACCATGTGCTATGCGTGCTGCTCCTCTCAGCAAATGGATTCATTCCATCAGTACTCAGTGCAAATCTAACATTTCTTGTTTCCTTTGCAAAGTATTCATGGTTGTTATTGAAATCTCTCCACTGCGTGCCATCAGCCGGATGACGAAGCTTCCCATCATTTTTGTGCTCATTTGAAGGATTCCAGGTCATAAGTTTGGCATCCTCTGGGTTAGCGAACAAACACCTCAATCGATCAACCACAGGAAGGTACCACATCACTAAAGCAGGAATCTTTTTCTGAGCATAATTGTCTACTTCGTCTTTTTCTTTGCTTGTGAGGGGTTTTGTTGCTCTCTGTTGGGTCTTCTTTCTCTTATTTCCTTTACACTTGGAGGTAGCACATTCTTCTTCTCAAAAGTCTTTATTCGTCTTGTACCTACTTGCACCACAGTTTGGACAGCTGACCATGTCCTTATACTTATCACCTCGATATAGGATACAATGAGTTCTACATGCGTGGATCCTCTCAACACCCATAGTGAGCGTACTGATTAACTTCTTTGCATAGTACGTGTTAGCTGGCACATTGTTCCCCTTTGGAAGCATGTCTTTGATAATACTCAAGAACGCATCAAAGCCAGCATCAGACAAACCATATCTAGCTTTGAACACCAAAAACTTAAGCACAGACCGCAGTGTCGTGAACTCTTGGGGTACAACCCTTAGACTCATCATACAAAGGCTCTTTTGTTGCATTCATCAGGGAATCCATACCTTTCATGAAGAACATTGAAGGGTCATCTAAATGACGATGCAACATTGCCTCTAACAATTCTGCATCTTCCGCAGCCATAACTGGCAGGACCTCACCTTCATTTTCTCCATCAAAACCATGATCAGGAAGAGGTTGTTGTGTCTCATGTATGAACGGGAACTCGTCAACAAACATATGTAGATCAACATCAATATTTGTAGTGTTTGCGGTTGTATAATGCGTAGAACTACCCTCTCCATGCTTTGTCCAAATCAAGTAATCCTTCATAAACCCCTGACAGAGTAGATGACAAAGGATTGTTTGAGTGTCATCAAATACAACAATATTTTTGCAGTCTATGCATGGACAATGTATGTGCTTTATCTTTGTTCTCGAAGCATGGTTCTTAGCAGCGTCAACAAACTTATGCACTTCTGGTAAGTATGATGGATCTAGTCTTGACAACTCATACATCCATAATGACCTCTCCATCGTACCTATACAAAAATATAATGAAAACAAATTTTATGCTAAAAGTTGAAACCATAGGCCTAGCTCCAAAAAGTTACTCAAACCGAGGAAAAATGAATAAAAGGATGCAAGAGAGAGATAAAATACTTTATTAACCTACTTTATTAGAGAACTAACAAAAAAACTATATTGCTCTCTACATATAAAAACACTTCATGAACACAATCCTTTGCTAGCTACAACTAAAAAATCCATTTCATAAGGTACATTTTTAAACCTATATTTGTCTCTCCATACAAACAAACAATTCATGGAACAATTTGTGAATATAAAGAAAAAAATACTAAGTAAATGGACCTATATGGATCTCTACATGAACATACCATTCATGGCTATAGCTATATACATACAACTAAATTTTTTTTGGATAAACTAAATTTACAACAAAACATGAGTAGGGAGAGTAGAGAGGCATCATCTAACCATCTTAAGCATAAACATTTCACAAAATCTTGCCCATAACCTAGTTACCCTTCTCTCTCACTCATGGTGAAACCCTAGATCCAAAAGAGACTCAAATTGAGCAAGAAATGGACAAAATGAGGCAAGAGAGGCATAAACTAACCTTTCTTAGCAACCTCCGTATAAAAATGAAGATCAAAACCTCCCCCTTGTATTTGAAGAAATATGGACCTCCAAAATCGTCTTCAATGAAAGTTGGCTGCGACCTACAGTATTTCTCGGGGAGGAAGAAGGGTATATATAGCTATAGGAATAACACTGGCGGTTGCTTAAGTCAACCGCCAGTGTAAACCTATTTACACTGGCGGCTGTCTTAAAATAATCGCCTGTGGAAATGGCGCATTTCCACACGCTGTTCAGCTAAGTCAACCGCCAGTGTAAATAGATTTCCACTAGCGGTTGACTTAGCTGAACCGCCTGTGGAAATGCGTCATTTCCACACGCGGTTATTTTAAGTATACTGACGGTTCGTAGCTGGTCCGTACGCAACCATTTCCATTGGCGCATGATAACTGAAACCGGCAGTATAAATAAAATGCCACCGCAGGCTTAGAACTGCTTTGTACTAGTGTAGACGACGTGCCCGTCGACAATGAGGCCCATGTTATTCTTGCAGTGCTAGGTAACACGCCCATAGACAGTGAGACCCATGTGGTGACTTTGTCAACCTTGATATTTGCTGGTCTAAATGGGTTCTTCGGAGGTGCTCGTAAGGATTGAATCTGCGTGCCTAAGTTCGTAGGGTTGAAAAAGAGAACATACAGAAAAAGAAAGAAAGAAAAGTGCAAACACTGTCGACCGAGCCTCCAAGCGCTGGAAGTTCACGGGCCTCTCCTACCGTTAGATTTTAGATCAATTGATGGGCCGCGCGACAGCTGGGCTCTGGGCCTTGCCGACGGGAAAGCATCTTCCGCATGATTTTCAACGTACCTAGCAGCATCATATCTGTGTATATTCCTCATCATCAATCATTAACAGAATAAAGTACAAAGGTTACGTCAAGGGGTTCACGACGCAATGGTCAAAATCATTGGTTGGAGGCTCCCACCCAGAGTTCAAATCCTGGGTGCGACACTTTATTCTGAATTTACAAAGGTTACGATGGAGAAGTTTTGAAAAGGTAAACCATATATTATATGTCGATCTCTGAATAAAGTTCAAAGGGGAGAGTTATCTTGAGGTGGATCTATAGAAAGGATGCAATTCCATCAAATATTTATCATATTAAACATGTACCATTAGATTTATCATATCATATTTTTATATATTTATATTTATTTATTTGAAGTGATAAATCATAATAATATTTTCTATACATTAACTTTATTACATTAAGAGAGTAGATACAAATACATATATTCTGGGGGTGGGGGGCGAGGGGGGAGGGGGCGGGAGCGGGGGGACGAAGGTTACTTTTGAGCTTCAGAGCTCCTCTAGGTGTTCACACTTACTACGGGAAGGAGTTGATAGATCTTTAGACCTGTCATGCTCCCATCATGCGCATCAAACATGGAAAGGCTGCGACTAGGCTAGAAATGCCTTTCTTTGTTCACGCACACAATTTTGATACTTTTTATTGACGACAATGGCCACTAATTATTGTTTAAACCTGCTTTGTGCCTCTCCAGCTGTACATTGTTAAGAATGTTGCAATCAGCTACCAAAGAATGGCGGTGCACGTGGTTAATTTTCTCTGACAACCCACAGGTATATCAAATAGATGGGGGGTCGGGGAGATGGGGATACTGACAGATAGACTGAATCTTATATTCACTTAATCATACGACAGATAGACTGAATCTTATATTCACTTAATCATACGTCAATGCTCCACTGATAGATGACGGATCATTTTCATTCTGTTAACCGTTTGTCACTGTTCTTTTATGCAGCATAAGGTGTCTACTACTTTTAATTTGATGGCAACATCTTAATTTTTGTGCATACCTACTCCATCATTAGAGTGTATTTCAAAAAGTAACTGAATCCTACATTCACTGAATAATACGTTCGTACTGCACTGATGACCAAACATTTTTCTTTCTGTCAGCCGTATCACTGTTCTTTTAAGCAGCACAAGGTGTTTACTTCCATTTGACGGCAACATCAGTTGTCTCCATACTTCTTCCATCATTAGGATGTATTTTAAAAGTAACTGAATCGCCAACTAAGAATTGAAGAGATCTGTGTGAAAGCGTCCAAACACAACTTAAATTGATCAAATTTGTTCTTCTTATCTACAGTACCTAATAAATAAAGTTCACTAATACAAAATTGATTTTGCGAGACACCACCCAAACATTAACCGAGGCGGGCATAAAATCCAACCGCCTCAAAAAATCTGGGCTATTAACGGAGGCGGACATTTTTTATTTACCGAGGCGGTCACATTTGTCCACCTCCAAAAATCGATTTACGGAGGCGGACATTTTTAAGACAACCGCCTCCAAAAATAGCCTATTTTTTGAGGCGGACGTCTTATAATGCCCGCCTCCGTAAATTGATTTATGGAGGCGGGCAACATTAAAGGCCCGCCTCGGTAAAAGACCTCAGCCCAACGGGTCCAAGCGAGGCCCGATAGCTTTTTCAAGTATAAATACATGAAGTTTAGGGTTTGGGAAAGCCCACTTCCACCCCCAGCCGCCTCTCTCTGCCCACCCAGCCGCCCCTTCCCTCCCTCACGCGAGCGGCGCCCCTCCCTCCCTGTCCTCTCCTGCCTAGCGCCACCACCTCCCTCCCTCCGTCCCCTCCCCGGCATCCTCTCCTCCCTCCCTTCCCCGGCGGCTCGGTGGCGAGCTCCTCCTCCAGATCGGCTCGGTGGCGAAACTCCTCATCCAAATCGGCTCCAGTGGTGGCGGGCTCCACCATGGCGCGACGCTCCTCCAACGGATCCGGCTCCCCCGCCGCCCCGACGGCGGATCTATAGGTGGCACACCCTCTCCCCGACGACGGATCTCGACGCGGCGTTGGCGCACGATTCCGAGCAAGGCGCCCCCTCCTCCTTCCCCATGTGGCTCGGTTCCCCCTCCTGGTGCGGATCCGGCCACCAGCAGCGGCGGGGGCACGGATCCGCCCACCATCGAGCGGGTCCGGCCACCGGCGGCAGCGTGGGCATGGATCCGCCCACGAGCAGCGGCAGCACCGGGCTCGGTGGGCCTGCTCGTTGTCGGGCTGGATGGGTTTTTTTTTATTTTCTGAAATTATTAACCGAGGCCTTCCATTGGAGGCGGACGGTGTTGCCCGCCTCCAATAATCAAAATGGCCCGCCTCCAATAATCATTTTTGTACTAGTGGTTTGATATATTTAGTTTATTAAATTTCTGAATTATTCCAACACATGGCATTATTTCAATGTAATAAGTAATTTTATTACTAAATAGTTAAGTTTCGTTTTCCTAGGGTCATATTTCTCTCCTGACCGTAGGTTCTAGTCGCATTATTTGCATATATATCAGATATGTATATGGTGCTAGTCTGATCATGAAAATTGATCCACGAAAGTGGACACACTTAACCTTGTTTGGATGCTCATGTATCTCCCTCAAATCACATGTATTTCAAACCACATGTGTTGGACTGTATTTAAGCTAATTTTAATTTCAATCCATGTAGTTTGAGGTAGGTACATGTGCATCGAAACAAGGCCTTAGGTGTATTTTGTTGCATGTAAATGCTTTAGTTATTCTATGTAGAAACACCGCACACCCTAATCAGGGGGTGACCTTCATTATATAGCCGGTTAAGGTTTGCAGTAAATGTATAATTATCAGTACGGTAGTAATCCTAGACAGGTTATGCTATGGTTACAATATACAAGGCCAATGGGCCGGATGTCCATATGAGCTGTTACAATTATATTCTAACACCCTCCTTCAGTCTAAGCGGGAGTGTCACGAATACAAAGACGGGACCTAAAGTCAGTGAACAGCTGTACAGGTAACCCTTTGGTCACGATGTCCGCGAACTGATGAGACGATGGAACATGGAGCATCCGAACATGTCCCAAAGCAACCTTCTCACAGACGAAGTGTATATCTATCTCAATATGCTTCGTGCGACGATGATGAACTGGATTGACAGTCATGTAGATGGCACTGACATTGTCGCAGTAGACAATCGTCGCCGAAGAGATGGGTGCATGAAGCTCCTGAACTAGCTGACGAAGCCAACAAGTCTCAGCCACAGCGTGCGCAACAACATTATACTCAGCCTCCACACTCGAACGAGAAACCGTAGTTTGTCGCCTAGAGGACCAAGAGACTAAGTTATCGCCGAGGAAGACACGGTAGCCAGAAGTGGAGCGCCGAGAGTCGGGACAACCAGCCCAATCAGCATCGGAGTAGGCAGTCAAGCTGGTGATGCTGCCTGTGCCGATGTGAAGCCCAGTGGAGAGGGTGCCCTTGAGGTACCGCAGGACACACTTGAGCATCGCCAGATGAGGCTCGCACGGGTCGTGCATGAAGAGGCAAACCTGTTGAACGACATAGGCGAGGTCCGGACGAGTCAGCGTGAGATACTGCAGTGCACCGACGAGGCTGTGGTACTGAGTGACATCTGCCACCGGAGCGCCATACGTGGTAGAGAGCTTGGCCTGAGTGTCAACAGGAGTCGCCGTAGAGTGACACTCAGCCATGCCGGCGCACTGGAGCAGATTCACAGCGTATTGGTGCTGAGACAGGAAGAGGTCGTCAGCAGAACGCGTGACAGAGATCCCGAGGAAGTGATGAAGATCCCCGAGATCTGTCATGGCAAACTCAGACTGAAGGAGCTCAGTGATGCGACGAAGAAGCTGGGTCAACGAGGCTGTCAGGATGATGTCGTCGACGTAGAGCAGTAAGTAGGCGATGTCTGCACCCACTTTGTAAACAAAGAGGGGTGTATCAGAGGTCGAAGCAGTGAAGCCGGACCGCTGAATGAAGCCGGAGAACCTCTGGTGCCACGCCCTGGGCGCCTTCTTGAGTCCGTACAAAGACTTTTGCAGGAGGAAGACATGGTCGGGGGCCGCCGGGCTGACGAAGCCGGCCGGCTACTGCCAGTAGACGGTCTCATTCAGGTGACCGTGAAGAAAGGCATTCTTCACGTCCAGCTGATGAATCGGCCACGAGCGAGAGGCGGCGATGCTGAGAACAGCCCGGATGGTCGCCGGTTTGACAACCGGGTTGAACGTCTCGTCGTAGTCGATGTCATACCGCTGCGAGAACCCACGAACGACCCATCTGGATTTATGACGAGCCAGAGAGCCGTCAATGTGATCCTTGTGTTTGAAGACCCACTTGCCGGTGATGACGTTGGCACGAGGCGGTCGAGGGACTAGACACTAGGTGCCATTATCCATAAGCGCCTTGTACTCGTCAGCCATTGTCGCGCGCCAAGTTGCATCGGCAAGCGCGGCACGAGAGTTGCCTGGCAGTGGCGAGGCCAGACCGGAGACTGCCGCGGTGAAGCCGTACCGCTGCATGGGCGGCGGCAGAGAGCCCGTCTGGGCATGAGTCGCCCGTGTGGAGTTCTCTAGAACCTCCTGTACAGCTACCTGCTATACAAGGGGCGGCTGCACCACCTCCTACGGTGCAGGAACCGAAGGTACCGGCGACAGAGGCTGGGCAGTGGCTGCCATACCCGACCGACGGCTGTAGAAGATGCCGTACCGCTGCCGCACGGGTGCGGATGCGGCAGGACTCGCTGGCGGCCGAGGAGCAGCGGCAGTGACCTGTTCCAGCCCCTGGAGCAACCGGTGGGCAGCGCCATGCCACAGGATGGCAGGGTCAAGCCCAACGGGATCACCGACATCGTCGAAGTCTGACAAGGCAGGTGCAGTCGCGGTCCGCAGGCGCCCACCGTCTGAAGTAAACGGAGGAGGCGTGGGAAGTAAGTCCTGTAACAAAAAATCAAAAGAATCCGGTTGAGGCTTGGAGGCCGCAAACGGAAAGTGAGTCTCATCAAAAACGACGTGTCGCGAGATTATAATCTTGCGATTGGAAAGGTCAAGACAACGGTAGCCCTTCTGAGAAGGAGGGTAACCGAGGAAGACACATGCCGTAGAGCGAGGAGACAATTTGTGACGAGTCGTGGCACTGAGATTTGGGTAGCATAGACAGCCAAAAACCCAAAGGGTGGAGTAATCTGGCATTTTGTGGTGGAGAAGATGATAGGGTATACCGTTATTTTTGGACGAGAACGGCCGCCGGTTTGTGAGAAACACGGTAGTGGAGAGAGCTTCGACCCAATAGGGTGGAGGCATGGCGGCATGAATCAGAATGGTGCGAACGCCATTGTTCAGAGTGCGGAGCATGCGCTCAGCCTTGCCATTCTGAGCAGATGTGTAGGGGCACGAGGTACGAAGAACGATGCCGCGATTGGAAAGGAATGCGCTGGTGGCATTGTTGATGAACTCGATGCCATTATCTGCCTGAAAACAGCGTAGAGAAATACTGAATTGTGTGTGAGCATAAGAGACAAACTGAACAATGTGGTTATGAACTTCAGACATATGACGAAGAGGGAACGTCCAACAATAATGTGTATAATCATCAACTAACACAAGATAAAATTTATAACCAGAAATACTCGAGACTGGAGAGGTCCAAATGTCACAATGAACGAGATCAAAAGGTGCTGATGTCCTAGAGAACGACCTAGCAAACGGCAATCTAACATGTTTACCGAGATGGCAAGCATGACAAATGCGGCGAGCTGCTTTATTACACTGGATAGCTGAAACTTTATTTAGAGTAGCGACGACAGCGGGTGTGGGATGACCAAGGCGGGAGTGCCACAGCTCCAGGGAGACGACGGCGACATGACAGCGAGGAGGAAGGAGATGTGGGGTGCTTTAGAGGTCCCCGTTGCTATTGCACCAATGGAGAACCGTCTTGGTATTGAGATCCTTAATAGAAAAACCAGAGGCGTCAAACTCAATAGAACAGTTATTGTCACGAGTAAGCTGTCGAACAGATAACAGATCACGAGTAAGTTAGGGAGCGACAAGAACAATATTAAGATGAAAGGGACTATCAGCTATTTGAATAACAGAAGTGCCACGACTATGAATGGGAATGGATTGACAGGTGTCGACCATAATGGAGGACGGTGGCGACTGGAGATGGGAGAGTAAAATACCGTCACTAGAGGACATGTGGGATGTCGCTCCGCTGTCCATGACCCAAGGTGCATTGCTGCCCTGGATCGCCATCTGGTTGAGAGCGGCAATCAAGTTGGCCGAGTCCCAACTGCCTAGAGGCCCGTACGCCGGGGGGCCGCCGGCGATGGAGAACTGCGCAGGCGCAAAGGCAGTGTGTGCCTGTGGAGGAGGCGGTGGTGGCGCTCCCCACTGCTGCTGCTGAGGAGACCACGGAGGTGTCCAGGCACCGTTCCAAACCCACGGGCCGGCCGGCGGATGTCCACCAAAGTTGTTGCCGTGCTGCTGGTTGCGGCCACCGACGCCGTTGCCGCCTTGCTGCTTGTGGCGGCCACCGCTGCTGCTGCTGCCATCGTCGTTGCCACCGCGGCCACCCTTGCCCTTTCACCCCTTGCCCTTGCCCCCCTTTCCCTTGCCACCGCCCCCACGATAGGTGGACGCAGAAGGGGTGGACTGGCAGGATGACGACGTGCAGGAGGAGTGGGTGGAGGCGGCCATAGGTGAGGCCGAATCCGCCTTGCCCTCGCTGCCGAGGTGGAGCTCCTTGACGCAGAGCATGTTGGTGGCAGACTTCAAGTCGGGAAGCGGCGAGGTGTTGGAGATGATGTCGGTGGTGTTGGCGAAGCGGGGGTTAAGACCACGCAGAAGGTTGAGCACGAGCTGCGCAGGGGAGATGGTATGACCGACCTCCCAGAGGGCATCGGCGGTGCGCTTCATCTGCTGGGCGTAGGCGTCGATGGAGAGGTCGCCCTGGGACAGGTTGTGGAACTCCTGCCCAAGGACGACGGCGCATGACTCCTTGTTTGCCTGGAACAGGGCTTCGATGGAGACCCACAGAGCGCGGGCATCCTGTTCGGGTTCCATGGCGAGATCGAGGACAGTGTCGTCGATGGAGCCATACATCCAGCCGCGGAGGCAGGCGTCGGGCTGAGACCACGTGGGGTCCGCCGGACGTGCGTCCGCCGTGCCATCGATGTGGCCGAGCAGCCCGTACTTGCCGCAGAGGGCAGTGTAGAACACCTTCCACTTGGTGTAGTTCTGGTATTCGAGGCTGAGTGCAACGGGAACGTGCTGCTTCACGTTGACGGCGGCGAAGATAGGAGCAAGGGTGGATTCCCCCATGGCGTCGGATGACTGGGAGCCGATGGAGCCTGTCGTGGAGGATGAAGTTGTCGACGATGTCATCTGAGCGGCTCCGGGGCGGTGGCGCGAATAGGATCGCGCGGTGGCCGAGATTGTGGTGCGGCTCGAGTCGGGCGGCGGCCTGCAGCGCGCGGACAAGGAGGCGGCGCGGCTTACGGAGGCGGCGGTGCGACCGGAGGACGGGCGCGGCCTGGCGGTGGCGCGATGCGCGCTCGCGGCCAGGGCTGGTGCGGCTCGAGTCGGGCGGCGGCCTGCGGCGCGCGGCCAAAGAGGCGGTGCGTCTTACGGAGGCGCGACCCGACCAGAGGATGGGCGCGGCTGGGGCTGGTGCGGTGGCACACACCCTCGTGGAGGGTGCAAGGGCAGAGGCGATGTGAAAAGCGAAAGGGAAGGATCGGAATTAGATTGATACCATGTAGAAACACCGCACACCCTAATCAGGGGGGTGACCTTCATTATATAGCCGGTTAAGGCTTGCAGTAAATGTACAATTATCAGTACGGTACTAATCCTAGACAGACTATGCTATGTCTACAATATACAAGGCCAATGAGCCGGATGCCCATATGGACTGTTACAATTATATTCTAACATTCTATATTGTGCACGTAGCAAAGAAGTTCATGGACATTGGATCTCATTTATTGAAGTTAGATCTAATTAGAGGAATGCATTGACTTGTGAGTTCATAGACGTGAATCATATAGAGGACACATATATGGTAGAATGTTGATAAATAAATCATAGCATTTTTAATTTTTAAGGGGATGCATTTGCACTTTCTATGTATAACATAGCTTCACCCTGTTTATCGTGGCTTCGGAAAAAATGATCATATATTGTGTCAAAATATAATATTGTTTACTTATTTTTTAGTAATATATAAATGGATCTTCTCTCAATACATGAGACCTTTAATTTCTTCACGAGAAATCATACTTTGACATTCAGGTGTACTCCCGGCCATATCTGTGTGTATTTCTAGATGGTCAGGGCATCAATCTTATTGACGATGACATGTGACTTAACTAATATAGTTATTGTTCCATGGGAATATATGCAAAATCCTAAGTTATCTTTAGACGTCATGATACAAGTACCAAATATTGTTAATACCTTCTATGCATGCAGCATCTTAAAGTTATGAGGTTCATTGGATGCGCCATTTCAGTTTCTTGCCGACAACTCAATATATTCTTGGTCGTTTCAGTGCACCCAAACATTGATATGAACAAGACGGCTAGCATATTCTAGACGTAGGTCCTGCACTAACTTGACTAATATTCAATTGCAAAGAAAACTATACATGTTTGTTGCTATGCGATACCCTTGTCCTTGTCCCTCTGTTTTTAAATGCATGAATTTTATTTTTAGACTAATTATCTTGTCATAAACATCATATAATTGTTTCCTTGTATGACTAATTAAGAAAGGGAATGTGATTATTTTGGCCTCCGTACAGCTTAACCCTGTCTTTTCTCTTCCTTAATACATGATATAGGCAGGTGATATTTCTATTCATTCAATTCTGAAAAACGTCACAATTTACATAGCAGTTCTATAAGGAGATAGTAATCACTTTAAATTTACTAATTTATTTGTATAATAGAGTTACTAATAATTATCGTTGCCTATTAGAAACCAATAATGTTTTTGTAGCCTGCAGAGGCAGGCTGTTTAATTCCACCAGAACATTACCCACAAAATGGCAGCAAGGTTTGGTTTACGCACGTGTCTCAATTCCAGGGGAAAGACTGTTCTTCTCTAGAAGATTTGTCTATCTTGTTGGTTGCCTCCGATCTTTAGACTTGAGCATTCATGTGGACTCTTCTGCGTTCACACATCTCCATATCTTTTTTTTTCCTCCCTGAGTGCATTGCATGTTGTCTGAAAAAAGTGAAATCTAGGCCTTTGATGGAAGTTTACTGAATGTTTTTTTCTGACTGATTTGAGCACATGCAGTTTGTCATGGTCATTATTTTTTCAATTAATGAGAATCTGCCCAAGAACAAATTACTGAGATGTTATTTTCATGTGCCTGAGTTTGGTGATTTTAAACTTACTGATATTCCAAGTTCCATAGGAAACTATGGATTCCTATGTGTCGAATATAAAAAATAACTGATGCAGTACAAACTAACAGAACATAGTTTAATTAGACGATCATGCAGTAATTTTTTTTTGTATACCTGTGTGACTAAAAATGTTATAGCTAGTGTTTAATTTACTTTGTTTCATGATTATTGCGGTACGTATATGTCAAAGTTGGTACAAAATAAATAACGGTAGTCTCACGAACCTTAGAAGCTGGATTGCTAATTTAACCCAGTCATTTTCTTGTTTTTAAACATATATGCGTCATTGTCTAATAGGCTCAGTTACTGGAGTTGTTGGTGGAGGGTCTCCCACCCCTCATATTTCTTACTTTGTGCATTGTGTCGTGTTCAGTGACTCAAGACATCTCGCTTTCGGTATTTGAGTTTCTATAACTTCCTACTTCTCTTAATGAAGCACGCGTTCAACGCGATTTCGAAAAACAATTTCTTGTTTTTAAGCATATATGCGTCATTGTCTAAGAAAAAATGTGTGTACAAAAACCATATGCGGCTGTGTATACTCTCTCCGTACTAAAAAAGATTGTCGTTTAGGATAATGTTTTAGTCAAACATTAAAATTATAAATCATGAATAACTTTTAAATTGTTCAGTTTGAAAATGTAAAAATCATATCAATAGATTGTCTTGAAAAATACTTTCATAAAAATATACATATATTATATTTCAATAAATATTTTTAAAAAAATAAGTGGTCAAAGTTATACTTTGGAGACCGTGTCGTTTTTTAAAACGATAATCCTTTTGAGTATGAAGGAAGTATATTCTATTTCATCCAGAACCATGCATGGGACCACGCAAGAAACTCATGTTGTTCGGACATGAATGAACTGAAGTCACATCTATATGCCCCCTGATGTCACAAACGATGAGGAAAAAAACTGGGATTTTTAATAACGTCAACAACTTTCAAAAGCAACAGCACATTCTTTCTTCCCTGCCAATATAATTGCACATTGCATACAGTCCATCTGTTACAAATCTTTCTTGAGAACAAATAAATGGCACGCCTGCAGGTAGCTTTGACAATCTTTTTCATCCGTAATTAAATAGGTTTTTTAACCCTAAAATAGCTTGTGCACCCACACATATCTAACCTTAAATGGATTATGATGGATCTTTTCAGAAGGTGCACAGGAACTTTTCTTTAGGCCGTAGTGCTGGTCGGGGCAGTGGCTGCAAGGGTGGAGTGTGGGACCATGCATTGGGATAATGTAATTCTAGTTCTATAGGAATTGCAAGGCTACCCTTAGATTAGTGTCGGTAGTCTTTTAAACGAGCATTGAAGCATGACCATCATTGTCGGTCATATTTCCTCCACCCCAAATTATAAGGCATTTCAAAAATCTTTGAAAGTCAAAGTATATAGTTTAACAAAAATTATAGAGAAGATTATAAAAAAAATTGATATTAAATTAATATGTGTATTATGAAAATATAATTAATGAAGATTTTAATGTTATTTAGTCGACATCATAAATGTTATTATATTCACTACACAAGACAAACCTATCACTGGTGGTTCAAAACCACCCTTTACTGGCGGATTTTGAACCGCCATAACCAACACGGTAGTGATGAGCTGATCACATCACTACCTGTTATTCCAAATCGGCAGTGATGCCTGATCCACCACTGCTCGTGCGAACACATGGTGGGTAAGTATCCATATAGTTCAGTTTTGTGATGAGTGATTACCCAACACTTGAGCAGTTTAGTTTGAGTGGCTTGATTCTAATCTTTTGCGAAAGCAAATGTGTGCCTGTCTATCGGCTTGTGGTGTGCAGGTGCTATGCCTAGTGACAGTGGTCAATGGCGCGGAGAAGGTCGAGTAGAGGCTTGTCGTGCCGATGGACTGAGAGCGGTGAAGGGCTGAAGCGGGGCTCGGACTGAGGGACCATGGGCGCCGGCGGACTAGCTGTGGTGGCTAGTACTTGGCACCGGCAAGTGCGAGAAGACATGGAGGTAGACCGAGTCGACCGAGACAAGACGGTGGACGCGCGAGTCGAGCGGAGGCTCAGGGGACTCGGAGTCCAATCGGGCGAAGACAAGGTGGCTCGCGTCGAGTGGTTTTGTGGTTTGGGCCTCAAAACCATCCGCATCGGTTTCCGAGTTTGGGCCGCAAAACTCGGGGTTCGGTAGTTGAGCCCAAAGCTACCGGTGGCGGGTTTCCTGGGTTTGGGCCTCAAAACCTAGGCGGAGATTCCGAGGAAGCGGGGCCAAACTCGGAAACCCGGAGGTTGCGTCGAGGCAACGGCAACTCCCGGCAGGAAGCGGGGCCGTCCATTCAAAATGCAGGAGATATTTTCCGGAGCTTGGACTGCAATGCTTAGGCTAGGTAGTTCACTCATTGTATCTAGGGGGGTCTTTGGGAAATAGTCAAAGCCCGATAAGTAGGGGGTGAAGGGGTATCCCTCATCCCATCTCATGAACCCTAATAATTTGCCCCAACTCTCTCTCTCTCTACTCTCTCTCTCTAGTTCATGAGATCCCTAGGTTGATTTCAGCAACCTCTGTAAGAACTTGAGTCTGCTGCGAGGAATCAGAGGCCATAACCTCCGTAAGCTATGGCGGCGTTGTTTACTTGATCGTGTCTCACGTTTTTGCTTGTGTTCTTCGTTTTTACTTTTGCTCTCTCTTTTTCCCGAGATGAAATCTCTTTGTAGGGAGTAGCTCTTGCAAATCCGTTTGAACCAAGTTCTTGGTACTCGTGAGGAGTAACTTTGCACCGAAGGAATTTTTCTAAAACCTCATGAGCACACAGATCGGGTGTTTTCTTTGCGGCATTCTTCGTTTTGCCTTTTCTCCCCCAAATCCGAGTGTTCCCATTCATCCTCTCCAAATTGAGCGATGATTTCTTCGGGATAGCTCCCCATCTGCACAAGGATCATGCCTACAAAATTTGGTTGCAGTTGGAGTTCATTTCGTTGAGTTTTGGGAAGATTTGGAGGAGAGAAAACGATTTTCAGGATCACTGTGCAGATTTCGGGGGTGTAGGACGCTTCAGAGTTTAGCGTCGGACGGTCCGTCGGAGGCGTCAGACGCTACGTAGTGCTGACGACAGCGTCCGTCGCGATCGTCCGTCGCTGGGGCTGTTTCGGGCTGTTTTTTTAGCGTCGGACGCTCCTGTCGGACCAGCGTCCGTCGCCTGTCGGACTCAGTCTGTCGCCCTCTGCAGCGTCCGTCGCCAGCGTCTGTCGCCCTTCGATCAAGGTTTTTCTGGATTTTCTTCGTCGCTGTTTTGGCCATTTCTCCCTCGTCCGGACTCCGAATTGAGTTCCGTTTGTTGCGTTGGTTTCGTAATCACGCAGGGAACTTGATGAAGAACTTGTGAGACTAGTTCTCATAAGTATTTTTGGGTGAGCTCTCTTCTCTTCTCTCTAGGGTTTGAGAGCCACACTATCGGTGTCTCAGTTTGAGTTTTTGGTTTCCGGAAGATCCGTTGTACCTCTTGGTCATCACCATAGGTATCCACCCTCTCTAGGGTCATGATCTGGCTGGTGGAGTAAGATTGCTTGTTGGGTTTGTTTTTGGGAAGAGTAGCCCGAATATTTCGAGAGAAATTTGAGGCTCCCATTCACCCCTTGCTCTGATCGCCGTTTCCGGTCCTTCAATTGGTAACAAAGCCGGTTAAGGATCAATCCACCTTACACGGTTCTTGATCCGCGAAGGCGACATAGAGCGAGGTGTTGGCAAACCTCCGTTTTTTGATGGAACGAACTTCTCCTACTGGAAGGTGCGCATGTCCGCCTATCTACAAGGAGTCGATTCGAACATATGGGAGATTTGTGAGAATGAGGGCTATCGTGTTCTTGCGGCTCATGTTGACCAACTCCAAACTACTCAACACAACGCAAATAGTCGAGCACGGAGTATCCTCTTCTTGAGTTTGTCACTTCCTGAGTTTGAGCGAGTCTCGAACCTCACTACGACACGAGAGATCTGACAAACACTTGTGCGATATCATGAGGGCAATCCTCAGATCAAGTCCAGACTCTTCGACGCGTACCGTAGGGAGTACGAGAACTTTGTTTAGTTGGTCGGCGAATCTGTTGACGGGATGTTCACTCGCTTCCAATCTATCATCAACAAAATGTGTGCTAATCGAGCCAACCTGCCTTATAATGATCATGATATGGCTATCAAGCTTTTGCATGCTCTTGATCGGAAGGTGTGGGAGATGAAGGTGGCTGCCATTCAAGAGTCACCGGGCTATGATCCCCTGAGCGTGGACGAGCTGTTCAGCAAGCTCAAGTCCTCGGAGATTGACTACCAGACCCAGGCCAAGCTTGAAAACCCGTCGAAACCCTCTATTGCGTTAGTTTCTGGCCCCGATGGTACGTCTTCTTCCTCCTCTGACCCTTCACACTCTTTATTCGCTTTGTCTTTGATTTCTGTGACAGAGGATCAAGTGGAGGCTCTTGGAGATTATGAGCTGGCTTTGGTCATCACCATGTTCTGACGGTTTCACAACAACCGTTTGAACCGTCGGCGTGGTGGCTCAGCCAAGGGGTGCTACCGTTGCGGTGATGAGGATCACTTAATCGCAAACTGCCCCAAGAAAGTTGCGGGTGACTTCACCAAGTGCAAGGACAAGCACGAGCATCACTTTGAGGACAAGCACAAGCCCAAGGGTGGCTACCACCGAAGGTCCTCCAAGAAGGTGATCGACAAGGTGAAGGCCAAGCACTGAGCCTTCCTCGCCTCCCTCAGCGACATCGATGCCTCCTCCAACGGAGGTGCTTCTTCAAGCGATGATGAGTCAAAGGGAAAGGTTGAGGACAAGCTCAACGACCTATGCTTCTACGCCGACGCCAAGCACGGTGGCTTTTGCACCATGGCGATTGAAGAAGGCAAGGTCGGCAAGCGCAAGGAAGGCCCCGACTACGACTACGACTCCGACACACCCGAGGTATCACCCACCGGTGAGTCCCTCTCTCTTGAGATTGAGTCTCTGAACGACACTTGATGAGTCAAGATGCGTTGCTCAAACGTGTCGCGTGTGAGAGGAACGATTTCAAGGCCAAGTATCTTAGCACGCTGCATGAGTTAGAGTTTGCTAAGGCATCAGTGGTGGTTACCGAGGAGGTAGAGTGTGATGCTTGTGCCATCCACATGTCTAGTCTTGTCACTCTCCAGGACAAGTATGGCACTCTACTTGAGGAGGTCAGTGAGCTGAAGGCTAGGCCTAGCTTACTTGGTGCGTGCAAGTCTTGCTTAGGCTTGTGTTCTGAGCTGGCACAAAGAGATGCTAGGATTGCTGTGCTAGAGAAGGTCAGCTGAGATAGCACTAGAGAGTCGGAACGCTTTGAGGCTTTGGAGCTTGAGATCGCGTCGTGCAGACACGACAAGATGCGTACCGAGGAAGAAAACACATCCCTTCGGTCCATCTTGAACTGGGTGTCTTGCCGAGAGCCATAGTTGGGGATGATGCTCAGCCAATGCAAAAGGGCTGGCAGCACGGGAGTAGGCTTTGCTATAGGTGGGAAGGACGATAGCAGTTTCGGTAAGATCGGTGAGTGTAGTGGTTTGAGCGAGAATGAGAAACCCACCACAACTCCCAAGCTTACCAAGATCACTCCACCTAAGCCTACCAACCCCTCTGAGTTTCCTGTGAGAGATGGTGTGTTTGAAGAGCCACCCAAAACTACTCCATAGAAGCAAGTGTGGATTGCAAAATCGAACCATCTTCGCAACCCACTTGATACACTGCCAGACATCTCTAGTGATCCCCTTCCTAAGAAAGCTAGAGCCACCCAACCCAACAAGAGAGTGCCCAAGAGTGTGGTGGGGTACCATTGTGAATATTGTGAGTGGGATGGGCACTTGGCTGAGTTTTGCTTTAGGAGGAAGAGAGATGATTGGAAGTAGGTTGAGTTGAACAACCGGGACATGTACCACCCACGAGTTGGGGTGCGTGAACTGGAAGTTCGGAGGCGCACTACTAGGCCTAGAGGTACATTGCCTCAAGGTGATAGGCCTTAGGAGGCGAGACCACACGGTGGTCGTGCCCGGCGGGGTACCGGTCGTGACCCATACAACTACGGGCCTCATGGCGGTGGCTTTACTCCACTCTTCTCTAGCGGACCACGTTTTCCCTATCGTGGTGATCGCTATTCCCCCATGGGGCAGGAGATGTTTGGTTTTTCGCCTAACTCATTCTTTGGGCAAGTGGGACAACACTGGTATCCTTCAAAGTTTACTAACCCTAGTGTTGGTCCGTTTTCTCACCCTATGTCTTTTTATTGATGTAGGAAGGAGGACTGGACGAGACTTGGCTTGTGGATTCCAGATGTTCATGCCATATGAGCGGAAGTGCCAAGTGGTTCTCCAGCCTCGACCCTATGCACCACACTGAGTACATCACATTCGGGGACAAGAGTAAAGGTAAGGTTGTCTCCTGAGGGTCGATCCGAGTCAATTCGTCTTTTGTCCTCAAGGATGTTGCTTTGGTTTCGAGTTTGGACTCTCGGGGTGATCTTGTTTGCCGGATTTTGCCCTTCGGGAAGGATTTTTGTGTGGATTTTTCTATCTCTTCCGGACCTTCTCGTTGTCTTCTTGCCGGTTCTTCTTCTGAGCTTTGGAAGTGGCATAGGAGATTGGGACATTTGAGTTTTGAATTGCTTGCAAGGCTTAGCTCAATGGACCTTATCCAAGGATTGCCAAAGCTAAAGTTCGAAAAGGATTTGGTTTGCCATCCTTGCAGGCATGGCAAGATGGTTGTCGCTTCCCATCCTCCTGTGACTGAGATCATGACTACTCGACTCGGCGAGCTCTTATACATGGACAAAGTTGGTCCAGCTCGAGTTAGGTCAGAAGGAGGGAAGTGGTATGTTGCTGTAGACGTTGATGACTACTCAAGATACTATTGGGTGTTCTTTTTGGAGAGTAAGGATGAGGCTTTTCCACTTGTTCGAGATCTGATTTTGAGATTGAAAAATGATCTACCTAAGAATGCCATGAGAGCTATCCACAGTGACAATGGCACAAAATTCAAGAATGCTCACTTTGCAACTCTTTGCTCTTCTTTGGGTCTCGATCACCAATTTTCCTCACCTCACACGCCCCAGCAGAACAGTGTTGTTGAGCGCAAGAATTGGACCCTTGTTGAGATGGCCAGGACGATGCTCGATGAGCATAGGACTCCTAGGCGTTATTGGGCCAAAGCACTCAGTTCTGCTTGCTATGTTTCCAATCGCATTTTTCTCCAAGCTTTCAAGAAGAAGACCTCTTATGAGCTGCAATTTGGGAGACCACCCAAGGTAAGTTACCTATGGGTGTTTGGGTGCATGTGTTTCATCCTCAAAAAGGGCGGTAAGTTGGATAAATTTGAATCAAGGTCTTCTGACGGTATCTTTCTTGGTTATTCTTCTCACTCTCGTGCTTATCGTGCACTTAACCTTGATACTAACCGAGTGATGGAGACTGTGAAATTACCTTTGATGAGACTATGCCCTGTGTTTCCACTACTTTTGAGCCTACAGGTGATGATGAGGTGAACACCAACATCTTTGTGGAGGAGCAGGACGATGCCGATTGGGGTGATCCCGAGCCGACAACACTGGCTGCCCCCGTCGACCCTGCGATGTCTACTTCGGCTCATGGTCCCGACCTGACTACTTCCTCTACATGGGGGCCGTTCGAGTAGCTTCCTCAGTCCGTGCCCGTTGCACCTGAGGGAGCTCCAACTGCTGTTGAGGGGGAGGCCACTTCGTCCAAGTAGGCTCCCCGCCACATCCAGCGGCAGCACCCGCCGGAGAACATCATCAGCGACATCGATCAACGAGTCACGCGGTCTAGGTCCTATATCTCTCACTTTGCGCATTCGGCTTTTGTCGTGTCTTTTGAGCCCCGAGATGTTGGACACACCTTGATGGATCCGGATTGGTTAATGCCATGCATGAGGAGTTAGAAAACTTTGAGCGAAACTGCGTTTGGGTCTTAATTCCTCCACCACCTAGTTGCCACCCCATAGGTACCAAATGGGTTTTCAAAAATAAACAAAGTGAAGATGGGGTGGTAGTGCGCAACAAGGCTAGGTTGGTAGCTCAAGGCTTTTGTCAAAAGGAGGGAATAGACTATGAGGAAACTTTTTCTCCCGTAGCTCGTTTAGAAGCCATTAGAATACTTCTAGCTTTTGCGGCTTCTAAGGGTTTTAAACTTTTTCAAATGGACGTTAAAAGCGCTTTCTTAAACGACTACATAAAGGAGGAAGTTTATGTTAAACAACCTCCCGGTTTCGAAAATCCCAAGTTTCCAAACCATGTTTTTAAACTTCACAAAGCTTTGTATTATTTGAAACAAGCACCTAGAGCATGGTATGATAGGCTAAAAACCTTTTTGCTTGCTAAGGGCTTTAAAATGGGATCGGTAGATAAGACGTTGTTTCTCCTCAAGCAAGGCAAAGACACTCTTCTTGTTCAAATATACGTGGATGATATCATCTTTGGTGGTTCTTCTCATGCTCTTGTTGCCAAGTTTGCAGATCTTATGAGCATAAAATTTGAGATGAGCATGATGGGAGAGTTGACCTTCTTTCTCGGGTTGCAAATCAAGCAAACCCGGGAAGGGACGTTTGTGCACTAAGGCAAGTACACAAAGGATATCTTGAAGAAGTTTGACATGGGCGAGGCAAAGCCCCTCTCGACGCCTATGTCAACTACTACTGCCTTGGTTGCAGATGAGGAAGGAGAGGCGGTGGACCAGATGGAGTACCGCAGCATGATCGGGTCGCTTCTGTACCTGACGGCGACCCGGCCGGACATTCAGTTCGCCGTCTGCCTGTGTGCTCGCTTTCAGGCGTCCCCACGGACTTTGCACAAGCAGGCGGTGAAACGCATCATGAGGTACTTGCGCTTCACTCCCGAATTTGGTCTTTGGTTCTCCACCTCTTCTCTCTTGTGCTTTGCGGTTATTCTGACGCCGACTTTGCCGGTTGCCGACTTGATCGGAAGTCCACTTCTGGGACTTCCTAGTTTCTCGGGTCTTCTTTGGTTTCTTAGTCTTCTCGCAAGCAGTCTAGCGTGGCATAGTCGACATGCGAAGCTGAGTATGTTGCCGCGGCTAGCTGTTGCTCGCAGTTGATTTGGATGATTGCCACTTTGAAAGATTTCGGTCTTGAGCTTACTAAGGTGCCTCTGCTTTGCGATAGCACGAGTGCAATTAGTGTGGCCAAAAATCCTGTGCTTCATTCAAAGACCAAGCACATTGAGTTCCGCTTTCATTTCTTGCGAGATCATTACGAGAAGGGCGACATTGACCTCCGGCATGTCGAGACCCAAAACCAGCTTGCGAATATTCTCACAAAGCCTTTGGATCAAGCTGCGTTTTCTCACCTTCGGGGCAAGTTGGGTGTTTGCTTTCCTTTTTAGAGGAGGAAAGTTTTGTGTATCATAGTTCTTTTTGGTTCTTTTTGTCTTTTCTTTGTCCTTCTTCTCAAGTGGTGTCTTGTTAGTGTTAGTTGGTGTCAATGCATTGTGCATCTCATTTGCATTTGTGACATAGTACATTTTAAGCTTCATATTTATAGCCAATATAATGAATCTATGCTCTGTTTGAAGTGCTTTATGTGTCTATGGTGTTGCCTAACTTAGACTCTTTTTGATCTATATGATATGCATTAGAGCTAAGTTAGAAAAGCTTTAAAACTGAATTTAATTCTCCATATCACCTCTGAAATGACACTAGCATGTGTAGGCTTTTGAAGATCCTTCTTGGCTATCTTGTATATAGCTTGTAACTATGTCTCTTCATTGTTTCATTCACTACCTTTGAGCACCATGATTAATATCTAAATGAAATTGCTCTCTGTTTTGTGAATTGGAAAGATCGAGTTGGGTCTGCATTGTGAGCACTTCACCATGTGTTCGAGACTGCTTCCCATATGGGTTGATACTTGAGTGGTGTCGTGTATGACCAAAACCGGTGTGTCAAGTCCTTTGACTTCGCCCAGTTGGTAAGTAGTGGCATCACTTTGCTTATAACCACTCGCATACAACTTGTAATGTGCCTAAAACTGAAATTGGCTGCAAAATTTTGAAATTTGGAAAATTCACTTAGTTGGGTCATTGGCTTGTTGTATGAACTTTGCTAGGGATAGTTCTACTTGCTATACATGATATTGCTTTGAGATTGATCCTATCTTGTTTGCCATGTTTAGTTGTCACTAGGAGGTGATACCCTTTCTCTGCTCTCACATGATATGCTCTCTAAAATAGCTTCTAAAGTGATCTTAAGCTCAACACTAGTCTTTGTTGGGCACGTAGAGCTTTTCCTATTATCACAGGATCACATCACTTAGAGCATCTATTCATTGTCTTAGCTCTAAGTATGAACCTTTTGCACTCATTTTGCATTTCATGGCATTTGTAGCCGGATCTTGAGTTGTTGATGTTTGATGAGTTACATGTGTCAACAAGGGGGAGAGATGTGCATTTCATTCCATTTTCATCCATCTACTTCCAAGGGGGAGAAAGAGTGCATCTCATTGGTTTCTTTGGTTTAGAGCTTCTTTGGTCAAGGGGGAGCTTTTGCTAGATGTGTTGAGCCTTTGCCTCTTCTGGAGGGTCTAGCTTGCTTTGTTGACTTCGACAGGTTTCGATTGCTTCTTGAGCATTAGGGGACATAAGTGGTTTCAATTGGTATCTTTTGAGCTCCCTTAGTGCTTAAATTGGTTTTCTGAGCTTTGAGAGTTTGTGGTTGGTATCTTGGACTTGCTATCGGTGTTGAGCCTGTTTCTGCCTCTTCTTGAGGGCTAGCTTTATTTTGCTTGGTTGCGTCGAACCTTTGCCCATGTCTTTGGGAACCAAGTTTTGGATTTTCCTTGCTTCTCTCAAGTGATCCCGTTTTGGCTTTCTCAGCTTTTTGGTCATTTGGAGAGCTTTACCTTGTGGCTCAAATATGAAATGCACTTGTGTTGACAATGCACTCATCAAGGGGGAGATTGCGAACACATGGTGGATAAGTACCCATGTAGTTCAGTTTTGTGATGAGTGATTGCCTAACACTTGAGTATTTCAGTTTGAGCGGTTATACTAACCTCTTGCGAAAGCATGTGTGTACCTGTCTATCGTCTTGTGGTGTGCAGGTGTTATGCCTAGTGACAGTGGTCAATGGCGTGGAGAAGGTCGAGTAGAGGCTTGCTGTGCCGATGGACTGAGAGCGGTAAAGGGCGGAAGCGGGGCTCAGACTGAGGAACCATGGGCGTCGGCGTACTAGCTATGGTGGCTAGTCCTTGGCACCGGCGAGTGCAAGAAGACATGGAGGTAGACCGAGTCAACCGAGTCAAGATGGTGGACGAGCGGGTCGAGCAGAGGCTCATGGGACACGGAGTCCGACCGGGCGAAGACAAGGTGGCTCGAGTGGAGCGGTTTGGTGGTTTGGGCCTCAAAACCATCCGAGGACGGTTTCTGAGTTTGGGCCTCAAAACTCGGGGTTCGGTAGTTGAGCCCAAAGCTACCGGTGGCGGGTTTCGTGGGTTTGGGCCTCAAAACCCGGGCGGAGCTTCCGAGGAAGTGAGGATGGCACGTGGCGGAATCCTGGAGGTTGCGTCGAGGCGACGGCAACCCCTGGCAGGAAGCGAGGCCATCCATTCCAATCGAGGAAGATATTTTCCGGAGCTTGGACTGCAATGCTTAGGCTAGGTAGTTCACTCATGTATCTAGGGGGGTCTTTGGGAAATAGCGAGAGCCCTGTTAAATAGGGGATGGAGGGTTATCTTCTCCCCATCTCTTGCACTTCTTCTTCCACCTCCCACCTCCTAGGTTTTCCCCCACCTCTAGGCTTCTTGCTTGAGATCCATGGAGTCTCCCATGTAAACTGAGATTTTGGTAAGGAAGGGAGGCCGTAACCTCCTTGTCTCCTCCGGGAGTCGGTTGCGAATCCACTTGTGTTTGCGTTCGTCGTTTTGGTGTTTTCACTCTTGCAATCCCGACCTCGGATCTCCCTCCTTGCTGCATGTTTTGGAATTCCTTTTGAATAGAATGTTGCTGCTGCCCTTGTGTTCAAATCCACCGAAGGATTCGGTTTGGAATGGGGTGAGCAAGGAGAACGATGTGTTTGCGTTTCGGTTCATGTTCCACTCCGTTTTTTCTCGTTCATCTTTGATTCACGGACTTGTGAGGGAAGGATGGACTAGATCCTCTAGGAGTAGAGTCATATCTACCTCAGAAACCTCCCCACAAAGTTTGGATTCAATCGGAGTTGAAACGAACAAGTTCCGACGTTTTTCGTGTGATCCGCGCAGTTTTCAGGGGCGTCGAACGCTGCCAACGGACGCTGGAATCCACCCAACGGACGCTGCCCGCTCCCTAGCCGAGCGTCCGTTGCCTGGGGCTGTTTCGGGCTGTTTTCTGGGTGCGACGGACGCTGGCGTCGGACTCTGCATCGGAGCGTCCTTCGCCCCTTTTTCAACAGCGTCCATCGCCCACTCTTTTGGCCGTTTCTCTCTCGTCCGGACTCCGAATCAAGTTCCGTTTGTTGCGTTGGATTCGTATTCAAGTAAGGAACATTATTAGGTACTTTTGAGACCAGTTCTCATAAGTATTTTTGGGTGTGCTCTTGCCTCTTCTCTCTAGGGGTTGAGAGTACCGCTCTCGGTGTATCGGTTTTGAGTTCGTGGCTTCGATCGTTCTCCATCTTCTCCGACCGCTCCACTGCACCTTTAGGGGTCTTCCTAAGGTGTCCACCTACTTGTTAGGTTGTGTGCAAGTCGGTTCTTCCGAGATCAAGTTTTGGGTGTGATTTTGGGACAAGGGCCAAGTGTTTGATTTGAATTTTATTTGGCTCCCATTCACCCCCCCTCTGGTCGTCGTTACCGGTCCTTCACTTTACTATCTCCTCTTGAGCTCCTCTTATATCCATATCTAGCAACATGTTGTGATTCTGTGCTTTGCACTTGAAAGACCTTGTTTGGTTTTGGTTAATTGATGAAACCTATGCACTAACCCTTGTACTAAGTGTATGATCAAGATAGGGTAATCCACCTTGACACATGAAGCTAGAAGGACAACAATGGTGCATTGATCAAGAGCTTCATGGACTAAGGAAAAGAAGAAAGAGAAAAACAAAAATGGGCTCAAGGCAAAGGTATATCTTAGGGCCATTTTTGGTTTAGTGATCAAGACACTATAGAGAGTGTGATCACCTTTAGGATAAATAGCCGTACTATCAAGAAGGGAAAACTCGTTTCGATTACGATTATCATGTGCCATTAGGTTTGCATTGCATCCATATAAAATAAACCTAAGTGACACAAACATAAAATAAATCCAAGAAAATATGTTGTAAGGGCTAACACAGGTGAACAAGAGATGAATCAAAAGGTGTTAGCACATGGAAGCCTGGAGAAGAAGAGGCGGCTCGGTTTGGAACTCAGAAGAGCTCCAGACACAGGTCCGGACACTAGTGAGATGCAGTCCGGACCATTAGACATGCGACCGGAGGCATACCCTAGCCTCGGCCTATCTGGACAGAAGGTCCGGACGCTGATCAGAGTCCGGACGCAGAGCTCTTGTCGCGAGTCCGGAGATTTGGAGCTCTCTGGGTGCTCTCTACGTAGCTACCGGACGCTAAGTGTGGTTCGGACGCAGGACACCGGACGCGCGTCCAGAGCAAAAGCGCGCTCTGGATTGGCTTTGTGTTGGATCCAGATGCAGGCAGAAAGACAGTCCGGACGCTACTGTTGCACGGGTCCGGAGGCGACATGTCAGCTCCAGAAGGGCGCCAACGGCAGAATTCATAACTGAGGAGGATCCGGACGCATGGCCATTGGTCCGGACCCCCCATGAGACTGTGTGCGGACTGGCGCAGAATTCTGAGAAAAAGGGGCAAAACGGCTAGCTCGGTTTACTTGGCTATAAAAGTGTTTTGGCCGGCTCCTAGGGCTCTCTCTTGCACCCCCATTCATTTGACATACTTGTGCTTGCTTGAGATAGCCCCCAACTCATCTCTCTTTGCTTCAATTGCATTCTTGTGAGAGTTTGAGTGAACCAAGTGCATTGATCTTTTCATTGCATCTTAGTGGCACTTGGTCATCGTCATCGCAGCGGGATTTCTTGTTATTCTTGGTGTTTGCCAACACCTAAATGGCTTGGCAATTGAGGAGAAGTTTCAGCACGTGTTGGTGATTGTTCGTGGCCGGCTTCATCGATTGTGAGAGGGCTTGTACCCACCTCGGCGGAGCGCCAAAGGGTAACTCTAGTGGATTGCTCGTGTCATTGAGTTACTCTCATTTGGGTGGATTCTTGTGGTGCCCGAGTTAGTGGGCTAGGCTTGTCATTGCCTATTAGTCACCAAATCACTATTTGAGTAGTCGACACAACGGGGACTAGCTTGGTGGAAACCAAGTGAACCTCGGGAGAAAAATCATTGTGTCATCTTGTCTCCCGGCTACTCTTTGGTATTCTTGTGATTGGTTCTCTACATTGATATCCATACATCACAAGGCTTCCGTATAACAATCACCTCCTCTCTTGTATTTACTTCTTTCATATCTTGTCTAGTTATCTTGCTAGTTATTCCTCTTTAGTTGTTCTTGCTAGCTTGTGCTAAGTGCCTTAGGTTCTTGCTATTGATTGTTAGGCACTTAGCTAACTAGAATTGCATTGGATAGGTGGCTTTGTACCCCAAGTAGAGATAGAGCAAAAAGCTTTGCTTAAGTGTTATCTAACCTTTTGCTCTAGTAATTTGTAGAATTTTATTAGGCTATTCACCCCCTCTAGCCATCTAGGACCTTTCAGCACTGTAATTGAAATAATATGATATTGACATGCACATACATAAGACAAAACAATAGAAATGGGACGCCTACGTACCATGTGATCTCCTATATTTGTTTTTGCACCAAAGTAGGGCATCATTGCCCCACATCACATAGAACCTGCATTCGTTATTCCCCGCCGGTTGATCTAGGGTCTTGACATCCTCCATATACTTCACTGTGAATGGGGCTCTCCATTTCTTTTGCATCTTGCTATCTAGATTTTTCCAATCAGGTAATTCCTTCATTCTATGCGACAATGTAAATGATGTGTGAAGGCCAAGGACATTACAATATCCCATGTGATTAGAAAGTGTTGTGATATTGGGTTCACTTACTTATTCAACACTTTGACTAGGGGGTCGATAAGAGAAAGTGGATTTTTCCTTGAGTCCCACACCTCAATAATTGAATCTTGAAGAGTTATTTCTACAAAGACGTAATGGTTACAGCAATCACAAAGTCCATGTTATTGAATGACATATCAAGAAAAGAAACACTAAAATAAGGGTTGAGAACACGTACTCGTAGATGTAGGGTAGGAGTACATGTTGTTTTTCCTTTTTTGAACATACTTTCAAACTCAATCTTCAAACTTTTTTGTACAAAGTCATCTTGAAGACCGGCGGTGCATGTTGTCTCATTTACATATATGGGGTCCAAGAAGTCTGTATGGATCTCCTTCCTCCCTATACACCATTTTGCCATACTCTTGCATAATAAACATATGATATATTCAAATGCAGACCATGTAGTTTATTATAACGTTGTTAGGGTACAGTACTTACATAGTCCATAACATCATAATCTATGCATCAAGCAAGCACCGTTGATAAAGCTGAAAGAGCTCTTCATAATAAACAGTATGCACCATTTCTTTAGGATGATTAAAAATCAGTCCGGAAGGGATGCATACTTGAAAACCGACACAGTCTCCACTGGAAGTATCCAATTTATAACAATCATGCAGCTGTCGCATGTGTGTTGGCAAATTGTTGTACTCTTGTTTGGTGGCGACCAAAGGCTTGCCTCTTTCATACTTGTATGCAACTATGGCTGTTTGAAATTTTCTTTTTCTGTAATAGATATCAGTGGCACTCTCCATGGTTATGCCCATGTTGTTGGCCAAGTTCTGTATCTCTAGCAAATGTTTGGTGTGTAATTCTTTAGCTCTGGTTTGATTACCCTCATTTTCGCTCTGCCTTTCAAATTGGCTCTGTGTAAAGCGTTTAGGTCTACTGGCTATTCTCTCAAAGAACTTGAGTTGGGCTTCCTTGCTTGTAGGCTCCTCAGTCGGGTCCTTCATCTTACCCGTAATGCTAGCCGAGGGAGAACCATGATCTTGCAAAGGAGAGTAACCTCTTCGCGGAGGCGATCTCGATGATTCACTGTCATCCTCATCATCCGAAGATGGCTGCTCATCTAGCTTGATGAAGTGTTTGTGCGAACACATGGTTGACATGTACCCATGTATGTTCAGTTTTGTGATGAGTGATCGTCCAACACTTGAGTGTTTCAGTTTGAGTGGCTTACACTAATCCTTTGCAAAAGCAAATGTGTGCCTGTCTATCGGCTTGTGGTGTGCAGGTGCTATGCCTAGTGATAGTGTTCAATGACGTGCAGAAGGTTGAGTAGAGGCTTGCCGTGCCAATGGACTGAGAGCGGTGAAGGGTGGAAGTCGGGCTCGGACCGAGGGACCATGGGCGCCGGCGGACTAGCTGTGGTGGCTAGTGCTTGGCACCGGTGAGTGCGACCAAGTCAAGACGGCGGACGAGCGGGTCGAGCGGAGGCTCATGGGACTCGGAGTCCGACCGGGCAAGGACAAGGTGGCTCGGGTCGAGCGGTTTGGTGGTTTGAGCCGCAAAACCACCGGTGGACAGTTTCCAAGTTTGGGCCACAAAACTCAGGGTTCGGTAGTTGAGCCGAAAGCTACCGGTGGCGGGTTTCACGGGTTTGGGCCGCAAAACCCGGGCGGAGCTTTTGAGTAAGCGGGGATGTCACATGGCAGAATCCTGGAGGTTGCGTCGAGGCGGCGACAACTCTTGGCAGGAAGCGGGGTCGTCCATTCAAATCGAGGGAGATATTTTCCAGAGCTTGGACTGCAATGCTTAGGCTAGGTAGTTCACTCATGTATCTAGGGGGTCTTTGGGAAATAGCTAAAGCTCATTAAGTAGGGGATGAAGGGGTATCCCTCATCCCACCTCTTGGACACCTCTCATTTTCTCCACTCCACTCTCTCTCTCTAGTCTCTCTCTAGTTCATGAGGTCCCTAGGTTGATTTCTTCAATCTTTGTAAGAACTTGCATTTGGTTTTTGGTGGGAATCGGAGGCCTTACCCTCCGTAAGCCATGGTGGCTTTGATTTCGTGATTGTGTCTCTTTTGCTTGTGTTCTTCGCTAATTGTGTTTTTGCTTCTCTCTAATCCTTTAAGTTCATGCAATGAGATCTCTTGATTGAGAGCAAGTTTTGCGATTCCGTTTGAACCAAGTTGTGTGGGATCATGAATAGAACATTTGCACTGAAGGGGTTTTCCCCAAACATCCTGAGCATATAGATCGGGCAAATTCTATTTCGTGTTCTTCATTTTGGAGATTTTCCCGAAATGCTTTTATTCCCGCTAATTCACTACAAATTGAGCGATTGAGAGATCTCTAGTGTTTTGTTTAATTGATGAAGCCTAAGTACTAACCTATCTCTAAGTGGATGAGTAGGTTTAGTACACTTAAGAAAGATGATAACAAGTGATGGAGCAAGCAAGGAGGCTAAATGGTGAAGAGCTCATACTTGGAGAAGAAGGGAAGTAAAAAGACCCTAAGCTAATCAAGGCAAATGTATAAGCTAGGGCTTTTCTTTTTGTGGTCAAGACACCAAGTGGGTGTGATCACATTTAGGTTAGACAATTGTACTATTAAGAGGGGAAATACAAACGTGATTGCGGTTTGTCAAGTGCCACTAGGTGTTATCTTTATTGCATTTGCATTTAGGACCTAGTGCCATACACCTTGGTCAAAGTGAAGATAATCATGCCAAGACCTACCCTCTGAGAAAGATTCCTAGTGTGTGTCATAATGAAGCATGGATGGAAAAAGAAGAAATGAATTCGAACAAGAACAGGGCGTCGGACGCTGGCGCCGGATGCTAGCCAAAGCGCGACGGAGCGTCCGACGGGCGAACCCTAACCATAGATCAGTACAGACTTGGCGTCAGAGGCTAAGGAGCATCTGTCGGTAGGGCGACAGATGCGTCCGACGGGAACATGAGCTCTCCGGTCCTCCCTGCTCGTAGCGACGGACGTTGTGGAGCGTCTGTCGGTCAGATGACAGACGCGTCCGTCGGATACTGGAGCTCTGGTCCTCTCTGCTCGCAGCGACGGACGATCACGACAGACGCTGGAAATCTTCTGCAGGAGCGTCCGTCAGTTGAAGGACTTCAAAGGCAGAGCTCAATAGCTAGTTCTGACAAGGCGTCGAGCGCTGCGACGGAGCGTCCGTCACACCCGTGAAGAGCGTCCGTCGCCAACTCAACAACCCAATGGCTAGAAGTCTTTGAGGGGAGTTATAAATATGTGTTGGCCAGCTTGGAGGGCTCTCTCTCGCACATTTTGAACATCTTGAGACTCTCTAGAGCTGAGCAAACTCCCTCCCACTCATCTCCATGCTTGGTTAGTGAATTTCCAAAAGAGATTGAGTGATCCAAGTGCATTTCGTATATAGATTGCATCTAGTGGCACTTGGGAGGCGTTCTCGCTGCAGATTTCTTGTTGCTCTTGGTGATTTCCATCACCAAGATGGTTTGGAGCAGCAGTGGTAGATCGAGAAACTTGGTGATTGTGCTTCGTCGACTACACGTTGATTGTGAGGGGTTCTTGTGCCTTCCCGCGAGAGATCGCAATTGGCAACTCTAGTGGATTTCTCGTGGCATTTTAATAGCCTCATCTTATGTTGGTTGTGCGGCACAAGGTGACGGGTTTGGTGTGGGATGCCAATTAGCGCGTGAACCTCCAAGTGAGTGTCTTGCCACAACAGGGACTAGCTAGTTGGCAAACTAGTGAACCTCGGAAGAAAATCAAGTGTCAACCTCTTTGTCTCCATTGTGATTCATTGGTTTTCTTGGTGATCACTTGATTGGTTCATCTCCTCCTCTACATGGCGGTATAACCCTCTATCTCACACTTGCTCTTGATTAGTAGATATATTAGGTTGTGCTTGTAGCTTAGTTCTCTAGCTTGTTAGCTTGTGTATGAGTTGAGTGATCCTAGAGGTATTAAGATAGAATTTGTGGATAGGTGGCTTCACATCACCCACTAGGCTAGCGTAAAATTCGCTTCGCTTCTTAGTTATTTAACTTTGTTGTTAAGGTTTCTTTGTAGAAATTTAAATTAGGCTATTCACCCCCCCTCTAGCCATCACATATGACCTTTCAAGTGGTATCGGAGCTTGTACACCGTTGATTTGAGGCTTAACAACCTACAGTGTGAAGATGACTCATATCAACAACATGAAGAAACCACCCAAGTTTGATGGCCCAAACTATGGCTATTGGAAATTCAAGATGACCGCTCATATCAAGTCAATTAGCCGGAAGGTTTGGCTTGTGGTGGACAAGAAGTTTGAAGTGGAAAATGAGGAAGCTCCCACCGCGGTTCAAGAAGAGAAGTTGCAACACAATGATATTGCTCTTAGTGCTATTCATGAGGCTCTTGATGAGAAAGTGTTTGAGCAATCAAGAATCTAGAGAGTGCTCATGAGGCATGGAAGAAGCTTGAAGAATCATTCTAAGGTACTCAAGCCGTCAAAAGTGCAAAGGCATACATCCTCAAAGAAAAGTTTGCAAGCTTCAAGATGAAGGATGATGAGAATGTGTCGGAGATATGTTTCATAGACTACAAGTTCTAGTCAATAATCTCACGGCCCTAGGTGAGAAGGTTGAGGACAAGGACTTCTCTCACAAATTCTTGAGAAGTCTCCCATCTTGGTTTGAGACTCTTGTGACCTTGATAGTAAGAGGTGGATTGGACATTGTTGACATTCCTTATGACACTTAAGTTGGGTTGTCATCCCCAGCATGCCAAAGAGATGTGGTATAGAAATATGCAATTGCTCTAAGTAAATATAAATGTGTTTCTGCAAGCGCACAGATTATACCGGTGTAGCATTTTAACCAGGAGTATTCCAGGTATCGTTATTTTATATTTTTACCACTGGGAAGGGAATGCTTAGGAATAAATGAGGAATGAATAAATATGATTAATGAGCATCAATGCATGTGTAATGGAGAGTTCTCATCTATCTCACTCAGTACAAGATAAGTGTCAGAAAAGATATAGATAATGAATAAATAGTGACAAAAGATAAATACTGATTAGCATATATGAAGTCACATAAGATAATGATAAGCACCTCAACAGATATTCTAGCAAGTCATTAGCATGGAATTAGGACGAACTACAAAGATATTTCCTAAGTTATTCTTAACTATACAGTCTAGCATACTATGATTAGTGCAATTACACTTGGCAATCATGGCAAGAAAAGAGATATTCATGTCTAGTGAGTATTACTAAGGAAGTGAAGAATATAGCAATCACTTCCCCGTAATAGAACTGCTCTGCCTACCCTACAAAGGGGAGGAGGACTACAAAGGACTCAACAGGACTGTCACTCTCGCGATCTACCTCACGATCCGGAATGTAGGGTACAATCGCAGATAAATACGGTCTAGGCACCACGCCTACACAATATCTATCATTTACCCCTAGTACTGATGGATAAACACTATACGATCCTAAACATGCGTATGATTCAGAATATATTCATAATAGACTAAGAACAATATAACTAAGAACATAAACGAATAGAGTAAAGTCATAAACAATATAATGAAGTAGAGCAAAGTCATATTCATAATATTGAAGAACAAATGATGAACAAGGAAGAACTAGAGAGAGAATTACCAATAATCCTCTTGATAGATCTGGAAACCAACCAAAGATTGACTCCTAGTTCTAATCCTATATAGCTATGCTTAACTAGAGATCTAGTTGACGTGGTGGCTCTAGATCTTGATCAGGGGCTTCTCCTCTTGAGATGTATGATGAATAATGAATTAAGTCAAAGGGGCTCTTCTCCTCAGGGTCAGGGGGCCTTCCTTACATAGCCTCCTCAAATGAACATCGACCGTCGGATCAAACCGACCTTAATGGAGGGCTTAGATCAAATGAACTTCTCCTAAAAGGCTGTGGAGAGGTGGTCCCACAAGGCAGAGGCCATTGGGCTCAACCCTAGGGCGGCCTCCCCAAGGGGTAGGGTGGGCGCCCTACCCCTGGGCCTGCTTGGCCTCTTGCTTCTTCCAGCGCCTTCTTGACTCTTCTGGAGTATTCTTGTTTCTACGAATGATGTTTATCTCTATGTAATCATTACATGTGGGCCTTTCCTCCATATTTCCTGATATCCCTCTGCAGAAATAGACATTCACCAAAACTTGTGGAATTCTGTTAGTATAAACCCTATTTCTAAGTATTGGTTTCATATAGATCCTTTTCCTTGTTTAGTTGACGGTTGATTTTGGTACTTAAGGACTGTCAACAAGCTCCCCCAAGCTTACCTTTTGCTCGTCCCTGAGCAAAGATAGACTCAGTGATGGATCAGGAGTTGCTACAATGCTTTCAAGCCTTACAGGTACACATGCTTTCAAATAAGATCTCGTCTCCGGGTTAGATCAACTATTAAGATAAAAAACTTACTCATTTTACCTTCCACCATGGGGCTTTTAACCGTCACTTTTGTCTTGGGTAGTTGAAAAACAGAACGGTCCAGTCAAGCACCATGTACCTGCTCTTTGATCAACTATAGCTCCGGAGTTTTTGTAGATTTTCAAAATAATACTCAGAGATTCCATGTATGACTCTCTCAGTCGCTCCTTTGTGGTATTTCTGGATCCTTACCAAGGCATGTATGCCTTTCTCTCAAATATATGGTATTTGTGGTATAAGGCATCGTGGTATTTCCTTCTCTCTCTCACCCTACTTCTAATAGGCTAATATCTGGAGCTCATAGGTGGGAGATAGCGTATACATACTTACAAGACATATGTTGCATAGTCAAACCACGGATCCAAAGGAACCGATCAATAAGTCAAATCAAGATTTGCATGTGTGGCGAATGGATGGTGTGTGATGATGGTGGTGGTAATGATGGTCATGATGATGATGGTGATAGCAGAGGTGAAAGTCTAATTCTACTTTTGCTCCCTTTTGATGGATATACCTTTCTTGTATTTGAAACCTTTCGAGGGAAATAAGATGCTTGATAATATATATATTTTTTTATTTTTTTCAGGTGGGTATATTGTACCCCTAATTCTACTATCGGACACTTGTCCATTTTTACCTCTCGTCTCACTTTTCTTTTTCTCTCTCTCTCTTTTTCTTTCTTTTTTAGAGCACTCATCCTTGTAGAGCTATAAAGCGAACGCTGACTGGAGCTTTTATTTCACAGGGATAAAACAGGAATAGGAGAATATTTGTGTGTTTCTATTCTCTCCCGGATTAGGAGTAGAATGTTTTTGGTGGGTGGATCTGGAGATGGAAATGAGTGGATATATGTGGATGCGTACTTCTGGGATAGAAGCAATTTATGTGGATGGAGTGTATGTGAATGCGTACTTCTGAGGTAAAAGCAACATGTATGGATGTGTGTGAATCTTGATTCAGACCGCATGACTAGTTCTCGAGGGTCGCATAGCTTGACCACACTCAATGCTCATAAGCAGTATGTAAACATGTGGTTTTTCTAATCTAGTAAGCATGCATATATGGCTGTGGTAGGAATTTAAACTCTCGTCATACACGAACTCATCATGTAACATTTTTAAAGTTTTCAAAAGATAAAATTCTCCAGAATTCTAGTATCTCTAGGAACAAATAAATAGCAACTCAAACCTTTCCATATCATATCCGTCAATGACTTAGACTTAGATCAGGTACTTCCTCCCACAAGTTTTAGGTTCAGAGCAAATTTCGAATCATAACAATTATGCCTAAACTTGAGAGAGAGTTCAAATTTGAAAACTAGGTACTTGAAAGGTATTACGACAGAGCAACTATTCATCATTTCCATGTTAAGAGTTTATCAGTGGGATTCATTTTAGCATAGCTATTTTATTTTATTCTCTCCTATTATTTATTAGCAAACTTCTAACTAATCAAAAACACACACACACACATATATATATATATAAACGGTAAAATATTTATTGGGTTTTTATGATTATGCATCTTTTTATTTTTATCAAAGTATAAATATAAAAACTGATAGGTAGAAATACTTAGCTATGTATGGGGGTGCTCTCCCCAAGCTGGATTTTGACGTAATTTCTTCTGATGTAGTTGGAACGTGGGGGTGCTCTCCCCCAAGCTTGATTTTGACGTAATTTCTTTTGATATGGCTAACAGGTAGCAGAGGTGTTCTTATCTTGTCAGAGTATTCTGACAGTAGGTAAGATGTCCTCTGGTTGCTGCTTTGCTTTGATCCTTGAATTCTGTGAAGCTCAAATAGACAACAAAGCTTGTGGAATTGATTAAGTGTTAGCCATAAATCTCTAGCTTTGATCATGTCGAGCTTCCTCTAATGGATGTCATTATTTAGTAGGATCATCAACTCAATATTTTTATATTTTTATTTTATAAGACAAGACATGTTTATTTATTATTTTTTATGTCACCACAGCGAGTATACTTATGGATTTTATGTCACGAGTCTATTCACATGGGGCTTAATAGTTTTAAACATTTTTATTTTCTTTTTAAGATAGAGTGAACATGATTAACTAATTAATAATTAAGGGAAAAGATAACTACCAAGTGTTACCTCTTGGCCTGGCGTTCGGTGGTTTAAGTCCTCCGAACAGGACTCCTTGTGTCCTTATTTGTCCTAGGGCTCGTCAGAAGGCGTAGCTGGCGCCTCCGACTGCGCTTCTTCTTCTGGTATGAATTCTTTTTGTCTCCACACTTGTGTTAGTGCGGCGGCCTTCCTAGGACAAACTCTTTCTCTTGGATATGCATTAATTGGAGGGACGTACCTCTCCTTCCTCCCAAGATTCTTCGCTCTCGTGCCTGGGTAGTCGTAGAATGATCTTTCCTTTCCCAACCTTGGAGTTGGTGGTGTGTTCGGCCTCGAGAGTGGAGTTGCATATATTTCTTCTTCGGGGTATCTCTCTTCATATCTTGACTCTTCTCCTTTATAGTCTGCCCATCCATCCTTGGTGTCCTGCTTCTTTTGGTTGCGGTAGCGACGTCTTCTTCTCGTTCTATTCTGCTTGGATTCTTCAACAATGTAGTTAGCATTAAAGTAATGACACACCTTCTCATAGGGGAAGTTTAGGTGCACTTCTCTTGTCCCGATGTGGATGATAGCTTTGGTGGTGCTTAGGAATGGTCTTCCAAGGATGATAGGTGGATCATAATCATCTTCTCCCATATCAATGACTAGGAAGTATGTAGGGATGAAGTGGTCGTCGATCTGGATGGGGACATCTTTTGTTATGCCTTCAACGACGCAGCATGTTTGATCTGCCATCTGGAGTTGGCTGTATGTTGGATGTAGAGGCATTGTGTTGTACAGAAACTTGTAGGTCAACTTGGCCATAATGTTGATGCCCGATCCAGTGTCGCAGATTGCCTTCTGGAATGAGCATTTGTTGATTGTACATTCAATGGCTGGGACACCTGGGTCGTCCTTCTTGATCAAATGAGGGGATCTGATTTGGTGATCTTGATTATTGTGGAGTGTCGTGACAATCTTTGTTGATTTTGTCCGGACTTGATTCTTGTTCTTCTTCTTTTGCTTGTTCTGCTCGTTCTGCTTGTTCCTCCCATTGGTCCTCTTCTTTGGTTCATCTTGAGGTTGTTTAGGAGCTTGTATGGTTTTGTTCTTGAAGGTAAATGTCTCCTTCCCTTTGATGATGAAACTGATCTTGGCGGTGCTAGCATAGATGACAACTCTGGTAGTGTTCAAGATTGGCCTCCCAAGGATGATGGGTGACTTCTCATCAACTTTGGTTTCTATCACCATGATGTCTGCTGGAATATATGAGGTACCAATTCGGACACAAATATCTTTTAATATTCCTCTTGGGTAACATAGTGTCTGATCTGCAAGCTGCAAACACAGGGTTGTCTCTGATAAAGGATAATTAAAGTATTTCTCATAGATTACCCTGAGCATGATATTGACGCTTGCGCCAAAGTCGCTAAGTGCTTCAGGAAAGTCGGTGACTCCAATGGATATTAGGATGACTAGTCGTCCTGGATCTCCCTTCTTGGTTGGCATAGAGTCGCCACACCAATCTTCGGTGGGGTTGTTCCAACAAGCACCTGCATCAAATATGTCTACAAGATTTGCAGATTCTAATCCTTCCGGTTGTGATGGAATACTGGGGTTAGTGATAGGAACAGCAGCAGCTATTTGGGTTAGCTGAGATTCAATCATTTTATTAAAGCTAATTTGATTCTTGATGGCAATAGAAAAATTATCCATCCTATTATTTATAGTTTCTAGTATTTTATCATTGGATGCTAATTTCTTAGACATATTATCCATTAACTTTTGTTGATTGGCTACTAACTCTCTCAATGGTGGAAAACTAGAATTATTGAAAGAATTGTTACCTTGATAATTACCTGAGTAGTCACCTGAGTAGTTAGGCCTTTGTTGTTGTTGACTCCAACCTTGATTCTGCTGAGGATGATTGTAATTGTTGTTGTTGTTGATGTAGTTGATGTCCTCTTGCAATTCTGGACAATGGCTGCCTGAGTGTCCAGTATCTCCACACTCTTCACAGGTCATGTGAGAGTCGTAGATGTTCATGACTTCTTTCTTTTCTCCAGCTTTCTCATCGAGTCTCTTCATGAGCAGGTCTAGTTTTGCTGACAACATATCTACCTCTTTGAGCTGGTGCATACCTCCACTTTTCTTGTGAGGTTGTGTTCTTTCTTCACTCCAACCTTGGTTGGATGCCATCTTCTCCACAAGAGATATGGCTTGTGGTATGGTAAGTGATAGGAATGCTCCTCCGGCAGCAGCATCCATGGTTTCCCGTGTGCTGTTGCTGAGCCCATGATAGAAGGTCTGCATAAGTAACCAATTCTCCATTCCATGATGGGGACATTATAGGATATAGTCTTGGAAGTGCTCCCATGCTTCTAGAACGGACTCGTCATGTTGTTGCTGAAAACTTGAAATCTTCCCACGGAGAGCATTGGTCTTCCCCATGGGAAAGAACTTTGCTAGGAAATTGGTGGAACATAGTGCCCACGTGGTATTCTTCTCCTTGGTTGCATAGAACCACTACTTCGCTCTTCCCAAGAGTGAGAATGGGAAGAGACGAAGTAGTATTGCGTCTCTAGGGATATCCTTGATAGTGAATGTGCTACAAATCTCCAAGAAGTGTTGGAGATGTGCACTAGCATCTTCATGTGCTTTGCCACAGAACTGGCTTGCTTGCACCATGTTGATGAGCACAGGCTTGAGCTCAAATGACCGATCAATGTTCGCAGCAGGTCCAGTGCGGATGTTGTCCGTGGTGGGGGCTGAGAACTCACGGATTGACTTATCTACCATGGCTTCGAACTCTGGTGTCAAGTCTCGAACGATGTTTCGATGATCTTCTTGATGGGGTGAAGCTTCAAGCTGAGATGATGATGATTCTGTTACTTTCTTGAGCTTGGCTTTTGTCCTTCTGATTAATGCTTCAGGATTTTCAACAAAATTGTCTGGAAGATCAAATCTATTCATACATTACCCAGCATAAAGATGATAGGAAACATAGGCAAAGATCAAGGGTAAGGTTGTACGAGTAGAGAATTGATGTTTTCTCAATCACATTAGTGATGCAAGTGATGACTCATTTATTCCTTTTGATAGCTAATCAACCTTCCCCGGCAACGGTGCCAAAAAATCTTGTTGACATTCCTTATGACACTTAAGCTAGGTTGTCATCCCGAGCATGCCAAAGAGATGTGGTATAGAAATATGCAATTGCTCTAAGTAAATATAAATGTGTTTCTGCAAGCGCACAGATTATACCGATGTAGCATTTTAACTAGGAGTATTCTAGGTATCGTTATTTATATTTTTACCACTGGGAAGGGAATGCTTAGGAATAAATGAGGAATGAATAAAGATAATTAATGAGCATCATTGCATGTGTAATGGAGAGTTTTTATCTATCTCACTCAGTACAAGATAAGTGTTACATAAGATATAGATAATGAATGAATAGTGACAAAAGATAAATACTGATCAGCATATATGTAGCCACATAAGATAATGATAAGCACCTCAACAGATATTCTAGCAAGTCATTAGCATGGACTTAGGACGAACTACAAAGATATTTCCTAAGTCATTCTTAACTATATAGTCTAGCATACTATGATTAGTGCAATTACACTTGGCAATCATGGCAAGAAAAGAGATATTCATGTCTAGTGAGTATTACTAAGGAAGTGAAGAACATAGCAATCACTTCCCCGTAATAGAACTGCTCTGCCTGCCCTACAAACGGGAGGAGGACTACAAAGGACTCAACAGGACTGTCACTCCCGCGATCTACCTCACGATCCGGAATATAGAGTACAATCGCAGATAAATACGATCTAGGCACCACGCCTACACAATATCTATCATTTACCCATACTACTGATGGATAAACGCTATACGATCCTAAACATGCAGATGATTTAGATCTAACTATACCAAGTATATAATCATAATAGACTAAGAACAATATAACTAAGAACATAAATGAATAGAGTAAAGTCATAAACAATATAATGAAATAGAGCAAAGTCATATTCATAATATTGAAGAACAAATGATGAACAATGAAGAACTAGAGAGAGAGTTACCAATAATCCTCTTGACAGATCTGGAAACCAACCATAGATTGACTCCTTCTAGTTCTAATCCTATATAGCTATGCTAAATTAGAGATCTAGTTGATGTGGTGGCTCTAGGGCTTGATCAGGGGCTTCTCCTCTTGAGATGGATGAGATCGCCGATTGGGCATCTCGGTGAGCCGGCTTCCAGTTCCATCACCATCAGGCCTTCACGCAGGTGGCAGCAATCAGGTAGGTAAACACATCTATGCAATAAGACTAAGGTTTGCAATCAAGGAACAAGAAATTGTATGATACATTAATCCCACAACAGATGAGTGGCATATATTGTTTTCCCAAATTTTCTAGTTACAAAGGTTGATCTGTACATGTACATGCTTCATAGTTCACATACAAACTCTCATGCTGGTTTCCAAGGAAATATATAACCCATGGCATTGAAAATACACTTCACACAAAATCAATGTAAAACATTTTCAAGGAAATATATGGTCCATCTTATAAAAATAGAGACAAAATAGATCACACGTAAACTGCATTAATGTCGGCACAAAATTTCTTCAAGCAGAGCATAATGAGATAAGGTTGTTTTGTCAAAGAACATGTATAATATAATCCAAAACAATCTAGTCCAGTAAAAACACTATTATAAGATTAAAATATGAAGTGCCATCAAAATACATGATATATTTATTTCCCTTGGTGCTTTGATTAGTTCGTTTCACTTAAATTCATCTTTGGACTTATCAGATCGATTAACTTGTTAGCATTTATTTCTAGATATTAGCAGGCTTTTTATCAGGGCTGCTATAGGGGAATCGGATTGAAGCATTTTAAAGCATAGCAAACAAAATTAGTATTGCATTTTTAGCGCTTCCAGCGCTGCGTCATGGCAAGATACAGTCATGTGAGAATTAAATTATATATTTAGTTGCAATCTTATTTATTCGATGATCTCATAGGATTGGTCTCTGTCCGTGCTGCTACTAGCCTAATTTATAATACTGCTGCAGCTGTCATCGATTAATTCTTTGTAGCCTAATTGGTCATATCTATTTCAACATACTGGTAGGCTTGGATACTTTTATTTTTGAGGACTTTATTTTGTTCATGATCATCCTACAATGGTCATTTCAACATATTACTTTGATTACCTTGATGTGTGCATGTGGTTACGACAAATAATTAAGGAGACGTTATCCTTTGCTATTCTCAAGTTGTTACTTCTTTAAATATTATTTTATCACATGTGCTTATGTTTCTCATTATATTTTATGACAGCTCGAAACAAACATGGACTGTGTGTTTCACTTGCAAGGGGGCACTAGGGGGACAAGAATTTGCTCAATATACAATAGATAGGGATTCCATCACATTTGGTAATTTAATAACAATGAAATCAAATCTAGGGTATGGTGCCATGGACTACTTGTACTATAAGAGGAGATGTGGTAATGCTGTAGCAACACTAAATGAGATCGAATATGATGAAGATGCAAATGCAATGCTATCAATTCATGAGGAGGAGAGAGAAGTCAGATTGGTATTGTCAAGGGATCAAATAACAGAGCAAAATGTGGACATAACACCCATTAAATTGCCAAGAATGGCATCAATTAGTGAAGATTCTACGGATGAGTCAATTGATGATTATAAGGTGTGGCTTAACAATATGCACAAAGAGAGAAAATGCATGGGTAAGTTATGTTGCTGCCCTGTTTCTAAATAGTTATATTATAATATATTGCAATGACATGTCACTGATATTACCATTGTTTTTGCAGAATTTAAGGATATATATAGGGAAGACACGGTCAGGACTTATAAAGAATGGTTGAGGGTGCAAGGAAAACTTGATGATATTAGTAATATAACAACTTTTCCCAAAATGGCAACCAAATTATAATCAGTTCTTGGCAAACCATTTATAGCTTACACATGTGACCTATTGTCTGCAGGTGCATATGACAACCACACGAATCAGATAGATTTATTAAATTCAAGTCAAGATAGCAATCCAACACCACCTCTGAACCTACCATCTCATGCTCGGCGTGGGAAAACACAGGGAAATAGTAAGTATGCATATTGCGATTTTATTTTGAAGTTCAATTCAGTTTTCCCTAGTAAACAATTTTATTTAATCTCTTGCATTGTATATTGTTTCAATTGATAAGATTCCCAAAAGAGGAAGGCACGAGGTACCATGAAAGGATTGGCAGCCTCCCACAAGAGATCTAGGCAGGGTAGTCAAAAGCTTAAAGTCGAATTCTCTAGAATTGGAGGAGCTGGAGGTGAGAACACACGCACATTTATTGACGAAATAGTACTGTTTACAAGGAAAAAAGCACCACTCATTGGAGTGAGAACATGGAGAGATATCCACGAAGATGTAAAAAAGTCAATAGCATCTGCTATTAAAGTAAGTTCTGATTTGTTTTTGCTTGCGTACACATTTTACCAATTATTTAAGAAGTGACCAAGTATTTTTTTGTTCAACAGAATAAGTGGGACATTGAGAATAATGAGGAAAACATTAAAAAGGTATGGACCATCGCAAATGAGCGTTACAAAGGATGGCGATCAACATTTAGTGCTATGTATAGGGCATACACCACATATGACGAGAGAATGAGACACAAGCCAGAGGAATTGGACATTGTTGAATGGCACTACCTGGTGATGTATTTTGGCAGCGAAGAGATTTCAGGTTTGGTGTCATTTATTTCATTGTTGCTTGTTGCATTTGCTAAATCAATGGATATGTTTAGAGCAATTCACTATTTTAAAAAATAACTCCTTGTGCAGACGATTAGCAACAAGAATTCTCAGAATCGGCATAATCGAAAGATAAACCATGTGACCGGATCAAAGTCTTTTTCTCAGTTGAGCTATGAGAAGGTAATACCTTCATAAGCACATGTACATTCTTCCTTACATGATGAAAATATTGCTAATTTGTTACATTCTTGCCACACTAAAGGGACCCATTAACGGGTGATGAGCCAAATGATTTGGATCTTTTTATGATGACACACACTAAGAATGGGGAATGGACAAACCAAGAATCTAGAGATGTCTATGTGAGTATATAACTGTTTGTACAAACCTTATTAAGTGATGCAAAGTGAACTCCTATAATTTATTTTTGAATGAACTACTTTTATTGTCCTCTTTTTGCTAGGATAATGCAAACAACAAACTTTTAGAGAGGGAAACAAATGGAGATATAAATATCATCTCAGACGTGGAGCAAAACCATATTTTCCAGGCAGCCTACAAGGAAACAACAAACTGCAAATCAACTAAGATCCATGCTAATGGATACATGGCAAAGTACCCAACTAGAAGGCAGCTGTTGTCTGAGGAATACCAGTACCGTGTCCGTCAGGACGTGACACTAGCTGATGCATTTGCAAAGCTATAGGAACGAATGGAAACTCAGGAAGCTGAAAGGGAAGCTGAAAGGGAAGAACATAGGCATCAGATGGAAGAAATGAAAAGGGGAGGGGAGGCCGATAGAGAAGCATATAGGCAAGAGTTTATGTCAATGATGCAAGCAATACAAGGACAAGCATCCTTACAACAGGTAATATGAATGTAAAATCTTAACATGCCATAATCAAGTAATGTGATGCTCCTTGCTTACTTTAACTCTAATATGTTGCTGAGTTAGGATAAGAGTGGCTGAACTTTGAATATAGCCTATGTGTGCGCTCCCATCTTAACTTGAGTGAAGAACTCTCCTATGTTTATGCTGAAATGGCTGCATGTACAGTTTTTGTTATGCAACTACTTTGGTGATGTAAATGATGTTTTCAGTGAGTGTGGTAAATACAAAAGTTGTAGATAACTTCCTTATATTGCTTGTGTTAAAATTTCATGATCATAGGCCTGATGGTTTTGGAGTTGTAGATTTTATAAGTTTTCTATCATGTTCTGTATGCCCTCTAAACAGACCTGAATAATTATCTTGTTTGGCTTGTTTAAACATGGAATCATGCTTCGGTGATAATATGAGAACTGTAGGGTTTTTCATAAGCTTTCTAAACTGTCTTGGATCACTACTTTTGGTGATCTAGAGAGTTGTATTAATTATTCAAAGTGGGGTGGCAGGTTCTGTCCAAATCTGGACAGTGATGCCTTCTTTCTGTTGTTTAATCCCTTTAGATATGGATTCTTGTTTACATGATAATAACAAAACATGCGTGTTGTAGTTTATTTCTTACTTAAGGTGTTGTTTTGGTGTATACATTACGCATATCTGCTGAAATTTGAATGTGCAAATATCATTTTGTACTTTCAAACTAATACATGATTTTTCTCATCCAACTTTAAATATAGGGTAACAAAGATGGGGGACAAATTGGTAAGGTTGTTGCAGCAACAAACATGATTTAAGAAAATGTAACAACAACAGAAAGTGAAGAAATATCACATCAACGGGTAGTTCAAGAATTGAAGAGTGTTTAATGTTTTATGTCCTAGTCCATAGTATGGGGCCTAATTTCCCTCCATCTATTGATTCACAGGATGACCCACATAGCAGCCCGCTGGAAACACAACTTGCAACTACTGAAGAGAGAACTACTAGTCATACTACTAGCATGCTAGAAACAGAACTCACATCTACAACACCTGTAGCAACCGGTAATACTCGCAGAACTAGAAGGAGTACTACGAATAAGTCACTTCCAGGTCAAAACAAAGGAGGGAATCCAACATGTTCTTATACTACTACAAAAGCACTCAAGGATGATGCAGCTAAGAAACGAGTACTAAGCAAAAGGAAAGATCAAGCTGGCAATGCACAGGTGATTTTTTTGTAACCCAACTACCTGTGAACATTTCTAAATCAGATTTGTGTCACTAAGTATTTTTTGTATATACCTTATTGACTTTTAGGTTTGACATATAGCCTTTACATGGGACATTTTACTATTGAATAATACTACAAATTTAGCTACAAACATGCTAGTCTTTAATTTAAGATTATGAATTGCTTACTTTGTCGACTCTATGTGTTGTTGCCAAAATAATACAATTTTAGTTTACCTGATGCATATATCAATTGTTAATGATTCTTTTCAGGAGCAAGTGGGAGTTTGAGTGGAGCACATGGGTGATGGGATGATCAACATCAATGCAACCATACTGTTGCCGCAGTGCTCCATATAGATCAAACTAGATAGTGATCTATGTCGGATACCTTATATGTTTTATTTGTGCATGTGTTATCTACTAAGTTGGATATTGGATGGTTTTGCTTCCATTAATTCATGATTTGTATGAACAAACCATATATTGGTTTAATGGATGTCTAAATATTTCGTTCATCATCTATTGTTTGGTGTGCAATTATTGTTCATAGCAACCAAACAAAGCGTTGCAATATGGGCGATGAGCATAATCATTTGACGATGCAATATATGTTATAGCAACAAACAAATAGTGTGGCAAAAACCTCGCACCAATAAAACAGTGGGTGTGGTAATAGAGGCCACCTCTAGCAACCAAAACATTTGTCGTAGCTATAGATGGTTCTACCTATAGGAACCACAATATAGTGTGGCAATATGGAGGCTGCCTCTAGCAACCAAAACATTTGTCGTGCCAATAGAGGGTTCCAACTATAGCAACCACATAGAAAAGTGTGGCAATAAAGAGGCCACCTTTAGCAACCAAAAAATTGTCATGGCAATAGAGGGTTCCACCTATAGCAACCAAATATTTGTTATGGCAATAGAGAGTCTACTTATAGCAACCACAGAGGTAGTGTAGCAATAGGTGGTCAATCTATTGCAATGCAATTGATGCGTAGCAATAGGGTCTATGGCAACACTCATTGTCATTGTTAGTGTACCTATTGCTACCTTTAGGGTATGTGGCAACAAATATCTCTAGCAACACCTAGTGTGTTGCAATAGTTACTATGGCAACACTCATGGTGGTTGCTTGTACTATGGCTCGCAACACTTAATGGTGTTGCAAGAACATCCAATTGTGTTGCAATAGAGAAAATTCTATGGCAACACCATAAAAAAGTGTTGCGCAATCCTATTGCTACAGTAGCAGTGGCAACACCTCACAACCATTTTTTTGTGTTGTAATTTTGTCTATTGCAACACTTTATGACCTATTGCTACACTTTTAGGCCGTTGCATTAGGGGGGAATCCTTGTAGTGCCAGGGCCAATGCTTGGAAGCAATCAACATCTGAGTTCCACTACATTATGAGCTCTAGCTCTTATTCCCAATCAGATGAGTACAGACAGTAAGGAGTTGGAGGTTTCTCAAGCCCCAACCATTTTTGGTGAGGCATGTATCGATGGATGGAAAATCACTTGTACGGAATTCCAACCTCGAAGAACCAAACAAAATAAGAAGCAAGCCAAGAAGAGGAAGAAGAACCCCCATAGCCCGCAAGATAACAACACACGCAACAACAATTCAGAAAAGCATGACACTACCAAAGACCTACCTCGAAATGTGTGTTATCGTTGCCAACAAGAGGGCCACCATGCATAATTTTGCCGACAGAAGAAGCAACCAAAGGACCATGACAACAACCAGGTCACTACAGGAATATCGTCAGCCGGTGTTAGCGTCACGCAGCATGAAGGAAGATCTTGATACCTATCACCTCGCTAGGAGTATATGTCCCTTGTGTAATGAAACGCCAGTACCAAAGTCGAGTCAAGTCTGTGTGCCTTGTGAACCTTTGGTGTTTGATTGGTTTGTCTTAATGTCAATGCTTGTTTTGGATCTTTGTAATGAGTGCAATGATCTTGTGAGGTTTTTCCTACAATTTTATTTAGTTTTTAGGCTTAAGGTTTCATGAAATAAATAGTTGGGTTTGGTTTCTAGCATGTGTTTCTTTATCGTGTCTTTCCAAAGCAATCAATCTTTATCAGTTCACATCTATATTTCTTGGAAGCAAAAAATAATAATAATAATAATGATGGAGAACTTTTGGACAACGGGTGACTTCTCTATCTTTCTCTCACCACAAGAATTTCCTCGAGAAGAGTTATGGTTTGTGAGTTATGAAAATCACAAGGAAATGAACAATACTTGTTCTTTCCTATGCACATGAGTCTTTTGGAATAACAGGAGGATATGACGAAAGTTGACTCACTCAGAAGAAGATGTAAGCTACGTTTGGTTTCCCTTAGTTCATCTTTCTTAAGGGGTGTAGCCAAGCTGAAGAAGTTCGAAGATAAAGTTACAAACATACTAGTAGTCATAAGAATTAGTTACCTCTATGGTGAAGAAGTCATTATCAAGCACAAGTGTCCTTTGCTCAAGATTGTTAACTTGGATCATACACAAGAAGATTGAGTACCCACCAAGTTTAGGCAGCACTTGAAGCTATCATAAAATGAGAGTCCAACATTCAACATACTCAAGGTAAGTCGGTAATCATGGCGTGAGAAGAAGACATGTAAGTATATGGATTGGTTCTATGAAGGTCCAAAAGACCTCAATATTGCACCGAGCATGGAAATAATGTTTGGATGGAATGATGCATCTCAGTAAGGTTTTGGTCATGCTCTAAACAAGGTGTAATGAGGATCGTTGTTAAAAGGAACTACTCAAGGAAGCGAAGAATACCCAAAGACACAATATCTTTATCTCTCTAATCACCGTCTTCCGAATCTCGAGGACGAGATTCATCTTAAGGGGGGTAGAATTGCATCACCCTAAAATTTGCTTTCTGGAAAAATAGAGTTAAATTTATTTAATTCTTAATTTTGTGCTCATAAAAATATAGGAAAATAAAAACTTTTCATGAAATTAAAATTTTCCCTTTAATTAGAAACATGTTTGAGCATACATGCCTTTGCATTTGTTTATTTGTATTGATTGGCATGTTTCAAAAATTCAAATGAGGATTCAAAACGAATTTGAAAATGGTTTTGAAAAGAGTTTTGAAGTAAAAGAAAAGCTAAAAGAAAAGAACTTTGAAAACATAAACACCCCGCTTCCTATCTGGCCCAAGGTCTAGTCCAACCCGCAGTGAACCTCTCCTCAATCCCGCAGGCCCAGCCCTTCTTCACATGGGCCCTCGGCTTCCCCTGTCCCCCCTTGGGCGAGACCAGCAACCAGCCCAGTAGAAGCACCCCGACTCAGCCTGCTCACGCGCGGACGCCCCTTGCCTCGCTGACGAGCTGGTCCCACGCGTCAGCTGTTTCCCCCATCGTCTTCCTCGCGATGGAAGGTGTCCTCACCTTCCTTTCTCCCCATCGACGCGAATCGGATCTCCAATGCCCCCCTTTCCTTCCTGGCTCGCCTCTGGGGGCTATAAAAACCGGGCGCCACACCCCGCCGCCTCGAGGGAACCCCTTCTCAACCTCGCCCTTTGCCGTAACCCTAGCGGGACCAAGCAGCCACCGCCGTGCCCGCCTCCTTGTTACTCCACCTCGGTTCCTTTTTGAGCTGCTCCCCTACCTTCATTGAGAGGTAAGGAGTCGACCAGGGCCTCGACTTAAACCTCTCTCGCTCTTTGTTCCTCCGTGCACGGACACCGAACATCCCGAGCCGCAGAAGCACGAGCACCACTGTCTTCATTCCGACTTTGCTTCAACCATCACTGTAGTCGAGTTTGCCTTACCGCGCTCGTCACCCTGGATCCACCTGCGTAGGTTTTGGAGCCCTATAGCGCCGCTGAGCCGTTCTCCAGCGAGCAACTGCTCGTGCCGACAATGGAGCCGCCGTGTGCCTCAATCTAGCCGACCACCATTCCCTCTCCCTCTCTTGTTTTAATCTGGTCCGTCCAGAGGTGATCTCACGGCCCAGATCTCCCAATACCTCTTCGGTCCACGTTTTTGCAGAAGAGCCCTGAAGTTTTTAATGATCAACCCGCAGGACAAAGCGCCCTTCTGCAGAATACGCTTTCCCTTTTCAAAACCGTAAACTGTTGTCTGTTTCAGTTAAAATGCGCTTTTAGCTTTTTACAACAATGCCACTCTTTTTGCTTTAGCCCTAGAACCTCCGTTTCAACTCCGTTTCGATCCTTTCAAATAGCTTTAGATTCGTAGCGATAAGATCTACATGTTGAAACCCTAATCACTCATGTTTTCAAACTTTGAAAATAAATATATATTTAATGTGTTTTAAAATTCAAGTTTAATCCCTAAATCTTATTTTTCTCCATAACTTCTATGTTTTAGATCCGTTTCATCAGTGATCTTTAATACCAGATTAATATATCTATATTTTCATGATGTAAAATCCTAACTTGATTAATAATTATGCAACTCGTTTTATACATAAAATATGGATAGTTCCTACTTTCGTTTTTGAAATCCAAATACAAGTTTGACCTAGTTCAACCAAGGTGTTTCACTGAAATACTTTATACAGTCTTTTATATAGTTAAAACTAATAAAGCTCATAGTTCTCTGCTATATATAAGCAAATCTTTCGGTAGATGTATCTCGATCATCGTAGTTTCGATTAGTGTGTTCTTCGCGACTATGTGGTCATAGAGTTGGTGAGTTTCGCGTTGGAGATCAAGAAGTTCTTTTGAAGCTTTGATCTTGAAGGAGTGGATAATCGAGAGTTCATTGAAAGTTTGGAACTAAAGAAAGGAGCTAAGTTTAAGGCAAGTATTACATGGGATTATCCTTGTTGTCCTACTCATGATAATCACTCATTAATCATATGCATGAGTTTCCTTGTTACACTATAAGGTTATCCTAGTATTGTACCTTATACCTTGTCACCCTGTGAACATATGCATTTGTGTAGTATGATGCTAGTGCCAAGCAAATGACTAGGATCATGTAAACTTGATTAATGATATATGCAATGACAATAAAAGATGACTTTTTAGCAACGTGGACTATAGGTGGAACAATAGGCACCTCAACCTGTGTTCTTACTCATAGAGATATTTCTGTAAGTAGATTACCGCAGGACTTATAGTACAACCATGAGGACCACATGGCTCTGGTCTTAGTCTAGTACCTTGATCTGTTATGATTTGTAGTAACTTAACGAAAGGGCGGGATGAAGGTGCCGTGATGGTTATGGGTCTTGTCCTGCCATTGTGTGTATAATACTGCGGTAGGGTGCCACTTTGGAGTGTGGGCTCCATGACGGGCGGTCGACTAGAATCCTTGCGGTTGCTATTGGTTGGGCTGACTAGGGGAAAGCTTCATAGTGAACCCTGTCGACCTTCTTTGGAAGTGGGTTAAGAGGCTGATCCCCTCGAGCGAAAGGGTAAATCACGACTCGTGGGCAAAGATGTACAACCTCCGCAGAGTGTAAAACTATTATAATAGCCGTGCTCACGGTCAAGAGTGACTTGGGCTCCTTACTATGTGATGTCCTTATGTCATAGCTCATTAGATGCTACTTATTATTTATTATTGTTATTTGTTCATATAAGCATTATATCTTGTTCACTTGATCATACGGTTATTGGGCTATATATTGATAACATTGATGCTACTATAATGCTAAAATTGAGATAACATAAAAGCTTATGCAGTTAAACCAGTGTCATACCTTTTTGAGCCTCATGAACCCCATGTATACTTGTTGAGTACGAAAGTACTTACGCTTGTTTTTTTTCAATATTTGGATAAAAATCCCGAATGGGTACTAGATTGCAAGATTCTCGAGCAGTTAGGCTTGTGATCAACCAGTCAGTTGATCCCTGTGGAGTGGAGTCTTCACCTGAAGATCGGAGTGTCTTTCCGCTGTTTGCTCTCTTAAGGTTATTTCTTTGACCTTATATGTTATGTATTTAATCTTTTGATATTACCTTCTTCTATGGCTATATGTGAGAATTCACTTCCTAAGCTCACATATGATGTATATCTGATTTTTATCTATAAAACCGGGTGTGACAATGAAATACGAGGGGGCGGAGATTTTGCTAGGGAGAAAGTTGGGTTGGGGTGAATGATGGTCTCCATGTTTGGACACATGATTTATAACTAGTAGAAGCAATGGTGTTCATTGGATTTGACAGTCGAGAACAGAGTAATCGGTGTGATAGGGGTGGAACTAATGGCCGGAGGGGGGCGTCAGGTTGGGGCATAACACTACCGGGGTTAAACGATAAGTCCATAACCCGACAGTGATGTCGTGTTGTTGTAGGAAGGTCGGCATTGGCATATGGCTGTTGGGTTGTATTATTCTGACCCCCGATAGTGTCATAGTGATATATATATCTCTATAGTGTATCACTAGGGTTTGGGGGCTCTAACCGACGGTAATAGAGGACTTCATTATTATCGGGTGACTTGGATCCCAAACATTTATTTTGATTCTTACGTTTACGATCCGGCAATCACTGCTGGCTCATGCACAGCAGTGATGACTCAACAAGAAGGATTATGTGTTTTGTATTAGCGTACAACCCTTGAAATATACATGGTTATTATTTGCTAACTAAAGAATATTTTGTTAAACTGCACATGTGTCATTATCTAAGAAAAAAGCGTGTGTACACAGACCACTGTACATGCATACGGCTGACGATTCTGTATGCTATTTAATCGAGAACCACCCATATGCATGCATGCATGAGAGCAGAATCCAATACCACAATGCAGCACTGGCATGGGGAGCAAATATTAAGAAACTCGTATACGTATGTTGGGACATGAATGGACTCAAGTCACATCTATGTCCTGATATCACAAACGTCGTCAAGGGGGGGAAAACAACCTCAGGCGGGGGGGATAAACTGCGATTATATTAATAACAAGGTCAAGAAGTCTGAAAAGCAACAGCACGGTGGTCCATCATCATCCGGTCGTGTCCCAGATCTTGAGAAGGCATAAATGGCACGCCGCAGGTAGCTTCAAGATCTTGTTCTCTCATCGGTAATTAAATAGATTTTAACTCCAAAATGGCCTGTCCACCCACACACACACATATATATGTAACTAATAAGCCCTAACAGATTATGATGGATCTTTCGATCAGAAAATAAAGTAGATTCCGGCCATGGAGCTGTCGATGAAGGACGGACTAGGAATCCTATCGTATCATACACTCTACCATAATCCAACGTACGTTGTGTCTGTTGTCCGATCAGAAATTAACGGTATATGCTTGCGATATTCTCCCGAGATATATAGCGTGCATTGATCAACTACATAGCACAGCCGTTTGGATCCTTTTATTTAGTGGAATTAAAATCTATAGAATAAATTAGGCTATTTTGCTTGGAATCCGATAATCCACAATTTTTCAAAGTTATTTTATAAGCCAATCTCAAATTCATAGGTTGAGAAATACAAATAGATTCTATAAAATCACCATGCTATATTTTTTACTTTACAACTTGCAACACGTTTTTAACTCGCTCTCATGCATTAGAAATACAACACATAAATATCTCTCGTATAGCTAATAACACGTTTTTAAGCTAATATGGTTATATATAGATTATGTTTGTATATTGCGCAATATACAAACATAATCTATATATAACCATATTAGCTTAATTAATGTGTCTAAATTCAATTCTAAACAGGCCCTGATTTCATTCATAGTCTCACTCGTCTAGCTAGTTCAGGATCTTCAAGGTTCTCTGATTGTGGATTCTCTGATTGAGGATATTTATTGGCTCAGGTAGCATATATCTTGCGTTTTATATTGAACTGCATGGATACTGCAGGCATCCCATTCCATATCTCTTCTCCTTTTCTCAAGGATTAATATTGTTCCACCACAATTCTTTTGAGACAGACGCCGCCTATAAATAGGCAATAGTCGCAGTCCCCCATACCACGCCAAACTCACAAAGCTAAGCTAGCTCCATTGATATCAGCTGCTTGGCAAGCTACGCACACTTTCCGTACGTGTTGTCTTAAGAGAGTTTCTGGCACATATCGCTCAGTTGCGAGCGACCATCTATCAGCGCTAGCAAGCAAACACTAGCATCGATCATGTCGAGGGATCCGCTTGTGGTGGGAAGCATCGTGGGCGACATCGTGGACTACTTCCCAGCGTCGGCGCTGCTCCGAGTGATGTACGGCGGGCGCGAGGTGACCTGCGGGTCGGAGCTCAGGCCGTCGCAGGTTGCCGGCGAGCCGGCGGTGCACATCACGGGAGGCCGCGACGGGAGGCCGCCGGCGTTCTACACGCTGGTGATGCTGGACCCTGATGCCCCTAGCCCAAGCAACCCCTCCAACCGGGAGTATCTCCATTGGTACGTACGAAGCTCCGATCCAATCCAACAGTGCATGCATGCATGATGCTGCATGCATTCGGCCCCTGGTGTCTAGCTAGCTGATGCCAGCTTTCATATCATCAGCTAGTAATAACAATCTAAGATACTTGCACAATTAATTATATAGGTTGGTGACTGACATACCAGAAGGAGCAGGTGCCAATCATGGTAAGTGATCATCTGATGAACATATATATAACTTATAAGTAACTGCCAACCAGTTGTTTCACTCAAGAATGAAATCACAGCAGCCAAAACTAGGTACACAGGAGTACTATACAGGCGGTTCTGAACCTATTTGTACTAACGTTTTTCAGAATTGCATGCGCTCAGGCCAGTAGAAATGGGAGCACAATACAGGTGCTTCCATAAGTACTATACATGTGTTTTCTTTTAAGGAACCGCCTGTGGAAATGCATGGTTGTCCAAAAATCAGGTTTTTTACAATAGGAAAAAAAAGAATTTAATTCAGGGAGAGGTTGACTAGTTTTTGATGATAAGATGATTTCAAATGAAAAAATTATCGACTCCAAAGTTTAGTAACTTTTCGAGATCTACAATTTTAATTTAGGAAGTTTTTTTATTCAAAGTCGTTTAAAAAAATCAGTGTCCAAGTATTTCTAATGGTGGATTTGTTAAAGAACCGCATGTAGAAATCGATTTCCTGTAGACATACGGTTTTCTTAACTCAACCGTATGTAGAAATCGATTTTTAGTAGCGGTTCAGAATCGTTTTATTTCTACCACCAGCGAAACACATGATAAACGAAACCGCCTGTAGAAATTATTGCATACCGCCAGTGTTGAGCTATTTTCTACTAGTTCAACGTAAGTATTGTGTTATATATGTGTGTGTATTGCCAGGAAACGAGGTGGTGGCGTACGAGAGCCCACGGCCATTGGCGGGGATCCACCGGTTCGTGTTCATCGTGTTCCGGCAGGCGGTCCGGCAGACGATCTACGCGCCGGGGTGGCGCGCCAACTTCAACACCAGGGACTTCGCCGCCTGCTACAGCCTCGGACCGCCTGTCGCCGCCACCTACTTCAACTGCCAGAGGGAGGGTGGCTGCGGTGGCCGGAGGTACAGGTGATGATCTCGATGAATAATCAAGAGACAGTGCAGCATCAACAATGCAAGGCGGTGACCCGGCCATGATGCATTTGACAAAGCTAGCAGTACATATATACCACACAAAAATAATCTTCGTTGTTATTGGTCGCTTCAACGATATATATATATATATATATATATATATATATATATATATATATATATATATATATATATATATGTGGGAGTTGGGACACAATAATGCTTCGGAGTGTATATAGGCTCCGATGCTCGTCGTCCGTCCATATATACAAAAGTCCATCGATCTGCAGGTCAAATTATGGACTGAATTAAATATAATGTGCTTCACTGAATGAAGCATTTGTCTATTATCAATTAATTAAACGACGTCGTTTAAAATATATGCGTCTAGAAAACAGGAATGTATGTACATACCGTGTTGTTCCATACAGTACACATTTGCACTAATTGCTGTGTGCTGTTTCATCAACTGAAATTCCAAGCAGACTATATATAGTGTAACAGCTCAGAAACTCTATTCAAGTGCGATATGAAAATTGGGATACACATATGAGTTAAGCTAAATCAAAATATTAATTAACGGAATTCCCTAACGTACTAGTTGTAGTTTAGCTCAAAACACTATTCAGGCGCAATATTATGTAACTTCGTGTTGAAACTCTTGTAAAAAAAGTAATGGTTACCATATGAACTAAAATTTGAAATCATATATAATATAAACGGAATACGATAGATGCAATCTTGTATATTTATGTAAATATATATCATTAAGGGCCGTCTGTTTGGTTCCCACCTTCTTAACTAAAGTGAACTAAAACTTTAGTCTCTTTATGAAACAAAGTGCCAAAGAAACTGACTAAAATGTGACTAAAACACTCTAGTTCCACTAGTCATTCAAGAGGTATTAAAAGGTGAGAACATACCGGCTATAAATCTGAAAATAATAAATAAGTAAACCTCCAATCATGGACGGAATGCCCGTCTTATCTTATAATTTAACTGACGGTGTCGGTTATATGGTTCTTTAATTGTATCTCGTCACTCGTGTACTCGTGGTACGCCACAACACATGCAGAGCCGCAGCTCAATAATGTGAACAGTGCCCAAGCTTTGAGACAAAGCTGGTTGTCTGAATAAAGGGAGCTGCGAGATCAAACGCGCAGCACTTGACCAATAAAACTCTTATATTCTTATTGAAGAAAACGATACCACTTCGCAATTGCTCTTTAATTTGTCTGTCCATGGGACCGAATTTGAGAAATGAGTGCTTCGCATATTGTAAATTTCAACTATATATTATTCTTCACAGATGTGTTTGTGTGTGTGTGTATATATATATATATATATCTTCTTTAGATCGTCCTTGCATAACGATTTCATCGTGATTCTGTTATTCCCAATTTTTGCGATAACTTCAAGAAATGAGTACTAGTAATCCATATAAGGCTCAAAATGTTGTGCTCCCTGTCGACACTTGTTTTGATGCCCCCAATCTCCTTTTCCATAAGGTCCATATATCCCAACAAAGTATCCTGGTGAAATAGATATGGGAAGCGGATAAACAAAAGGTGGAACCTCTCAATCAGAAAGAAAGCCAACCACACCGTACCACCCCTAATCCACGGCCGCCAGTGTAGGAGATATACCTGCTTGCTTATCTAGGTTCTGCAGGGAGAAAGAAACACCTCTTCTTGCTTTTCTAGCAGTGTCCATTTTGTCAGCAAGTAGGAAATGATTGCAATTGAGGCACTTTAGTTAGAGCATGTTCGGCATGGCTCCAAATCTGGATATAAATGTAATATATATATGTTACCTGTTGATGTATGCAAAAAATATTGTTTTAAAACAGCATGTACAATGATAGATTCAGATTTGGATAGAAATATTTACTATATTTTAGTTTGAATTCAAATTCGATCAAATACATTAAGATGGTGAAAAATGGTGTCCCCTTCCAATGAATATATATGTTATTTGCAATGGTGTCGGCATGCCAATGATCTTCCTAGTCTTTTTCGGAGGGGGATGCCATCTTAATGTGATGGTTTTTCACCATTTAAGAATCAAGAAACAAATAATAATAGTGGTGCAATCAGGGTTGTGAATTTCACAAATTTCTATAATTTTGGAGGTCTCACATAGAAATAACCAAAACATCAAAATTTATAAATTAGTTAACATCATTTTGTAGTTCTAGCTTGTTATTAAACCTTAAAATTTTAAAACTGAAATATTTAACATTTCAAAATTACAAATGTTGAACATAAGAAATTTAAATGTTCGAAAGTTAGATCTTATAATTTATATACAGATGATGATGCTGGTCACTTGCTCATTATTTAATATTTAGTAACTATGGTTGCATAGCATTAATATTTAGGATTACTACTAGCCAGATTCGTAGTTTTTTAGATAGTAGAAAAATTCTGGCTTCAGCATTTTGCTAAGAAGTAGAAGCGTCAGTCCAAACTTATTAGAGCAATACACTCGGAATACAAGTAATTAGTTCTGAGTCTGAGCCTGTGGCTCAGAACTAATTACTTGCTTTAGGTTTTTTCACCGCAAACGGACGTCCGGTCGGGGAAGGCGTGCCACGACGCGGTTGGGTAATAAGGAATCATTTGTTACTTTTATGTTCATCACAGGTCAAGGCGAAGACTGACGACTTGCCGATGGACGCTGAATCGCCGACGAAACCCGTCTCTCCATCGCACCCGTCGACGCTTTGTGTGCGGTTGATAAGGCTGCACGTACGTTCGTTTGGCCGACCCGCCGCAAATCCACCAACGGGTCCAATGATTGCGAGATGATGACAACGTCCGTACGAGTGGAATAAAAATGAATTCAGAGAGAATGACTATTGCCCGCCAGAAAGATACGATGCACAGGACGCGGACGAGCTGCTGAAAGAGCGGCGGGCCGGATCGCAGCAATTCTGCGCCGGCGCCCGGCCAGGAGCAACTTGCATTGCCACCCGACCTCAAGATCGTGATGACACCAATCCAAATATCTATAGTCAGCGATTTGGCACGTCGCATCATGTGCAGGGCGAGAAAAGGTGTGATCGACTGCATGGCCGACCTCCATGTACAGTTTCCTTGGCTCAGGAATCTCGTCGACATTTTTTTTGTTCCCTGATTGGAGTAGGACAGCAGATAAGCATATATATATTGTACTGTGCGAAAAGTGGGGTGGTTTATCGATCCGTGACTGGGATGCTTCTATGCGACACAAAAATTTCCCTCTCACTTCTCTGTTGACGCTGTTACTGTCGATGAGGGCAAAAGAGATTAACGCAAACCATCCACCTCTGACAAAGCAAAAGCCACGGTTAATCCGGTTTTAATAGAGACGGTCACCATAGAAAACTACCACAGTTAATACGTGTTAACTAAGTTGGTTACTGTAAGTTGTCCGCCTCACTTAATACTTGTTAACGTCCTGTTCGCTTGACTTGTCAGCTAACTTATTAGCCACCAAAATAATGTTTTTTCTTACAATAAAACAGTAAAAAACAGCACCAACCGGCTTATCAGGCATCAAAACGATTACTCGAACAGGGCAAAATTTGTTACTCTAAGCCATCTGCCTCCGTTAGGCAGGTGAATAAAGCCACCTGCCTCGGTTAATAATTTTCTAGATAAAAAGTACCTTTTCCAAAATCAAATTTGAATATAATAAGTTTTGCAAATTAAACACGGACAATAAAGCATAAAATACGTATATAAAGGACAAACATATATTAGATTCTTTCGTGTATCATCATTATCATACCATGAATCGAACCAACGTTAAATTGTTAGATATATTACATGCATATTTTCCTCATCGTACTACAACACTCTACTACTCAACAGTATATGTTAAGAGTAGGAAAGTAGTAGCCAAATTCAGTTAACCCTTGCAATTGACATCACAGGCATTACAGTTAAGCGTAGTACATAGAGTAGTAGGAGTGGTAGTAGAATAGTAGGAGTAGAGTAAGTAGTAGTAGGAGTAGTTGACTGGAAAGAAACCTCTCATCTCCTCTGAACTACTTAACTCAAAGGCTTAGGTATGCATACTCAAGTTTATCATAATTTAGTCAAATTCATCTCAAATCTATCTCAATTTTGCCATAATTGCAATATGTAAAAGATAGTAGCGGCCACCAGTAGTAGCAACCACTAGCAATATCTCAAATTTACCCCAATTTGGCATTTGCTCACAATCATCATAAAATTGGCATCATAGGTAGTGGTATTTTCTCAGTAATGGAATTTGGCAACACAAGCGGTCATGAAAATTGAAAATCAACATAATTTGGCATCATGCAACTCCTAATTTGACAATTTCTTAGCATCACCATAAAATTGGCATTACGAGCAGTGGTATTTTCTCAACAATGGAATTTGGCATCATAGGCAACAATGAAAATTGAAAAATTGGTATCTATTGGTATTTCTTATGTCTATTGGATAATTTCACAAGCGCACAGAATATACCGATGTAGCACTTCACTAGGTGTATTTGAGGTATCTTATTTTCCATGGAGAACGAGAAATATACTAAGACTCAAGATTGTCCTATGATGATATAGGAGAGCCTATGATAAAAAGGTTAGAGAGGATCTATATAGCTATGATATCTGGTCAAGGTCTAGTAGGAATAATGGGGTCAGTCACCAACTCGCTTACAGTAGGCAATAGGTGGACATAACACAGTGAATCCCTTCCGCACTCGCCCTTTTAAGAACTTATCTGCCACACATGGTGGAATTCTAAGTCTAGACAATGCAGTCTCTACCTGCTAGCATCCACAAAACAATCCATGTGATAAGCGGCCTATAGCGGCAAGATATAGCCTAGACACCACGTATATGCCACTCTTACCACTCTAATATACTAGTAAGGACTAGAGTACCCCACACAAAATAGCAGAGAAATATACAGGTTAAACGGGTATATAACTACTATACCAGAACTAGAATATTAAATGTTATAAAAGATCTCATATGTATTACTTACAAGAAGATAGCATCTACCGAGGTACACCTTGGAGAAGACTCCTGACAGCTCTGGGGCTTTCTCTAGAAGACTTCCCTCACTCTCTCCTTGCTAGCATCGCACTACTGCAGAGCTTCGCTAAGCTACCAAAGATTGGTTTACTCTACTCTATCATAACTTGAGAGTGATGGCCTAGGGGTAATTTATAGGTGGAGGTGGAGTAGGGGCTACTCTAGCGCCACGTCAGCAATCTAGGAGACCTCCATCCGATCCTCCTCCTTTGTATCAAAGTTGATATTGAGCCGTTCAGAGAAAACACAAAGTTGTTCTGAAAGTTGAAATTGACTCTGAGGAGCTTCTCTTGGATTGTGCTAGCTTGGCAAGGCTTGGAGGGTTCATAGGCTGGTCGGCCGACTAAAAGGTCATAGATGACTATAGGGGGGTGAATAGCCTATTAAAAGTTTTACAAATAATTAGAACAATTGGTTAGATAACAACTAAGTGAAGCTTTTTGCTCTAGCACCACAAGGGATTGCAAGCCACCTATCGAAGCAATTCTAGTTAATTGAGTATCTATCAATCAATAGCAAAAACCTAAGATACCCAACTAAAGCAAGCAAGAACAATTAAGAAGAAAGCTAACTACACAAGATATGTATGAAAGTAAATACAAAGAGGATACAGGTGATTATACCGATGCCTTGTGATATGAAGATATCAATGTGAAGACCCAATCACAATAAGAATACCAAGAGAGGCCGGGAGACAAAGTCGACACAAGATTTTCTTCCGAGGTTTACTTGGTTGCCACCAAGCTAGTCCCTATTGTGTCGACCACTCACTTGGTGATTCGGTGGCTAATAGGCAATCACAAGCCTACATCACTACTCGGGTGGCACAAGAATCAAACCACAAATGTGGGTAACTCAAAGACACAAGCAATTCACTAGATTTACCCTTTGGCGCTCCGCCGAGGTGGGTACAAGTCCTCCCACAATCGTCGAAGTCGGTCACGAACAATCACCAACTCGCGCCGAAGCTTTCTCAACCGCCCGAGTCGTCTAGGTGTTGGAAAATACCAAGAATAACAAGAAATCCCGTGGCAATGACGATGACCAAGTGCCACTAAGATGGCAATGATCAAAGCACTTGGATCACTCAAACTCTCATGAATGCATGTCAAGCAAAGAGAAATGAGTTGGGGACTATCACAAGCAAGCACAAAGAGTGAGAATGAATGGGACGTGCAAGAGTCAGCCCCTTGGACCGGCTAAAACATATATATGGCAACCCCAAAGCAACTAGCCGTTTTAGCCCCAAAACTCAGCTTCATGCGTCACTTCGGACGCTGCGTACACATGGGGTTCGGACCATTAAGCATGCGTCCAGACCCTTGTCCATTTGAATTTGCTCGTTGGCGCGCTTGATCACATGAAGAAATGTATGTCCGGATGCGTGCAACAGTGCACACTACAGACCAAAAGGCTAGACGTCTGGACACTTTGCATAAACAATCCAGAGAGCATCCAAGCTCCGGACACATGTCTAGAGTGAGGCCTCCAGACTAAAGACAATGTCCGGACTCCACACCGAGAGCCAACAGAGAGCTCCGAGACTCCGGACTCTTGTTCACCGAAATCCGAGGCTAGGGTATGCTTCTGTACGCGAAGCCAATTGTCCGTAGATCACAACCCTAGCATCCGGACCTAGCGTTTGGACCTCAGTTCTTCGCCAAACTCAACTCCAACTTTCACACCAAGTTCATATGTGCTAACACTAAGTGTTGCAACACGTGTGCATGTGTGTTAGCTTTTATTTCACATTATCTTGGAATTATGTTCATTGCTTTCACTTAGGTTCATTTTAGATATGCAATGCAAAAGACTTTGTGGCACAAGATAACCACAATCAACACGAATTTTCCCTTCTGGATAGTATGGCTATCTATCCTAAATGTGATCACACTCTCTATAGTGTCTTGATCACTAAATCAAAAATGGCTCCTATATTATACCTTTGCCTTGAGCCCATTTTTGTTTTTCTCTTTCTTCTTTTCCTTGTCCATGGAGCACTTGATCAATCAATCGTCATGATCATCTATGAAGCTCCATCTCACGTGTTGGATCACCCTAGCTTGATCAATCACTTTAGCAATAGGGTTAGTCCATAGGTTTCATCAATTAACCAAAACCAAACTTGGGCTTTCAATCTTCCCCTTTTTGGTAATTGATGACAACCTTTCACAAATAAATATATTGAATGAATATTCAACTTTGGTAGTATTAGCTTCTCCTACATATGTTATATATGAGTTTGGTTCAATTTGATCACATGTGCATGGATTTGAATTGTGGGAGAGTTGCTATTACCAAATGATGCTAAGGTATAAAGAATGGACCTTTGAAGCGTGATACCAATCGGAGTGCATTGTTATACCATCCTTAGCACCATGAATGCCTAGAAGCCACTTGAAAACACACTAGAGATACCTCTTGACGAACTAAGCTAATTACCTATTGTTGACACAAAAAGCGTCAGGATCTGCGAACACCTCGGGCTTATACCCGAAATTCGATATCCGGAGGCGTGCCAGTCGATTTGACCAGTTAATCGACAAGGACGATAAATAGAACAAGATTCAATCTAGACAACGGCGATGCCCCCGGATGCTGAGATTGAGGCTTGATCAGGATAACTAGAGCAGAGCTGAACGAGGCAACAGCAATACGCCCGGATGCCAAAGCTCAGAGGTACTCCCACGCGGAACTTACAAGGATTTGACGGAGATCAAGGTGATGCAGCCCGTCGAAGCTTGAAGAACTCGTTGATAAGATATAACTAATGCGATAAAGGGTAAATTGCGATAAAAGTAGAATAAGAGTAAATTGATTTGTTTGATATTGGATTGATTCATTACACGCAGCCCTTGGGCACATATTTATACTCCCGCCTGGAGAGTTGTACAGAGACACGATCCGTACCTTTCCTAAAACAAACCCCTAACTTTAAGGAAACTGACTCGCGCAGGAGTCGGATCTAAAATAACAATACTTATTTTCCTAAACAAACACACCTATTTTAAAGGAAAATAAACGGCTCATGCAAGAGTCAGACTCAAACTGCTATAATAATACTGGTACAAAATCACTAGTTTCCTTATATCTCCTCTTCGATGAAAACTTTCTATCGGTAGATCCCTTCAATCCGCGGCTTCCTTTTTCGGCCACCGGTAATCCTCTGCTGACATCAAACGCTAAGTCACCCTGTGCTCATCGGCATCTCATGCCCATCGGCATCGGTAATATTTCCCGATCGGCAACCTTGTACTAGTGACTTGTCTCTACCAATCACCCCATCGGCATTCTGCATCGGCAACACCTCTTCATCGGCAATCGACATCAGCAACTTTGCAATTGGCCTCTGGTGAGCCATTCAACTCCTATCGGCAACATATGAGACTTCTATCTTTCATCGGCAGCACACTTAGTCTTCTCACAGCACACTCCCATCGGTAATACTGACTCATGACTTCCCGATGCCGATGGAAAAAACGGCTGCTGATCAACACAAGTCTTAGCTCATTTGACACATGCCGAAAAACAATGTCAACACATGCCCCCCAGTTTCGGAGTGTATAATACTTTACGCGCTGAAATTCTCTCTACTGTAGCCGTTACTGTAGCTGTTATCTTCGAGATAACTGCACAACTTCCTTGATCCCCACGCGCGGAACCACAATTTATTAATAAAATCCCTCGATTATAGCACAAACAGTTGCAAATCTCCTTGATTATCACGCACATCCACCACAGGCCTCTCCACATTCCTGTAGTGTGAACCGAAATCCCAAAACACCCCTGAGTAAGCTTATAAAAGTTATCAGGATCCATTCTGCCTTTTCACCCTAGGCCCACTTTCACTCTCCTTCTGCCTTCGTCTTCAATCTCCGGCGGTACCTCCGAAGAACACGAGCTCAGCAACAGTGCTTTCTCCAATCCAAGGACGAACCGCAAGAACTCTTTCTGCTCCAATGGCGATCTAAGTTGACATCCCCAAGGTAAGATCTATTTTCCTCCTCATCCAACCTCCTACTAGTTCCTTTCTCGCATGAATCCAAAATTTCCCCTTTTCCTTTTCTGATTCTTTCTTTTCTTTTCTTTTCAAACCCTAGGAACTGTACAACAAGGTCTTAATCCCTCTCGATCAGTCCAGTTTCACCTGCTTAGGCCCCATGGGGAATCCGGATCCTAGTTACATAATCAACGCGGAAACCAACGGGATCCCTTTTAGATCTGAATGTTTCGGTTTAGGACTATGGAAGGATGCTTTCCGATCATGGCCCAAACCCACCAAAGGGTGGAAGAACTGGTACCTTTGGGTCGCTAGAACACAGCAAGTGTATTGGCCAGAGCGTAATTTGGATCAGTGCATCAGGCTCTCCATCGCCGATATGGAGAAGAACGAGAACATGCTGATGGCGGCCTCCTATTTCTGGTCTGACACCATGAACGCCTTCCTGTTCAGACACGGACCAGCCACCCCCAAAGTTGCCGATGTGCACATGCTGACCGGCCTTGACGTCTCTTCCGATGATGTCTCAACTTTATTCCATCGGAAAGCGGAACTTAGAGTGAATACACGGAACATCGGCGGTTGGACCGGTTATATCCAAGAACACCAAAAGACCGGATCGGTAGGGCAGAGAGAGCACGCCACTTTCCTGAACATGTGGCTGGAGAAATTCATCTTCTGCGGCAGGGCAGTCAGAGCCACCACTATGCACCTTTCGGCAGCTGAACTCCTTGCCGATGGAACAAGGCTTCCCCTAGGCAGATACCTTCTCGGATCGGTATACCATCTTTTACATCAAGTATCCTAGAAGTTACTACTAGGTGAGCCCATCGGCAATCTTGGGGGTCCCTGGTGGTTCATCAACATGTGGCTGAACGCACACATGTATAAGGCGCTTCAGTTCGACTTGTTTGCTCAGCAATTCCCAAGAGACATATCGGAAAATCATCAATGCAGGGATGATGAATCGACAACTCGCTCTCCACTCAACTTCGGAGAGGCCATTATAGTACTGCCAGGGACCGATGCCGATACAGAGCAGTTTGGTCTATTCTTCCAGAAATTTTACAACGGAATCCCTGCCTCCGAGCGGCTCTGGTAGCCATACGTCGATGAGAACAATCAGTTTCCGCTGCTGTTCAATCTTACCGATGGGAATGTGCCCCAGAATCACATAATCATGAAGGCCAGTATCATTCCCCGGGCCATTCCAGTGAACATCTTCGGAACCGGGAAGAATACCCCTCCATCCTTCGAATTTTATTACCCATCGGCAGCCGCGAGACAACTGGCATTTGGCCAACTGCCGATTAAGCTCTGCTACTCCAAGGTGGTAAAGCCCAAGCAGACTATCTCCAGCGCTCTAGACTGGAACAAAGTCGTCAACCTTCCTCCCAATGCCGATATATCAGATATTGACTTGTCCTCCTGGTCACCAACATCCTTCATCACGAATGAGTATAAATTCTGGTGGCAAGAATGGAGACATCAATTATTTGCTAAGTCATCGCACTACTATCGGCATATGATTGACGCCAACCACATCATCCCCGACGACGCAGTAAGTTTCTATCCCGATGGATTTCTCATCACTTTACTTTTATCATCGGCACCTGACCCCCTTATGCTTAACAGGTCGACGATCCGATCCCCACGATGAGCAACAGTAGCAAGCCCTTCAACCTTCGGATGATGAGTCCTATATCACTCATCGGCAAAAATGCTCCAACGCTAGCTGCCTTCACGCCTCAGAAGGTACCCAAACCGACGTCAGCAAAAACCAAGGCTACATCGGCTGCTGCTGCTGCCTTGACGCGGGTTTTTGCAGTAAACTCATCTTCACTCATACCGATTACATACTGTTTCATCGGCAACAGGTTACTTTGTATAACTTATACTAATATTTTCAGGCAATGAGGTCATCGGCAGCTGCTCCAAACACTCAAGCATCTCCAAGTCCTGCTGCCGATGCCCCCCAAGCTTCATCGAAACGAACTGGATCTCCCGCTGCCGCGCTAAGGAAGAAAAGGCGCTTTAGGGTGGCTACCCCATCTTTGCCATCGACTTCAGTCGCATCACCAACTACCGATGTGCCATCGGCAGAACCGTCATCGGCTCCAATCCCTGATCATCCACTAGACGACATCCCCGATCAGGAGACAACTCCACCTGCTGCAGCAGCGGAGGCGACATCAGCATCGGCACCACCAGCCGAAACCCCTGATGAAGGAACGGTGTCGCCACCACAGGAGCCAGCCACCACAGCGAAAGCAACACCGGCGACAGCGCCACCAGCACCAATGACATCGGCTGCTTCCCCAACAGAAGCTCATTCATCGGCAACTGCTGCCGATCTCCAGGATGAGGCTGGACCATCCAACATACCAAGTCCTCGGTAAGAAATTCGCTTCAAGATGGTAAGTCGGTCACCTAAAAATTCATAGTATAACCTTATGATCGGCACATTTTAACTTCTTCTTTTTCAGGCCCAAGACTCCCCAGATAGCCTGTTTTCCTTCGGCCTCAACCCCCAGGATGAAGAGGAGCACCAAGAAGGTCCCGTTCGAGCAGACAGTCTATTCTCCTTCGCTATCGACATTCTCGATGAGGATGAGGAGGAAGAAAGCTCTGTTCCAGCTCTATCGGCAGAGGTCAAGTCCAAACTCGAAGCACTGCTTTCCTTACTGCAACAAGATACATCACAACTTGTCCAAGATTCAACCTCAGCAAGGACAGTCTTCAAGGATCTCCAAGGCCAACTACCTGCCGATGTAGAAGAGATCCTCCTCCAAGTAGCCTTCCTTGAGAGTCGCCGACTCCAATACCAACGGGTCTCAAGCCGTATCGCCAACAGGAACACCCAATCCAAACTCACGGAAGAAATGCTTCAGTTTAAGCAGATTGCCGATGAGAAGCACAAGAACATCGGCCAAGTGGAAGCTTCCGGCACTGATCTTGAACAGGCATTTATCCAATTATCGGCAAGAAAGAAAGAGCTGCAGGCCGAACTGAGAAAAGTTGAAGAAGCTTTGAACGTAGTCAGCCAGAAGAGAGCCCAACTTCCTGACACCATCACGGCTCTGCGACAAGAGAGGGACAGCAATGCCCGACAAGCCATCGCTCTAAAGAAAAAGATCACGTTGGTTGAAGGATCTGTCGATGAGGATGCTAGGGAGATAGAAGAGATAGAACAAATTCGCCTGCGTGCGATATCAGTCATCCAATCCCTGTTGTAACTTGTTAAATTCTATCACATCGGCAAATGTAACATTGATACTTGATTTTCCTCCATAATATAATATCAATACGCTTTTACCGATGTATTATAACTTTTCTTTCATCGGCATTCAAATGAGCACGCTATGCGTCTACCCAAATACTATGGTAATATCACTTCAAGTATTTACCGTTGATTGCCCTAGAAAATGCAACCCCTTCGAGAGTTTCCAAAATATAGGCATTGCCAAGAGCAGACCGCTTTATCCGATAAGGACCATCCCAATTAAGAAACTATTTTCCAAGCTTAGAATTCTTAGTCCCAATCAGTAAAATCAACCTCCATATCAGATTATCATCGGCAAACTCTTTCACCTAGTTATTGGCAACCATCACTGACACCATGACTTGAGGTAGCAATAATCGCAATGAAATTTCATACTTCCATCGGGACGAAATTAAGACAATGCCGACTTCTTTGCATATAAACCCACCAAAGAAATTCCAAGGAGCAATCTCCCCTAAAATGCTTGCACCACATACTTAATTATCACATGCAAGCGCGGCAGAATCACCCTTACAATTATTTTCCTTTGGCAGCTAACAAATTCATCGGCAGTGCCGCTTTAATACACAAACTGTTTACCCAAACGGCTGGTGCCCCCAAGTGTAATAATTGGAATCGCTAGAGTTTGCCGAGTGCTACTCCCAAGTCAAGACATCCAAGATCGACTCCGGTTATATCATCGACAATATATTGACATTTGCCGATGGATTTCCATCTTTGCGCTTTGGCCCCCACTGTTTTTCCCTTGAAGGAATTTCACTGCCATATAAGTCATTTCGGCGCTCGCGCTGAATTCTTCTTTTTTGAGTCTTTGTTAGACCCTTAGGACACCACTGAGGGAGTTTAGTTTTCCAGACAGGCTGGTGTTGCCTCTCATTGTTTGCATCGGCTCTTCTTCCGATGTTTGAATCTCTGGAGAGCACGTCCTCATCGGGCACTCTTGCATCGGCCATATCTTCAAGCTCCTCTTGATCAACACGCCTGTCAAGCCTGTGATGTGCACTGAGCTTGCCCCCAAGTCGGTTGTGCGCCGATTTCTCCTCTCTGAGCGGCTTGGCATACCTGGATGCTCGATCATCAAAACAAGGTTTTTTACCTGACCGATCGGCAGGGTAACACCCGTTGCATTCAGGACAATTATCGGCAGTAGGTAGCTTGATTCCTTCTTCTCAACAGTGAACGAAGAAGGGACACCTCCAGTGGTCCTTCCACCGAAGCCATTCCTGTTCTTTTTCTTCCTGCCGATATCGCTCATCTCGTGATTGCCGACACTCTTCCTGTGTCCGCCTATGTGTGATCACAACACCATGAGACCTCCCAGCGCGATTACCGTTATCGGCAACTTTCTTGCCTTTCCTATCACCAGCAAACTTTTCTACATCACGTTCAGCCACTTGATGATCAGGATCTACCGATGCACTTTTCCTGGCAGCGTTCGATGTCAACACCTTAGTCTCTCCACCGGTTTCCAACATATTATTTGGAAACGGGTACTGATCAACCTCCATCAGTCTCTGGACTTCAGAATTTCCAAATTTGATTCGTCCAGAGTCAATCTCTGACTGCAATTGCTGCCTGAACACTTTGCAGTCATTGGTACTGTGAGAATTTGCATTGTGCCACTTGCAGTACCTAATCTTCTTGAGCTCTTCCGCCGATGGAATCACTTGGTTGGGCGCCAACTTGATTCACCCTTCTTGATGTAATACGTCAAACATCCTGTCAGCCTTAGTAACATCAAAAGTGAACTTTTCAGTCTTTTTCTGGTCGAGCGGACAAGGTACCGGCTCTTCATCTCTTACCCATTCAACAGTGTCGATGTTCACCTCCTCATCTGACTCAGAATCCCCTTACCCAACGAAGAGCGCCTTTGCGCTCCAAGTCTCCCTGGGCTCGAATGATTTAACATCCTGATCGGCCTCTGTAATATCGAAGGTGAACCTTTCCAGTTCAGCAACGCTGATACTTGGCTCGTCGTCCGAATTTAAATCTTCCATCTTCTTGGTCAGAAACACCTTCGTGTCTTGATCTTGCCGATGCACAGACTCGTTGACTAGTTGAGCAGGTTGATGCACCTCTTCATATCTTTGTATTAAACAGGTTGGGGCAATTGGCATATTTGCGGCACTAGTCCGTTGAATATTATGCATCGGCTGATTGGCCGATGGACAACTCTGAACGCTCACTGGCCGAGTTGGTTGATATACTTCTTCAGGTCTTGACGCCAGAGTATTTGAAATGATCGGTACGTGCACAGTACCAGTCATTAGAACACTATGCGTCGGCTGCATTGCCAATGGGCAATTTCGCACAGTTACTGGTTTATGTTGTGGCGTTATATTCATCGGTTGTTGTACTGATGTCTCATTGTACACTTTTACTTGCGAGTATTGCGGTGTAGTACTTATCGGTTGGTGCACCGATACTTCATTCTAAAGACTCGCCGGATGACACTGCGGACTCTTGCCATTTGGTGCTTAGGCTGCGCATATTGCTGCTGAATCGGTAATTGACCGATCCAACTTACATTAGGTGTCATCGGCACGTGACTTACCGATGGCTGATAACCAGCTGACTCTTGCAACCCTTGTACCCTTGGATGATAGCGTTGATTTGCAGGTACCATAGGCTGAGCAGCCATTGCCGATGCAGGCTGATTGACACTCGACATGCCTTATTGCATCGGCCAAGAATTTGTCGATGGCAGATAGCCAGCTGATGCCCGTCGTTGTTGTGGCGTCGGGTAATTCATTGCCGCCATGGGTTGACTTGCAGCTACTGGGCCTTGTTGTATCGGCAAGTGATCTGCCGATGGTTGGGCATAAGGCACTCTGGGTATTACCTTTTGAAGATTCCCTGCTGGCAACTGCACCATCGGGGAAGATGTAGCATAATGCATCACTGGAACCATCGGCTGTACAGGCGTTGCCGATGCCATAGGAATCTTCCACCCTGCATGGTTATCTTGAACCAACCTGGAATCAGCAGATGGACTTGGAGACATACCGTATCCCCACCAGTTGGCAGAAGTTGGCTGAATCTGGATCACAGGCCCAGACATTGTTGGGGCCACCAGATGTCCATTTACCTGAGTAATGCTTGCTGGGTTCAATCTTGGTGGCGCGATCTCACCGGCAGATCGGCTCATAATTGGTGCGGACACCCTCGGAACCGTCGATGGATTCGCAATAGATGCCGACCCGAGTTGACGATACTCCGGACCAACATAATATGGTGCCTGTCCTCCCTTGAAAGTTTTCTTAATAGCGTTGCGTGCAGTATCGGACAACACATTGGATTGGCTAATTAATACATTATTTAATGTAGAATTAACCATCTCTTGTAATTTACCAGGATCGGCGTCGAAAGTGACCTGCCGCGGCGACGGCGGATCTTGCGTCTGGACTGCTTCGCCGATTCTGTTTAGGCTGAAGGATTTGAGATTCAACCGCTTGTACTCCTCCATAGCCTGCTCCATAGCCAGCCTCTGATTATCTTTCAGATCCGCTTTGGAGACTTCAATAACACTCCTTGGATTAATCATAATAGATGTACAAAATTGTATAATCGGGTCCCACCGAGCGTGCCAAAAGAGGTGTTGACACAAAAAGCGTCAGGATCTGCGGACACCTCGGGCTTATACCCGAAATTCGATATCCGGAGGCGGCCAGTCGATTTGACCAGTTAATCGACAAGGACGATAAATAGAACAAGATTCAATCTAGACAACGGCGATGCGCCCGGATGCTGAGATTGAGGCTTGATCAGGATAACTAGAGCAGAGCTGAACGAGGCAACAGCGATACGCCCGGATGCCAAAGCTCAGAGTTACTCCCACGCCGAACTTACAAGGATTTGACGGAGATCAAGGTGATGCAGCCCGTCGAAGCTTGAAGAACTCGTTGATAAGCTATAACTAATGCGATAAAGGGTAAATTGCGATAAAAGTAGAATAAGAGTAAATTGATTTGTTTGATATTGGATTGATTCATTACACGCAGCCCTCGGGCACATATTTATACTCCCGCCTGGAGAGTTGTACAGAGACACGATCCGTACCTTTCCTAAAACAAACCCCTAACTTTAAGGAAACTGACTCGCGCAGGAGTCGGATCGAAAATAACAATACTTATTTTCCTAAACAAACACACCTATTTTAAAGGAAAATAAACGACTCATGCAAGAGTCAGACTCAAACTGCTATAATAATACTGGTACAAATCACCAGTTTCCTTATATCTCCTCTTCGATGAAAACTTTCCATCGGCAGATCCCTTCAATCCGCGGCTTCCTTTTTCGGCCACCGTAATCCTCTGCTGACATCAAACGCTAAGTCACCCTGTGCTCATCGGCATCTCATGCCCATCGGCATCGGTAATATTTCCCGATCGGCAACCTTGTACTAGTGACTTGTCTCTACCAATCACCCCATCGGCATTCTGCATCGGCAACACCTCTTCATCGGCAATCGGCATCAGCAACTTTGCAATTGGCCTCTGGTGAGCCATTCAACTCCTATCGGCAACATCTGAGATTTCTAGCTTTCATCGGCAGCACACTTAGTCTTCTCACAGCACACTCCCATCGGTAATACTGACTCATGACTTCCCGATGCCGATGGAAAAAACGGCTGCTGATCAACACAAGTCTTAGCTCATTTGACACGTGCCGAAAAATGGTGTCAACACCTATGCAAGCTAGTACTTCAAGCATCATGTCAATTATGTTTCTAGCATTCACCACACAAGCATGACTATTTTCAAAGAAAGTACATATGCAAGAAAGAACTTATGAATGCACAAACAAATGCAACAACTTTATTCTTAGGCTTGATCTCACTGCTTGTGGACATTTTTCAAAACATTCCTTTGTGATTTACTTAATTCTCCCCCTTTGTCATCAATTATCATAAAAGACGTGCTCAAATTGTTGATTATAGGAGAGATGCTTAGAAGTGGCTCAATCTAGATTCCTTATTCAATATAGTTAACTCGGTTTAAGCCATGAACAAGCTTCTTCACACATTCTAAGATGGTTATCTTGCACATGTTGAGTTAAGAAATTGAAGTTCATATCCTAGATCAAGATCTAGGATTGCAAGCCTACAAATATGTCATATGCTACCACTAGATCATAGAAAGCATAGAAGCAATAGTGGTACCATATAAGAAACAAATTCATTTATTTTTCATGAATGAGTGCGAAGACATGGTTGATATGTGCCCATGATGTTCAGTTTTGTGATGAATGATTGATCAACACTTGGGTGTTTCAGTTTGAGCGGTTATCACTAATCTTTGTGAAAGCAAAGGTGTGCCTGTCTATCGACTTGTGGTGTGTAGGTGCTAGGACCGGAGACAATGGTCAATGGCGTGGTGAAGGTCGAGTCGAGGCTTGCCGTGCCGATGGACTGAGAGCGGTGAAGTATGGAAGTGGGGCTCGGACTGACGGACCAGGGGCGCCGACAGAGTAGCTGTGGTGGCTAGTACTTGGCATCGGCGAGCACGAGAAGACATGGAGGTAGACCGTGTTGACTAAGTCAAGACGGCCGGCGAGCGAGTCGAGCAGAAGGCTTAGGGGACTCGGAGCCGGTTCGGGCGAGGAAAAGGTGGCACATGTCGAGAGGTTTGATGGTTTGGGCCTCAAAACCATCGGAGGACGGTTTCCGAGTTTGGGCCTCAAAACTCGAGGTTCGGTAGTTGAGCCCAAATCTACCGGTGGCAGGTTTCGTGGATTTGGACCTCAAAACCCGTGCGGAGCTTCCGAGGAAGCGAGGGCAGCACGTGGCGGAATCCTGGAGGTTGCATCGAGGAGACGACAAGTCCAGGCAGGAAGAGGGGTCGTCCGTTCAAAATCGAGAAAGATATTTTCCGGAGCTTGGGACTGCAATGCTTAGGCTAGGTAGTTAACTCATGTATCTAGGGGGGTCTTTGAGAAATAACCAAAGCCCGTTAAATAGGGGGATGAAGTGGTATCCCTCATCTCACCTCTTGAACATTCTCATTTTCCCCAACTCTCTCTCTCTAACCTCTCTCTAGTTCATGAGGGCCCTAGGTTGATCTCTCCAACCTTTGTAAGAACTTTCAAATCTTTTGGTGGGAATTGGAGGCCTTACCTCCGTAAGCCTTGGAGCCTTTGATTTCAAGATTGTGTCCCCGTTTGGCTTGTGTTCTTCGCTTTTGTGGTTTTCCTCTATGATTCTTGTCGCTTGATCTCCCTCCTCGCTGTGTGTTTTGGAATTCCATTTTAAGTGAAAGTTGCTGCTACCCCTTGTGATCAAATCCACCGAAGGAATCAAGCTAGGATGGGGTGAGCAAAGAGATTGATCCATTTGCGTTTTGGCTTGTTCTCCACTCTGTTTTGTTCATTCATCTTTGATTCACGGACTTGTGAGGGAAGGATGGAATAGTTCCTCCAAGAGTAGAGTCACATCTACCTCAGAAACCTCCCCACAAAGTTTGGATTCAATCGGAGTTGAAACGAACAAGTTCCGACTTTTTTCGTGTGATCCCGCAATTTTCGGGGGGGGGGGGGGGGGGGTCGGACGCTGCCGACGAACGTTGAAATTCACCCGTCGGACGCTGCCTTTCCCCTAGCCGAGCGTCCGTTGTCTGGGGCTATTTCGGGCTGTTTTTTTAGCGTCGGATGCTGGCATCGGACTCGCATCCATTGCCCATCGGACGCGTGTCCGTCACGCTCTTTAGCGCCCGTCGCCCTTCCAGTAGGGTTTCTGTCGCCCACGGTTTTGACCGTATCTTTTTCGTCTGGACTCCAAATTCAGTTCCGTTTGTTGCGTTGGTTTCGTAACCACGCAGGGAACTTGATGAAACACTTTTGAGACCAGTTCTCATAAGTATTTTTGGGTGAGATCTCTTCTCTTCTCTCTAGGGTTTGAGAGCCTCAATATCGATGTCTTGGTTTGAGTTTTTGGTTTCTGGAAGATTCGTTGTACCTCTTGGTCATCACCAAAGGTATACACCCTCTCTAGGGTTGTGATCTTGCTGTTTGAGTAAGCATGCTTGCTGGGGTTGTTTTTGGGAACAGTGGGCCGAATATGTCTGAGTGAAATTTGAGGCTCCCATTCACCCCCCTCTGGTCGCTGTTCTAGGTCCTTCAATTGGTATTAGAGCTTGGTTAAGGATCAATCCACCTTAGCCGGTTCTTGATCTGTGAAGGCGACATGGAGCGAGGTGTTGGCAAACCTCCGTTTTTTGATGGAACGAGCTTCTCCTACTGGAAGGTGCGCATGTCCGCCTATCTACAAGGAGTCGATTCGAACATTTGGGAGATTTGTGAGAATGAGGTCTATCGTGTTCTTGCGGCTCGTGTTGACCAACTCCAAACCAATCGACACAACACAAACAATTCAGCAAGATCAAGTCCTCCGAGATTGACCACCAGACCTGGGCCAAGCTTGAGAACCCATTGAACCCATCCATGGCGTTGGTTTCCAGCCCCGGCGGTGTGTCCTCTTCCTCTAACCGTGCACAAGCTTTGTTCGCTCTTTCGTCTTTGATCTCTGTGATAGAGGAACAAGTGGAGGCTCTTGGAGATGACGAGTTGGCCTTGGTCATCACTAGGTTCTTGCGGTTTCACAACAACCGCTTGAACCGACGACGTGGTGGCACGGCCAAGGGGTGCTACCATTGCGGTGATGAGGATCACTTCATCGCAAACTGCCCCAAGAAACCTGCGGGTGACTTCACCAAGCGCAAGGACAAGCACGAGCACCACTACAACAACAAGCACAAGGCAAAGGGCGGCCACAAGCGAAGATCTGCCAAGGAGGTGCTCAACAAGGTGAAGGCCAACCATCGAGACTTCCTCGCCTCCCTCAGCGACATCGAGTGCTCCACCGATGGAAGCTCTTCTTCGAGCGATGACGATGAGTTAAAGGGGAAGGTTTAGGAAAAGCTCAACGGCCTATGATTCTATGCTGACGCCAGGCACGGTGGCTTCTACACCATGGCGATTGAAGCAAACAAGGTCGGTGAGCGCAAGGACGACTCCGATTATGACTCCGACACTCCCAAGGTATCACCCACCATCGAATCCATCTCTCGAGCTTGAGAACTTGAATGCCACCTACCTGAGTCAGGACTCCGTGCTCAAACATGCAATTAGAGAGAGAAACGACTTTAAGGCGAAGTTTCTAAAATTGCTAGATGATCTAGAGTTCGCTAAGTCATCGGTGGTGATTACCGAGGTAGAGTGTGATGCTTGTGCCATTCACATGTCTAGTCTTGTCACTCTTCAGGACAAGTATGGCACTCTACTTGAGAAGGTTAGTGAGCTAAAGGCTAGGCCTAACTTACTTGGTGCGTGCAAGTCTTGGCGATTGAAGCAAACAAGGTCGGCGAGCGCAAGGACGACTCCGACTTTGACTCTGACACTCCCAAGGTATCACCCATCATCGAATCCCTATCTCTCGAGCTTGAGACCTTGAACGCCACCTACATGAGTCAGGACTCCATGCTCAAATGTGCGATTAGAGAGAGGAACGACTTTAAGGAGAAGTTTCTAAAATCGCTAGATGATCTAGAGTTCCCTAAGTCATCGGTGGTGATTACCGAGGAGGTAAAGTGTGATGCTTGTGCCATTCACATGTCTAGTCTTGTCACTCTTCACGACAAGTATGACACTCTACTTGAGGAGGTTAGTGAGCTGAAGGCTAGGCCTAGCTTACTTGGTGCGTGCAAGTCTTGTTCAGGCTTGCATTCTGAGCTGGCACCGAAGGATGCTAGGATCACTGTGTTAGAGAAGGCTAGCTCAGATAGCACCAGAGAGTCGGATCGCATTGAGGCTTTAGAGCTTGAGATCACGACATACCGACCGACAAGGCGCGTACCGAGGAGGACAACACACTCCTTCGGTTTGTCTTGGCTTGGGTGTCTGGCAGAGAGCCGCAGCTGGGGATGTACAACCAATTCAAGCAGGCGGGCAACACGGGAGTAGGCTTTGCTATAGGTGGGATGGACGATAGCATGTTTGGCAAGATCGGTGAGTGCAGTGGGTTGAGCGAGAGTCAGAAACCCACCACAATACCCATGTTCACCAAGTTCACCCCACCTAAGCCTACCGACCCCTCTGAGTTACTTGTGAGATATGGTGTGTTTGAAGAGCCACCCAAAACCACCCCACAAAAGCAAGTGTGGATTCCAAAACCGAACCACCTTCGGAACCCACTTGACACTTTGCCAGACATCTCTAGTGATCCCCTTCCTAAGAAAGCGAGAGCCACCCAACCCAACAAGAGAGTGCCTACCAAGAGTGCGGTGAGGTACCATTGTGAGTATTGTGAGCGGGATGGGCACTTGGCCGAGTTTTGCTTTAGGTGGAAGAGAGATGATCGGAGGCAGTTTGAGTTGAACAACCGGGACATGTACCACCCACTAGTTGGGGTGCGTGGACCGGAAGTTCAGAGGCACACTACTAGGCCTACAGGTGCAATACCTCAAGGTGCTAGGCCTCAGGAGGTGAGATCACGAGATGGTCGTGCCCGGCGAGGTACCGGTCGTGAGCCATATGGCTATGGACCTTGTTGCGGTGGCTTCACTCCCCACACCTTTAGCGGACCACCTTTTTCCTATGGTGGTGATCACTAGCCCCCATTGGGAAGGGAGATGTTTTGTATGCCTCCTAACCCTTTCTTTTGGAAATGAACCAACACTGGTATCATTCATAGTTTACTAACCCCAGTGTTGCTTCGTTTGCTCACCCTATGTATTTCTATAATGTAGGAAGGAGGACTGGAGGAGACTTGGCTTGTGGATTTCGGATGCTCACGCCATATGACCGGAAGTGCCAAGTGGTTCTCTAGCCTCGACCTCGTGCTCCACACCGAGTACATCACATTCAGGGACAAGAGTAGAGGTAAGGTTGTGTCCCGAGGGTCAATCCGTGTCAACTCGTCTTTTGTTCTCCAGGATGTTGCTTTGGTTGCGAATTTGCATTTTAACCTTCTTTCGGTTTCACAACTCCTTGAAGACGATTTTGAAGTGAGTTTCAAGCCTAACCTTTCTCAGATTTTGGACTCTCAGGGTGATCTTGTTTGCCGGATTTTGCCCTTCGAGAAGGTTTTTTGTGCACATTTTTCTATATGTTCCGGACCTTCTCATTGTCTTCTTGTCGGTTCTTCTTCTGATCTTTGGAAGTGGCATAAGAGATTGGGACATTTGAGTTTTGACTTGCTTGCAAAGCTGAAGTTCGAAAAGGATTTGGTTTGGCATCCTTGCAGGCATGGCAAGATGGTTGCCTCTTCCCATCCTATGGTGATGGAGATCATGACCAAACAACCCGGCGAGCTTTTACACATGGACACGGTTGGTCCAGCTCGGGTTAGGTCGGAGGGAGGAAAGTGGTATGTTGTTGTAGTCGTTGATGACTACTTGAGATATTCTTGTGTGTTCTTTTTGGAGAGTAAGGATGAGGCTTTTCCACTTGTGCGTGATCTGATTTTGAGGTTACAAAAGGAGCTACCTAAGAAGGACATGAGAGATATTCACAGTGACAATGGCACATAATTCAAGAATGCTTATTTTAATACCTTTTGTTCTTCTTGGGTTTGGATCACCAATTTTTCTCTCCTCACACTCCTCAGCAGAATGGCGTTGTTGAACGCAAAAATCGGACCCTTGTTGAGATGGCTAGGACGATGCTCGATGAGCATAGGACTCCTAGGAGGTATTGGGCCGAAGTGACCCGTTCTGCTTGCTATGTTTCCAATCGAAATTTTCTCCGAGCTTTGAAGAAAAAGACCTCTTATGAGTTGCGATTTGGGAGACCACCCAAGGTAAGTCACCTACGGCTGTTTGGGTGTAGGTGCTTCATCCTCAAAAAGAGAGGTAAGTTGGACAAATTTGAGTCTCGGTCTTCTGACGGTATCTTTCTCGATTATTCTACACACTCTCGTGCTTATCGCGCTCTTAACCTTGAGACTAACCGAGTGATGGAGACTTGTGAGATTACATTCGATGAAACTATGCCTTGTAGTTCCACTCCTTTTGAGATTGTAGGTGAGGATGAGTTGCACTCTAGCATCTTTGTGGAGGAGCAGGACGATGCCGATTGGGGTTATCCCGAGCTGACTCCACTGGCTGCCCCCATCAACCCTACTGTTGACGGTCGTTAAGTATCAATTTCTATATGTCAACAAGAGATAAAAAGGACTTAATTGAATCACCACCATAGACTTAGGGGATCCAGCTGACAGATTTCCACAAGTTTTGGTGAGTTTATGTTTTTACAGGGAGTTATCAGGAAAAGAACCAAAGAAGGTCCACATGTCATGTTTACATAGAGAGAAAGGACCTTCGCAGCAACAAGAATACTCAGGAAGACTCTAGAAGCAACTGGACCAAGCCGGAGGCCGAGAGGGCCCAAACACAGGGCAGCCGCCCTAGGGTTTGGGGCGGCCGCCCTACTCCTGTGACCAATCACAGTGAACTTCGTGAATCGTGTCTAACTGCCTTTGAGGATGAATCTAAACCACTCGGTTAAGGTCGGTTTGATCCGACGGTCCACGTTCATTTGAGGAGGCTATATAAGCAAGGCCCTGCCACCCCTGAGGAGAGGAGAAATCATTATTAGAGGAAGCCATCAAAGCTAGGGTTTCATATCCCTCTCTCCACCAGAGAATTAGAATAGCTACTCCCAATTCCTTCAAGTTCTATAGGATTGATTATATAGATTTAGAGAAGTAGAGCATCGCACTCTGGATTTCAGATCATCGTCATAAAGATTGGTATTATCTTGTATCTCTCTCTACGACTTTATTCTTAATATCTTTATATTTTTATTTATTATGTTCTTAGTTTGTTCTAGTTCTATACTTGATATAGTTATGATTGATAATGAGTTTATGTATGAGTTTCCAAAGCGCATAACTCTTACCTCGAGGGAGTTAGGTGGTAGATCACATGTAAGCTTGGTGCTTAGATGCTATTTACCTGCAAATGTATCCTATTGGCCGGGTCGCGTGGTATTTCATGGAAGTAATAGCTCCATTGATTCTTATATAGTCCACCCCTCGTTGGTAGGACAGGTAGAATTGGTATTGCGGAGTAAGTCTGGCTATGTTCTGGCTTTCTTTAATGATGTTCCTTATACATAGATGAAGAGTCCTTTATTGCTATATATGATTGTATATGTGCTAGAGTAGATTATGACATAATAGATTAGAATACACTTAGAAGTTATTCTCTTACTAATCTGATGTCACCTTACATTTATATGGAGTAGTCTATCTCTAATCTCTGTGTTATTTATCTTTGAGCTTACACTTCAATATCTTTATTATTATTATGGCTTACCCCCTGCCGAAGCAAGTGACTATGTGATTGAGTTTCTCATAAGTAATCATGCTCTGCAAGTTCATCTCTAGTCTCAAAACCCTTGTTAGTTGATGCCACCAATGTTTTGCTTTTCCTTTAGCAAAATTTTAAATAAACGATACCTGGAATTACTTCTTGGTGAAGTGCTACAATTGGTATTTTATCTGTGCGCTTGCGGATAGAATAAATATATTTTCTAGAGAGCCATTACATTCATAAATACCACCGCACATTTCTAGCACCATGCTGGGGATGACAACCCAGTATTCAAAGTGGTGTTAAGAAATGTCAACAAGCATTTCTGGCGCCGTTGCTGGGGAGACAAAACATTGGTACACATAGAATATAGATATATATTCAAATTAGACTATGGAGAAAAATTGCATGAACAGCTACTCAAATGAGAAATCATAACAAGGCACCTCTGCTTTGGCAGGATCACCCCTATTGTTTTCTATGTTTATATTTTTATATAGGGTATTGCAGGATTGACTTTGATACATTCAACTCTTCATCATTAGAATCAAAGCAATCAAGAAAGAAGAAGCTAGTCACGAATTTCTGAAGCTATGGCACAAAAGACCCTGCGAGAATTCTCTGCTCCAAGCATTGAGAATATTCGCGTTGGTCCGGTATTTGAGGCAGAAGAAGGAGAAGAAGAATTTGAATTTGAACTCAGGCCAAGCCTCATCAATATGGTGCAAGCTACACAATTCAGTGGAAATGTACATGAAGATGGTAGTGCACATTTGCATAATTTCTTAGAGTTTGGAAGCACAATCAACATCAACGGAATCACCCAAAACACCATACTCCTTCGCCTCTTTCCATTCTCACTTATGGGGAGAGCGAGGAAGTGGTTCTACACCAACAAGGAAGATATCAACACTTGAGCAAACTGTTCAAATGCCTTTCTAGCAAAGTTCTTCCCTATAGGCAAGACCAATGCCTTAAGAGGAAGGATTGCCAATTTTCAACAGCAGAAATCAGAAACCATTCCAGAAGCATGGGAGTGTTTTCAAGGATAACTATCAGATTGTCCTCAATATGGAATGGAAGGATGGTTACTCATGCAGACCCTTTACCATGGATTAACTCAGAAGGCTCGTGAGTACCTAGATGCATCTGCTGGAGGATCATTTTTGGAACTTACACATGGAAAAGCAGATACACTTATGGACACGATAGCAGAAAACCAAAGCTGGTCCCAAGATAAAGTTCAGCATTGTCACCAAACAGAAGAAATACTCGAGGGGGGCGCTCGGATGGTGGCGAACGAGCGAAGGGGGCGCTGCAGTGCTCTCGGTGCGAGGCGTGGTGAGAGTAGAGGCAGAGCGAGCGGGAGAGTGAATGTCGATGGGTGCGGTCGGTTGCGAGGGGTTGCGGGGTGTAGGCGCGGCTGCTGACGCGATCATGGTCGATCGGAGTGACCGGTGGGGGCCGTGATGCGACGACGCGACGGTCGGCAGAGGCGAGGCATGTCCGCGGCGTGCGGGGCAGAGCGCGCTCTGGGTCCTAGCGTCGTTAGGGTGGATTCGCACTTGATCGCGAGCGAGACCGGGCGAGCGGCTGACCGGACGCGGCACTGCGGCGGCGAGCAGCGCGGCAGCGGCGCAACGCTACGCTCTGCGCGAGGCAGAGGCGAGGAGTGGGTGAGTGTGTTGTCGGCGCAGTGCGGCAGGGCGCGGCGCGAGGAGAGTGGCGCAGCGCGGCTGTCGGCTTCGGTGCTCGGGCATCGTCGGCCATGTGACAGCAACAAATTCTTTTGTTTCAAACTGAATATGATTTAAAACAGTTTTAAAAACTCAAAACTAAGATTTGGAACTTAAACCGAAGTTGTCCAGAATAATATTCTCCACGTTTTTTATGTAGGTCATATTTTCTGAAAACCACTTTTTCGTCAGGTTCTAGATTAAAAACTGTTTAAACCAAATTTTAGAAAAGAAATACTTTTATTCTTAAAAGGTAAACTAAACTTTAATTAATCAGGGTAATTAATTTTAAAACAAACTATTCTTACTTACAAGCATAGCAAACTTAGCAATTCATGAAGATCAAGAGTGGAGCACCAAAACACCTATTCCATTCTAGTGTGAAGCATTTAAATAAACACACATGAAATAATGGCATAAGTAAACATGAATGCAATGAAATGCTTATGCTTAGGCTAATGATGATCCTAATGCAAAGCTTGACACAGGGTGTCACAGCCCTTCCCCCCTTAAAGAAATCTTGTCCCGAGATTTGGTTTTAAGTACCATTTATTATAAAAGGTGGGATAGTTTGCGATTAGGTAGGCTTCGGTCTCCCAGGTTGCATCGTTTGGACCATGATTACTCCAAACAATCTTGAAAGTCTTCACTTCTCGGTTGTGGGTGACTCTGGTCTTTGTATCCAAGATCTTCTCGGTTCCTCATAGTACTCCAAGCCTGATCTGATCACTATGTCTGAAATCTGGATAACTTCCTCTTCCGGAACTCGAAGACACTTCTTGAACTGAGATACATGGAACACTGGAAAGATAGCACTCATTTCTGGTGGTAACTGCACTTGGTAAGCCACCTTTCCTTTCCTGGCAACAATCCGATAAGGTCCAACATATCGGGGTGCTAACTTCTTGTTAATTCCAAAACGACGGACACCTGTCATTGGTGACACCTTAAGATACACATAGTCACCAACATGAAACTCCAAAGGTCTTATCCTTTTGTCGGCATACCCTTTTTGTCGAGATTGAGCTGCATGGATATGTTGTTGAACATCTCGCACAATCTCTTCTGCTTCCTTCACATATTTTGTACTATAGAATCCCTTGTCTCCGGATTCTACCCAATTGACAGGGGTTCTACACTTGCGTCCATACAAAGCATGAAACGGTGCCATCTTCATGCTTTCTTGGTAATTGTTGTTATAGGAGAATTCTGCCAAAGGTAACCATTTCTCCCACGATCCTTTTGCTGACACAACACATGCTCTCAACATGTCTTCCAACACTTGATTTACTCGTTCCGTTTGTCCATCTGTTTGAGGGTGGTAAGCTGAACTCCGAATCAACTTCATTCCCAACTCTTTATGCAATTGTTCCCAAAAGCGAGCGATAAACTGTGATCCTCTGTCGGATATGATGGTCTTGGGAATACCATGCAACCTTAAGATATTTTGAACATACAAGTCTGCATACTGATGTGGTCGATGGGTAACCTTGACTGGTATGAAGTGAGCGACCTTGGTTAAGCGATCCACGATAACCCAGATTGAGTCATTCCCTTTTGAAGTGGTAGGTAACCCTGTGACAAAATCCATACTGATGTCTTCCCACTTCCATTCAGGTATAGAAAGAGGTTGTAACAAACCAGCAGGTTTCATGTGTACTGCCTTAATGCGACAACAAGTATCACACTTTGCGACATACTCAGCAATAGCCAATTTCATCTTAGACCACCAATACCTTATCCTGAGGTCATGATACATCTTACTACTGCCAGGGTGAATCGATAACTTATAGTTATGTGCTTTGTTGAGAATCCTATCTCGTAGAGCCTGATCTTTAGGAACTACCAAACGTTGATTGAACCATATGACTCCTTTCTCATCCACCTTGAAATTCATAGACTCACTGGTTTCCAACATTTGTTTGGTTTGCATAAGCTCTTTGTCTGATTTCTGTCCCTCAATAATATCACTATCCAAGGTGCATTGGATAACAATATTATTTAACACCACAGGATGCATTAGATCAAACCCATCTTCTAACAAAGGGTGCAACAAGTTGCAATGAGATTTGCGGCTCAAAGCATCTGCTACAACATTTGCTTTTCCAGGATGGTAATGCGCTTCAAAGTTATAATCCTTGATTAACTCTAACCATCTCCTCTGTCTCATATTCAATTCAGATTGGCTAAACAAGTACTTCAAACTCTTGTGATCCGTAAAGATGTGGCACAAGTTACCCATTAGGTAATGCCTCCATATGTTTAGAGCATGCACAACTGCTGCTAGCTCCAAGTCGTGTGTCGGATAATTCTCTTCATGAAGACGAAGTTGTCGTGAGGCATAAGCAATGACTCTTCCATTTTGCATTAACACACAACCCAAACCAATGGTTGATGCATCACAAAACACATCGAAAGGTTCCTCAAGATTTGGTTGCGCCAAGACTGGCGCAGTAGTTAACAGTGTCCGCAAGGTACGAAACGTTGTTTCACACTCTAAGCTCCATTCAAACTTCTTATTTTTCTGAGTTAACCTCGTCATAGGTTTAGCTATTTTAGAAAAGTCCAGGATAAAACGACGGTAGTATCCGGCCAATCCTAAAAAGCTGCGAACCTCGTGCACGTTAACGGGTGCTTTCAATTTCATGACTGCTTGCACCTTTGAGGGATCCACTGATATACCCTCTACCGACAAGATATGACCTAGCAAGGGCACCTTGGTCAACCAAAACTCACACTTGCTAAACTTAGCATAAAGCTTATGCTCTCTTAACCGTGTCATCACTAATCTCAGGTGTTCGGCATGGTCCTTCTCATTCTCTGAGTATACCAAAATGTCATCGATGAATACCACAAAAAACTTATCCAACTCTTGCATGAACACAGAGTTCATCAGGTACATGAAATGCGCAGGCGCATTTGTCAATCCAAAAGACGTCACTAAGTACTCGTACGGACCGTATCTGGTGGAGAAAGAGGTCTTAGGTACATCCTCCTTTCTGATTTTAATCTGATGGTAACCTGACCTCAAGTCTATCTTAGAGAATACCTTCACTTTAGACAACTAATCAAACAACAAATCAATCCGAGGCAACGGATATTTGTTTTTGATGGTAACTATATTGAGAGGACGATAATCCATACACATTCTCAAAGTCTTATCCTTCTTCTTCACAAAGATGGCGGGACATCCCCAAGGTGAACAGCTTGGGCAGATCAAACCCTTCTCCAACAACTCTCATAGTTGTTTCTTGAGTTCAGCTAACTCATTGGGTGGCATCCTATATGGTCTCCTGGGTATAGGTGCTGTTCCGGGAGCCAACTCTATAGCAAACTCAACATCTCTGTCCGGGGTAACCCTGGAAGATCATCAGGAAACACATCTGGAAACTCACAAACTATTGGAATCTTATCCAAAAACTCTGCAGTGATGGCAAACATGACTCCCAACTGATTCGGATTTTTAGGTAAGAGGATTCCAAAAGTAGCTCAATTCTAGGGGTTGGTGATAGATACTGCACGCTGGGCTATATCTAGATGCACCTTCCAAGCCTTCATCCATTCCATCCCAAGGATGACATCTAGACCTAACTCAGGTATTACAATGAGATGGACACTGACCGAAGTTGTCCCCATTGTAATTTCTACATCTTTTACCATTTTACGAGTATATAAGACAGCTCTAGCCGCACTAATCTGATACTCCTTTTCCAACTCGACCACCTTCTGCTGACTCCGCAGCACGAAGTTCCCACTAATGAATGAATGCGATGCTTCGGAATGAAACAAGATAACTGTAGGACATTGATTAACATGGAACGTACCAGCGCTGACGGGTTCTCCCTCTGGTACTTCCTCCAAGGTGGTGTGGTGGACATTCCCTGTGCGAGGCTTCTGCTGGTTGAACTGCTTCCTAGGCTTTGTGCATAAACGAGACAGGTGACCAGCCTGACCGCAATTATAGCATGGCCCCACCACATAGGGCGTCTTCTGCCCTCCAGCTCCGGATCCTCCGGCTTTATCCTTGTTCTGTTGCAGGGGTGGATGGAAACGTGCACCAGCTTGTGGTGGACAAAACGCTGGCCTTGAGGTATTACGACCCCTGTTCTGGTGGGATCCTCCCTCTGGGACTCGATGACGAGTCTCTGCAAGCAACCTGTTGTCATTAGCCTCCTGGTTCAAGCAGTCACTGATGAAGTCGCTGAAGGTGAGGCGGTAGCTGTTTCCCATCTTGGAAAGGAGGGTGGCATTCATGCCCCTCTTGAAACTGGCGATCTTCTTCGTGTCGGTGTTGACGAAGTCCGTGGCATAGCGAGCCAGATGGTTGAAACTAGCGAGGTACTCGGTCACTGACCTGGTACCTTGAGCAAGCTTCATAAACTCAGTGAGCTTCATCTCCATCACTCCATCTGGGATGTAGTGGTGGCACATAGTAGTGGAGAACAGTTCCCAGGTAACCATAGTACCAACAGGCAAGTTATCGCGATATTGGGACCACCAGATACTCGCTGGTCCTTCCAGCCTATGCGCGGCATACTCCGCCTTTAGCTAACGAGCGAAGGGGGCGCTCGGATGGTGGCGAACGAGCGAAGGGGGCGTTGCGGTGCTCTCGGTGCGAGGCACGGCGAGAGCAGAGGCAAAGCGAGCGGGAGAGTGAATGCGGATGGGTGCGGTCGGTTGCGAGGGGTTGCGGGGTGTAGGCACGGCTGCTGACGCGGTCATGGCCGACCGGAGTGACCGGTGGGGGCCGTGACGCGACGACGCGGCGGTCGGCAGAGGCGAGGCGTGTCCGCGGAACGCGGGGCAGAGCGCGCTCTGGGTCCTAGCGCCGTTAGGGCGGATTCGCACTTGATCGCGAGCGAGACGGGGCGAGCGGCTGACCGGATGCGGCACTGCGGCGGCATTATGGCGACGGGACGGGACGGGACGGGATGGCGAGCATTATGGCGACGCGACGGGACGGGACGGGACGACGAGCATTATGGCGACGTAGAGGCGAGGAGTGGGCGAGTGCGTGGTGGGCGCAGTGCGGTAGGGCGTGGCGCGAGGACATTGGCGCAGCGCGGCTGTCGGCTTCGGTGCTCGGGCATTGTCGGCCACGTGGTGGCAACGCCGGCGTACGGCGCGGCCAGCGGTCGGGCACGGGTGCGGGCGCGTGCGCCACGTGTGCGCGGCACGTTAGCGGTGCGTGCGCTGGAGTGCGCTGTTGCGGGCGCGTGTGCGAGCTTGCGCATGGCCGAGCGGGCTGAATGAGTGGACTCGGCCCATTCCAGGTTTGTTTTCCTTTTCCATTTTTATTTTATTTGTTTCAAACTGAATTTGATTTAAAACAGTTTCAAAAACTCAAAACTAAGATTTTGAACCTAAACCAAAGTTGTCTAGAATAATATTCTCCACATTTTTCATGTAGGTCATATTTTCTGGAAACCACTTTTCGTCAGGTTCTAGATTAAAAACTGTTTAAACCAAATTTTAGAAAAGAAATACTTTTATTCTTAAAAGGTAAACTGAACTTTAGTTAAGCAAGGTAATTAATTATAAAACAAACTATTCTTACTTACAAGCATAGCAAACTTAGCAATTCATGAAGATCAAGAGTGGAGCATCAAAACATCTATTCCATTCTAGTGTGAAGCATTTAAATAAACACACATGAAATGATGGCATAAGTAAACATGAATGCAATGAAATGCTTATGCTTAGGCTAATAATGATCCTAATGCAAAGCTTGACACAGGGTGTCACATGCATTTTATTTACCAAATTTCTAGAAGCATGACCCACATCCTTTGGACCCACATGTCCTAAACTTCACCTCACATACATCACATCACATTATTTTATCCACCTACACCCATCACAACCACCAGACATTTTCCACCGTCCAAATTCCACCCAAGACCAATAATCCTGCATGAAGGCACACCATGTGAGGTAGAGAGCAAAGTTCAGCCACTTTGGGGCCCAGAGTGGGGCGGCCGCCCATGCCACTAGGGTGCCCGCTCTGTCCCCGGCACCTTCTATAAATTCCTTCCTCCAGCCTCTTCTTCACACCACACACATTCCAGAAAAACATCTCCAACTTCGAGTTTCCAAGTTTAGTAGTTCTGCTCTTTTGAAGAGGAGAGTGGGAAGGAAGAGAAGAGTAGAAAGAGTTTGTTTGAAAAGAGAAGTGAGAAGTAGGAATCATTTAGAAGATAGTGATCACGCTGTCCAAGCGTAACTAAAATTTGTTTAGGGGGAAGTATTGCTGAAGTTTCTAATAAAATATTGTCTTGAATGACTAACCCCCTAACGACTAATTCTGCATAGCTAATCACTAACCATCTTTTTGTCTCACATTCTCCACGAGTTTTTTGTTTTTTTATCAAGTTTTTCAGAATGTTTAAGAAAGCCGCGAAAGTCGCCAAGGAAGCCTTGAAGGGTGTTGGGATGAGACAATCGTCTCGGCTCTCCTCTCATCACTCCGACATGAGCGTCGATCCGCCGACCGAACAAGCATCATCCTCATCATCAGGTAATACAAGGAAGGTCCTTCTGAAAACAAGTGACCTCAGATTAATTTCTCAGCGAGAGAAAGAAGTCTTCCAGAAGCTGAAAAACAAAGATTTCATCCACACCCCGACCATCAATCCTACCCAGCTACAAGACACAGGTATGGATCTTGAATTCGATCTTATTTTCCGAATGATTGGGTGGACAGACTTTTGGAACGTAACCGAAGTAGGATCCTGTCTTTTAACCATTGAATTTCTTTGCACCTTATAATTAAGTGAGGGTGGGATCGCTTTTCGCTTGTTCAAACAAAATTTTATCTTGTCAAGGTGGGATCACTTTTCGCTTGTTCAAACAAAATTTTATCTTGTCTTTTAACCCACCTCGGTTTCTATCTAAGAGCTATCCTAAACTTAGATGCTGAGCTTACAAATTTTAATAAACACTAGTTCTGGCGGGAAATTTCTAGAGACCAACACTTTTTGCAACCCCGAACTAGTGACATAGAGCATCCCACACTTCGGATGTTTCATAAATGGATAGGATATGTTCTATTCCCTAGAGATGACATCAGGAAGGTAAGATTAGGAGATCTGCAACTTCTTTTTCGCTGCTATTAATAAAGTGCATGTTTCACCTGTAACTTTATTAGTTGCCCATTGGCTAAGCACACCAAACCTTCTAGGCCCTGTCGGTTGCACATCTTTGATCACCCGTCTAGCCACAAGCATGAAATTGTTAGAAGGCTCATCACTTGACTTCATTAAAGAGTTTCGACTTTATTATGGCTATGACTCATTTAGACAAGGAAGAATGTTAAAGAAAGAACACAATATTATGTATATGGTTTATGATAAGGGCAAGGTCCGGTTACCTAACCTGGGCCTTGGGCTCTACACTGTCCAATGTTATTTGATTGAAATTGAAGTAGAGCTAGTAAATCAGAGAGCGCCACATCGCGTGGCCAGTCATCAAGAACTCACATGGCATGGAGCTGATCCAGGCCCAGAAGAGCCGGCGCACATCAGTTATAATGATTACAACCCTCGTATCTTTAGGGATCCGTGGGGTCAACATACTTGACAAGAGGAACCAGCTCAAGAAACATGGCCAGAAGGGCAAGACCAACAATGGGCAAACGGACCATACCAATCAGGAAGATATTCCACTGACCCATATGGGGCAGCAGGGTCCAGAACCCAACATCATTTTAATGCAGGTCGAGCCTCCGATGCCACTTACGCATTCACTGGAGATTATTACCACGAGACCGGCGCCTTCTACGCCCGCACCGACAGCAACCTCCTCGCCATCCAAGAAAGACAAGCCCAACACACCCAACTACTAGAGCAGCAGCAGAAATGGAACCAGGACCACGCCATCGCCATACATGAAATGCAAGAAGAGAACGCCGCTATAGGTGAGAACGTGTCTACTCTACTTCAATTCTTTAACCTCCAATGAAGCCATCTGCAGCATCAGCCAGCTTGGGGGTGTGCCTCCCCTAATTATCAAGGTAAGTTTTCTATTTCCCTTTATTTTTCTATAATCAGTTTTCTTACCTTTACGTATCTAAAAAATCTAAAAATTTAGAGAACCACATAAATATGTTATGTTTATTTCACAACATTTCTTAATCATGAAAACCAAATAAAAAGAGTGTGTAGATAAGTGTGCTTTATTTAATCTGTCTTGAATAAAAAGTTAGTATGATAGAAATAATGAACACTTGCTTAGTTTACCTTCTTACAAGAACCTAGCTTTCAATATAAAGTTCTCCCAATAAATGCTAAAACAATGATCTAAATACCTGTGGGAGCATAAGCCTAAACTAAGTCTAGGTAATTGATTGATATTATATGAAAGTCCGAGCTACTGTTTATCTTGTTCTTACAACACTAAATTCTGGAGATTTATTTTGAAAACTTAAAAATACCACATGATGAGTTCCTATATGACGAGAGTTCAAATCCCACCACAACCATATATACATTCTTACTAGATTAGGAAACCACACATTTACATACTGCTTATGAGCATTGAGTGTGGTCAATCTGTGTGACCCTCGGGAACTAGTCATGCGGTCTGAATCAAGATACTCACTTACACACATCTACATCCTTGCTCTTCCACGACTGGAAGTACCATCACCATCCACCAAATATATTATCACTCATCATCCCACAATAGTGTTTCTCTCTCGCCAGAAGGATTCAATATAGAAAGAGCATGGGCTATGCAAAAATATATATTTATCCGAGGAAATAAAAAGAGGCAAGTGCCCGGATCCTCGAAAGAAAAAATATATATATATCTGAGGAAATAAAAAGGGGCAAGTCTCCGAAATCTCGAGAGAATAAAAATGAGCAAGTGTCCGATAGTAGAATTAGGGGTATCCAACTACCCACTTGGAAAAAAACTACAAAAGATAGCCGATGTTCTCCCAAAAGCAAAGATAAGACGGTTATTATCACCATTACATCTTCATCATCACCATTACCACCATTCCACCACACATGCAACATCTTGATTTTGATTTTGATTGTATGACGCATTCCTTTGGATCCACGGTTTGACTATGCAACATATGTCTTGTAAGTATGTATTCTCTATCTCCCACCTATGAGCTCTAGATATTATAAGCCTTATTAGAAGTAGGGTGTGTTGACACCGTTTTTCAATGTGTCAAAATGAGTTAAGGCTTGACCGGTCAACGGCCGTTCTCCATCGGCATCGGGAAATCTTGAGCCGGTGTTGCCGATGAGAGTGCTACGGGAAGACCAAGTGCGCTGCCGACGGAGGCTAGATGTTTAATCGGTGAAGTCTTACTCATGCTGGTTGCCGACGAAGAGGCATTGTCGATTAGAAGCATTACCGATTGCTGATAAGGAGATATTGCCGATTACCGATGGAGGGTCAGCTGACCGCCGATTAAGGATGGTTGCCGATTGCCGATTGGGAAGTATTGCCGATGCCGATGGGAATGAAGTACCGATGAGTACATCATGACTTAGCGTTTGATGTCAGCAGAAGGTTACTGGTGGCCAAAGAAGGAAGGCGTGGATTGAACGAATCTACCGATGGAAAGTTTCCATCGAAGAGAAGTATAAGGAAACTGGTATTTTGTACTAGTATTATTATAGTAGTTTGAGTCCGACTCTTGCATGATTCGTTTATTTTCCTTTAAAATAGGCGTGTTTGTTTAGGAAAAAATAAATATTGTTCTCCGGCTCCTGCGCGAGTCAGTTTCCCTAACAATAGGAGTTTGTTTTAGGAAGGATATGAGTCGTGTCCTTGTACAACTCTCTATGCGGGAGTATAAATATGTGCCTGAGGGCCATAGGAAAGACAATCAATCCAATTCAAAACAAACCAATTTTATCTTATTCTACTTTTTATCGCAATTCACCTCTTTTCCGCATTAGTTATAGCTATCAACGAGTTCTTCAAGCTTCGATGAGCTGCATCACCTTGATCTCCGTCAAATCCTTGCAAGTTCCGCATGGGAGTACCCCTGAGCTTTGGCATGCCGGGCGCATCGCTGTTTGCCTCATTCAGCTCTGCTCTAGTTACCCTTGATCAAATCTGAGCCTTGACATCCGGGCGCATCGCCGTTGTCTCGTTCAGTTTTGTTCTAGTTATCATCCGTGTCGATTGATTGGTCAAATCAACTGGCACACCTTTGGAATACCGAGCTTTGGGTAATAGCCCGAGGTGTTCGCAAATCCTGACGCTTTTTGTGTCAACACCTCTTTTGGCATGCTCGGTGGGACCATACAAATCTACCCATCTATCATGGGTGATCACGCTGACGTCAACCAGAGGAATGTCATTGAAGTCTCTGAGGCCGATCTGAAAGATGATCAGAAGCAGGCCATGGAGCGGGCTATGGAGGAATACAAGCAGTTGTATCTCAAATCCTTCAGCCTCAGCAGGAGCGGCGAAGCAATCCAGAAGCAAGACCCGCCGTTGCCATGGCAGGTCACGTACGACGCCAATCCTGGTAAGCTACAAGAGATGGTTAATGCTGTTGTAAGTCAAGCATTGATTAGCCACTCCAGCGTGCTGTCCAATACTGTCTACAATGCTGTCATGCAATCATTCAAAGAAGGGCATGCACCACATTATGTCGGTCCAGCGTACCATCAACCTGGATTGGCTTCTACAAGCCCATCGGCAGCCCCAATGGCGTCTTTCCCCCCCCGTGGAACCGTCTGCCGATGTGGCTACATCACCAAGACCGAACGCTGGCGGCGTCACCAAGCTCAACCCAGATCCAGCCGCGTCAGCAACTTCAGGACCAGCCCCTGCCAACTGGTGGGGATACGGTATGCCTCCGAAGCTATATGCTGGTTCTAATCTGGTGCACGGAGACAGTTCAGCTTGGAGGAATTCTATGGCATCGGCAACGCCGTCACAGCCGATGGCCCCCATAATGCACAACTCTGCGCCCGCTCCGACCATGCAAGTGCCATCGAAAGATCTTCAGATGATCCCTAAGATACCTCTGATGCCACCATCAGCAAGCTCAGTGCCGATGCAACATATTATAACCAGCGGCAGTCAATCTCTGGTGGCAAATTTACAGGCTGGAGTGCCGATTCCCCAAGGTAATCTGGTGATTGATTGCTCCAGAATACAAGAGCCGCATGCTCCAGTCAGCTATCAGCCATCGATAAGCCATATGCCGATGATTCATAATCCAGGGTGGGTCAACTAGCCGCCGGCTCAACAGCCTGGCGTGTCGATGTATCATTATGGAGGCCCAGTGCATGCTTAGAGTGGACCATCGGTACAACAACCGATGAGTACTGGGAATCAGCCTAATCCGCTAAGTGTGCAAAACTATCCATCGGTAAGTCAACCGATGCATAGTGTTCAGATGACTGGTGCTGCGCCCATGACTACTACGCATCATCCTCAAGAGGCGCATCAGCCGGCTCCAGCAGTCAACAACCAACCAATGAGTCGGCAAGAGCAGGATGCATACTGGGTCAGTAAGATTGCCGAAGTCATGAAAGAACAATTCGGCATCAGACCCAAGGTCAATACGTACTCTTATCGGACTTCGTATCCTCCTGCGTATGACTTGATTCCTCTTCCAAATCGTACAAAGTGCCCGATTTTACTAAGTTCTCCAGCCAAGATGACACGTCAACAATGGAGCACATCAACCGCTTCATTATCTAGTGCGGGGAAGCTGCCAGCAGGGAAGAGTTAAGGGTGAGATTGTTCTCTTCATCATTGTCTGGATCGGCGTTTACATGGTTCATATCACTGCCTCCAAACTCTATAATCACATGGGCCGATTTAGAAAGGCAATTTCATAAATACTTCTTCGCTGGCATACATAAGAAGAAGCTTACCGATTTGGTCAAAATAAGGCAACGCAACGATGAATCGGTAGAAAGCTTTGTTCAAAGGCTACGGGACGTGAAGAACAAGTGCTATAGTCTGGTGCTTGATGATCGGCAACTGGCAGATTTGGCTTTTCAAGGATTGCTGCCACACATCAAGGACAAGTATGCACCCCAGGAGTTTGAGAGCCTAAGTCACCTAGTGCAAAGGATTGCCGATCAAGATATCAAAACCTTTGAACCTAGGAAGACTTGGAACAAGAAGGTGACCTTCATCGGGAAGGAAGAAGACTCTGGATCGGATGAAGAGCTGAATATCGATGCGGCCGAATGGGTGAAGGATAAGAAGCCTGTGTCTTGTCCGTTCGACCAAAAAGAGACCGAAAGGTACACCTTCGACATCACCAAGGCCGATAGGATGTTTGACTTATTGCTGCAAGAAGGGCGAATCAAGTTGCCGCCCAACCAAGTGATTCCATCGGCCGGAGAGCTCAAGAAGATTAGGTACTACAAGTGGCATAATGCAACCTCGCATAGTACCAATGACTGCAAAGTATTCAGGCAGCAGCTGCAGTCAGAGATTGAATCTGGGCGTATTAAGTTTGAAAACTCTAAAGTCTAGAAACCAATGAAGATAGATCAGCACCCGTTCCCAAACAATATGGTGGAAATCAGTGAAAAAACTAGAGTGCTGACATTGGAAGCTGCCAGGAAGAATTCATCGGTAGACCCTAACTGCCAAGTACCTGAGCGTGACGCAAGAAGGTTTGCCGATGACAGGAGGGGTAAGAAGGTTGCCAATGAAGGCGGCAGTGCCAACAGGGCTCTTGGAGTCGTGATCACACGCAGCCGGCTAAGGCGAGATCATCGGCAATCACGCGAAGGGCGATATCGGCAAGAAGAAGAAGAGCATCGGGAGTGGCTTCGGCACAAGGACCACTGGAGGTGTCCCTTCTTCGTTCACTGTTGGGAAGAGGGCATCAAGCTGCCTACTGCCGATAACTGTCCAGAGTGCAATGGGTATTACGCTGCCGATCGGTCAGGTAAGAGACCTTGTTTTGATGATCAGGCACCTAGGTACGCCAGGCCGCTCAGAGAGAACAGATCGGCACATGACCGACTGGGGGGCAAGCTCAGTGCTCATGACAGGCTTGGCAGGCGTGTTGATCAAGGAGAGTTGGAGGAGATGGCCAATGCCAGAGTACCTGATGAAGAGGTATTCTCCGGAGATCCCAACGTCGGGAGAAGTGCCGATGCTAGCAAGGCAAAGCAGCACCAGCCCGCCTGGAAAACTAAACTTCCCCAATGGTGCCCTAAGGGTCTGACCAAGACCCAGAAGAGAAGGATTCAGCGCCAACGCCGTGACGACCTGTACGACGATGCAGAACCCTCAACGGAGAAGCAGTGGAGGCCTAAGCGCAAGGACAGGGATCCATCGACAGATATCAATATGGTTGTCATGTTGCCGATGGAGTTCATGGCACCTATCAGCGATGATGAAGAGGCTGCCGATATGGCACAATTGGTGCTGGATCCGATGACGGCGGTCTTTGAAAAGCCTACCGATGATGAGAGGCAGCATCTGAGGGCTCTGTTCGTTAAGGGTAAAGTGGACGGTCAACCGATGACCAAGATGCTGGTAGATGGTGGCGCGTCGATCAACATAATGCCATATGTCGTGTTCAGAAAGCTTGGTAAAGGTGACCAGGACTTAGTCAAGACCGACATGAAGCTCAAGGACTTCGAAGGCAACATGTCAACAGCTATGGGGGCCGTATGTGTTGATTTAACCATCGGCAGTAAGACTTTGCCGACAACGTTCTTTGTGATCAGTGGCAAAGGCACTTACAACTTGCTCCTCGGAAGGGATTGGATCCATGCCAATTGTTGTATCCCTTCTACTATGCATCAAAGTCTGGTACAGTGGATTGGGGACAGAATTGAAGTCATCCGCAGTGAAGCCCCATCTACTGTTGCATCGGCAAAATTGGAAACCTACGAACAGACTAGGTGTATATCCTGCGAAGCCTGGGACAAAGAATTCCTCAAGGTTCCCGATTACCGCATCAAGCCGATCCAAGCAGTCGGTCCTGAAGAAGAATCTTAATGGATCGGTTCGCTGACGACAGAAAGCTAGGGCAAGGCTTCACGTCTGCCGATGATTTACTCGAGGTCGACATCGGCGATGGTAGTAAACTAAGGCCTACTTTTATTAGTGCTAAGTTAGATTCCCAATGTAAACAGCAGTTAACCGATTTATTAAAAGAGAATAAAGATTGTTTTGCTTGGGATTATATAGAGATGTCTGGTTTAGACCGATCGATAGTTGAACATCGGTTACCCATCAAGTCTGGTTTCCAGCCACATCGGCAACCTACGCGCCGATGCAATCCTACTATTCTGCCCGACATCAAAGCTGAAATTACAAAGCTAATCGAAGCTAGATTTATTCGGCAATGCCGATATGCCGATTGGATTTCTAATGTGGTTCCTGTGTATAAAAAGAATGGAAAACTTCGTGTTTGTATTGATTTCAGGAACCTTAACAAAGCTACGTCGATGGATGGCTACCCGATGCCCATTGCCGATCTGCTGATCGATGCTGCTGCTGGACATCAAGTTATTAGCTTCATGGATGGTAATGCTAGGTATAATCAAATATTTATGGCTGAAGAAGACATATCCAAGACCGCTTTCTGATGTCCAGGTCACGTTGGCTTATTTGAGTGGGTAGTCATGACTTTTGGTTTGAAGAATGCCGGTGCTACTTATCAGAGGGCAATGAATTTTATCTTTCATAAGTATATCGGCACGGTAGTTGAAATCTACATTGATGACGTGGTGGTTAAGTCTGGAGACTTCGGAAAGCATCTTGCCGATTTGCGGAAAATATTGGAGTGCACCAGGGAACATGGGTTAAAGATGAATCCTAACAAGTGTGCATTTGGCGTATCGGCAGGGCAGTTTCTAGGTTTCATGGTGCATCAGAGAGGCATTGAAATCGGCAGAAAGTCTATTGATGCAATTAATAAGGTGGTTGCTCCTACCAACAAGACTGAGTTGCAGTCTCTAATCGGCAAAATTAATTTCATTAGAAGATTTATATCCAATCTGTCTGGTAAGATTAAATCTTTCAGTCCTCTGTTAAAGTCGAGAGCCGATCAAGAGTTTGTATGGAAAGAAGAGCAGCAGTCAGCCTTAGAGGAGATTAAGAAATACCTGGTGAATCCTCCAGTCTTGGTTCCACCTCAACATGGGAAGCCTTTCTGGTTATATTTGTCTGCCGATGACGGTGTTATCGGATCAACCTTAATTCAAGAGTTTGAGGGGAAAGAACGTGTAATATATTACCTTAGCAGAAGGTTGGTGGATGCTGAAACCAGTTATTCGGCCATAGAGAGATTATGCTTATGTTTGTATTTCTCTTGCATTAAATTAAGGCATTATCTACTGTTGGGTGAATGCACTGTTATCTGCAAAGATGATGTGATCAGATATATGCTGTCAATGCCGATTTTGAGTGGACGAATTGGTAAGTGGATTTTGGCACTGTCAGAGTTTGACCTGAGGTACGAATCGGCTAAGGCTGTTAAGGGTCAGGTAATGGCCGATTTCGTCACTCAGCATTGTAATGTGGTGAGCTTTGTTGAAATTGCTCCATGGGCTTTATTCTTTGATGGATCTACATGTAAGGATGGGGTGGGTATCGGTATCCTCTTGATTTCACCCCGAGGACAGAAGTATGAAATCTCATTGTCGATTGTTGCTACTTCCACAAACAATCAGGCTGAATACCAAGCTTTACTTAAGGGACTGGAATTACTCAGGGAGGTGCGTGCCGATGCTGTTGAAGTCTTCGGTGATTCCATGTTGGTGATTAATCAATTGATCGGGACATGTGAATGCCGAAGTGAAGTGTTGATTGCGGCCCATGAACGGTGTTTGCAGTTGTTGAAAGAGTTCAGAGAATACCGCCTTGAGCATATTCCTAGGCTGCATAATGAAGAGGCCAATCGGTTGACACAGAATGCCTCAGGATATCAGCCGATTCAAGAAGTCACGACATCGGTAACAGTTGCCGATGACTGGAGAAAGGAGATTGCCGATTACTTGAGGGATCCATCTAGGAAAGTGGAAAGACGTCTAAGGTTCCAAGCCACTAAGTATGTGCTCCTCGATGATAAGTTGTATTATCGGACGATTGATGGAGTCTTGCTGAGATGCCTCGACAAAGAGGAATCGAAAGAGTTGATGGGTGAGATCCATAAAGGTGTGTGTGGAGCGCATCAATCGGCATTCAAGATGAAGTGGATGATTAGGTAGAATGGATATCATTGGCTGACAATCCTTGAAGATTGCTTCAACTATTTCAAAGGGTGCCAGGACTGTCAGAAGTTTGGTAATGTGCAAAGGGCACCTGCATCGGCAATGAATCCCATAATCAAGCCTTGGCCGTTCAGAGGGTGGGCTATTGACCTCATCGGCCAAATTTACCCGCCATCGAGTAAAGGGCATAAGTTCATACTTGTTGCTACCGATTACTTCACTAAATGGGTTGAGGTAATTCCCTTGAAGAAGGTTACATCGGCAAACATGGTGGATTTCGTTAAAGAACACATTGTTTACCGATTCGGTATTCCTCAAACTATTACTACCGATCAGGGAACCATGTTCACATCGGGAGAGTTTGATGAGTTTGCTGCTAGCATGGGTTTCAAGGTGTTGAACTCTTCTCCTTATTATGCCCAGGCTAATGGTCAGGCTAAAGCTACTAATAAAGGGGTTATCAAGCTTATTAAGCGCAAGATTGAAGAGAACCCTAGAAGGTGGCATGTGGTGCTAAGGGAAGCCTTATGGTCATATCGGATGGCTTGTCATGGTGCGACCAAGGTTTCGCCGTATTAGTTGGTCTATGGACACGATGTTGTCCTGCCTTGGGAAATCAAAACTGGTTCTAGGCGATTATCTTTTCAGGATCAACTGACGACCGATGACTACACTACTCTGATGAAAGATGAGCTAGAAGACTTGGCAGGTCATCGGTTAAGGGCATTGATTAGCATTGAAGAGAATAAGAAGAGGGTTGCCAGATGGTATGACAAGAAAGTAAAGGCAAAAGAGTTTGCCGATGGCGATTTGGTGTGGAAGTTGATTTTACCGATTGGGACTAAGAGCTCTAAATTTGGAAAGTGGTCCCCTAATTGGGAAGGTCCTTATCGGATAAAACAGTTTGCTCCTGTCAATGCTTACATTTTGGAAACTCTCGAAGGAGTGGCGTTCTCTAGAGCGATTAACAACAAATACTTAAAGAGGTATTATCCTAGTATGTGGATGGACGCGTAGTGCTCAGTTGAATGCCGATGCACGAAAAGTTATATAAACATCGGTAAAAACAGACTGGCGTTATATTACAAGTCAAAATCAAGTATCAAAGTTACATTCTTGCCAATACAAGAGACAAATTACAGTAAGGAGTGGATGGCTCATATCGCACGCAGGTGAATTTGCTCTATTTCGTCCATCTGCTTGGCATCGGCATCGGCAGAACCCTCGACTGGTTTGATTTTCTTCTTCCACAGTATAGCTTGTCGCGCATTCTGGTCCCTTTCTTGCCGTAGGACCCTGATGGAGTCGGATATTTGGGTTTTCTGCTGGTTGGCTGCAGTCAGATCCCCCTCGACCTTCTGTAACTCCGCCAGTAGCTCCTCCCTCTTTGCCGATAGTCAGGAAATTTCTTGATCAAGGTTGCCGATGGAGACTTCTGCTTGACCGATGCCTTTGTGCTTCTCATCGGCAATGGCTTTGAACTTAAGCTTTTCTTCCTCGCTCTTGGATTGAGCGGCCCTATCGGTAATGCGACGGGTAAGCTTCTGATACTGGATCTGCTTAATGTCGAGGAAGGTTGCCTGGAAGCGGATCTCCTGCCTAGGACTTGGCATACTGGATGGTCCAGCTTCATCCTGGACATCGGCAACAGATGCCGATGACTAGGCCCTTGTTGGAGAAGCAGCCGATGCCGCTGGTGCTGGCATGGTTGTTGCCGGCGTCGATATGGTGGCCGGTTCTTGTGGTGGCGTTCCCACTCTATCATCAGGGACTTCGGCTGACGGTGCCGATGCCGACGTTGCCTCTGCCGCCACGACGGGTGGAGTTGTCTCTTCGCCGGGGAGCCTGGCCGATGGTGCCGATGACGATGCCTCCGCCATTGTAACAGGTGTTGTCTCTCGATGTGGGACATCGTCCATCGGTTGATCAGGCACAAAAGCCGATGGAGGATCTGCCGATGACCGGCCGGCGGCTGGTGCAACCGGGGTCGATAAGGGTTCTGTTGAAGGCACGCCGGCAGTTGGTGGTGCAAGTTGGGCCGGTGATGAAGGAGAAGCTAGCCTTAGACGCCTCTTTTTCGTCGGTGCGGCGGCAGGGGAGCCAATCCGTTTGGACGAAGACCGGGGGGCATCGGCAACCGGGCTGGAAGGTGTTTGCCTGCTGGAAGCAAATGCCGATGACCATAGTGCCTGAAAATACAAAACAAGTTATAACAAGATAAAATGTTGCCGATAAAACAGTATGTGATCGGTACGGGTAAAGGCGAGTTTACTGCATAAACCCGCGTCAGGGCAATAGCAACGGCCGATGTAGCCTGGGCTTTTGTGGGTGTCGGTGTAGGTACCTGTTGAGGCGTGAAGGCGGCCAGCGTCGGAGCTTTGTTGCCGATGATCGAGATGGGACCCATTATGCGAAGATTGAAGGGCCTGCCACTGTTGCTTGTTGTGGGGGTTGGATCATCGGCCTGTCAAGCGCAAAGGAGTTAAATGCCGATGACGAAAGTAAAGTAATAAAAATACATCGGAAATGGTAGACTTACTGCATCCTCAGGGATGATGTAGTCGGCGTCAATCAGGTGCCGATAATAGTGCGAAGACATAGCGAGTAGCTGGCACTTCCACTCTTGCCACCAAGACTTGTACTCATTGGTGATGAAGGAGGTTGGCGACCAGGAGGACAAGTCTATATCTGACGTATCGGCATCGGCAGGAAGATTGACGACTTTGTTCCAGTCCAGATTACTAGAAATTATCTACCTGGGTCTTACTACCTTAGAGTAGCAGAGTTTGATCGGCAGTTGGCCAAATGCCAGTTGTCTCGCTGCTGCCGATGGGTAGTAGAAATCGTAGGATGGTGGTGCATTTTTCCCAGACCCAAAGATATTTACTGGAATAGCTCGGGGAGTGATGCTGGCCCTCATGATTGCTTGGTTCTCGGGCAGGTTCACATCAGTCAGGTTGAACAGCAGCAGGAACTGGTTGTGTTCATCAATATATGGCCACCAGGTCTGTTCCATGGAGGGAAGTCCGTTGTAGAACTTCTGGAAGAAGTAACCGAAGTGCTCTGTATCGGCATTAAGTGGCAGTACTATGATGGCCTCTCCGAAATTAAGTGGAGGGCGAGTTGCCGATTCGTCGTCCCCATATTGGTAATCTTCTGATATGTCCCTTGGGAATTGTTGGGCAAACAAATCGAACTGGAGGGCCTTGTGCATGTGTGCATTCAACCACAGATTGACAAACCACCAGGGGCCTCCAAGATTGCCGATTGGTTCTCCTAGCAGTAGCTTCTGGGACACTTGATGTAGCAATCGGTATACTGATCCAAGAAGATACCTGCCTAAAGGGAATATTGTTCCATCGGCAAGTAGTTCAGCCGCTGGAAGGTGCATGGTGGTCGGGCCGATGGTTTTGCCACAGAAGACGAACTTTTCCAACCACATGTTTAGGAAAATGGCGTGCTCCCGTTGGGTTACCGATCCGGTCTTCTGGTTCTCTTTGATGTAGCCTGTCCAGCCGCCGATATTCCGAGTGTTCACCTTGTGCTCGGATTTTCTGTTGAAAAGGGTGAACGTATCGGCAGAGGTGCTGTCCAAGCCGGTCAGCATGTAGACATCAGCAAGGGTTGGGGTAGCTGGTCCATGCCTGAAGAGGAAGGCGTTCATGCTGTCGGACCAGAAGTATGAGGCTGCCATCATTAAGTTTTCGTTCTTCTCCATGTCGGCAATTGAAAGCCTAATACACTGATCCAGGTTACGTTCTTGCCAGTACACTTGTTGTGATCTAACTACTCTCAGGTACCAGTTCTTCCATCCCTTATTAGGCTTGGGCCATGAGCGGAATGTGTCCTTCCACAATCCTAGACCAAAACACTCAGATCTGAACGGTACCCGGTTGGTTTCCGCATTGATGATGAAGGTGAGGTCTGGATTGCCCATTGGGCCTAAGCAGCTGAGGTTGGAACCGGCGAGTGGAATCACTACCTTATTGTACAGTTCCTAGGGTTCGAAGAAAAAGGGATGAATCAGAAAAAGAATGAGGATAAATCCAGATTTTTGCGAGGAAAAGAACCATACAGGAGGTTGGATTAATTGGGGAATAAGCTTTACCTTTGGAATGTCAACTTGGATCGCCATTGGAGTCAGAGGAATGCTTGCAGTTCGTCCTTGGATTGCGAAAAAGTATTGTTTCTCAAGCTCGTGTTCTTCAGAGCGGCTGGAGGTTGAAGACGAAGGCAGGGAGGTGAAAGTGAAAGTGGGCTCGGGTAAAAAGGCGGTGTGGATCCCAGTGACTTTTATAATCTTACTCAGGGGCATTCTGGGGTTCTGTTTCACACTGTGCAGGAATGTGGAGAGGCCCGCGGTAGATACGCACGGTGATCGAGGTGGTCTGCAACTGTTTGTGCTACAATCGAGGGATTTTATTATTAAATTGCAGTTCCACACGCGGGGATCGAGGAAACCGTACATCTATCTCGGGTGTAACAGCTACAGCAATGGCTACAGTAATGGCTACAATGGAGAGAATTTCAACACGTAAAGTATTATATGTCCCGAAACTGGGAGGCATGTGTTGACACCGTTTTTCAACGTGTCAAAATGAGTTAAGGCTTGACCGGTCAACGGCCGTTCTCCATCGGCATCGGGAAATCTTGAGCCGGTGTTGCCGATGAGAGTGCTGCGGGAAGACCAAGTGCGCTGCCGACGGAGGCTAGATGTTTAATCGGTGAAGTCTTACTGATGCTAGTTGCCGACGAAGAGGCATGGTCGATTGCCGATTAGAAGCATTACCGATTGCTGATAAGGAGATATTGCCGATTACCGATGGAGGGTCAGCTGACCGTCGATTAAGGATGGTTGCCGATTGCCGATTGGGAAGTATTGCCGATGCCGATGGGAATGAAGTACCGATGAGTACATCATGACTTAGCGTTTGATGTCAGCAGAAGGTTACTGGTGGCCAAAGAAGGAAGGCGCGGATTGAAGGGATCTGCCGATGGAAAGTTTCCATCGAAGAGAAGTATAAGGAAACTGGTATTTTGTACTAGTATTATTATAGTAGTTTGAGTCCGACTCTTGCATGAGTCGTTTATTTTCCTTTAAAATAGGCGTGTTTGTTTAGGAAAAAATAAATATTGTTATCCGGCTCCTGCGCGAGTTAGTTTCCTTAATAATAGGAGTTTGTTTTAGGAAGGATATGAGTCGTGTCCTTGTACAACTCTCTATGCGGGAGTATAAATATGTGCCTGAGGGCCATAGGAAAGACAATCAATCCAATTCAAAACAAACCAATTTTATCTTATTCTACTTTTTATCGCAATTCACCTCTTTTCCGCATTAGTTATAGCTATCAACGAGTTCTTCAAGCTTCGACGGGCTGCATCACCTTGGTCTCCGTCAAATCCTTGAAAGTTCCATGTGGGAGTACCCCTGAGCTTTGGCATTCCGGGCACATCGCTGTTTGCCTCGTTCAGCTCTGCTCTAGTTACCCTTGATCAAATCTGAGCCTTGACATCCGGGCGCATCGCCGTTGTCTCATTCAGTTTTGTTCTAGTTATCATCCTTGTCGATTGATTGGTCAAATCGACTGGCACGCCTCCGGAATACCGAGCTTTGGGTAATAGCCCGAGGTGTTCGCAAATCCTTATGCTTTTTGTGTCAACAGGGTGAGAGAAAAGGCAATACCACAAGGCCTTATACCACAAATACCACATATCTGAGAGAAGGGCATACACCATCAATGCCTTGGTAAGGATCCAGACATACCACATATGAGAGACTTGAGAGAGTCATGCTAAGGAACTCTGAGTTTTATTTGAAAATTTATGAGAACTCTAGAACGGAGGTGAAGTATAGAACATGAGACATAGTACTTGACTTGATTATTCTATCTTTTAATTACTCAAGACTCAAGTGGAGGTAATAAGCCCCATGGCGAAAGAAGGATATTTCACTCTAATGTGGAGGAGAATTTTATGTTGAATGCATGTGTGCTTGTTAGAAAGAAAATCTCGAAGCAACTTTTAATCCATCTGAGTTAGTTGTTTTCTTAGGGACGAGCAAAGGGTAAGCTTGGGGGAGCTTCTTGACGGTCGTTAAGTATCAATTTCTATATGTCAACAGGAGATAAAAAGGACTTAATTGAATCACCAGCATAGACTTAGGGGATCCAACTGACAGATTTCCACAAGTTTTTGTGAGTTTATGTTTTTACAGGGAGTTATCAGGAAAAGAACGAAAGAAGGTCCACATGTCATGTTTACATAGAGAGAAAGGACCTCCGCACAAACAAGAATACTCAGGAAGACTCTAGAAGCAACTGGACCAAGCCGGAGGCCGAGAGGGCCTACACCCAGGGCGCCCGCCCTAGGGTTTGGGGCGCCCGCCCTACTCTAGTGACCAATCACAGTGAACTTCGCGGATCGTGCCTAACCGCCTTTGAGGATGAATTTAAACCACTCGGTTAAGGTCGGTTTGATCCGACGGTCCACATTCATTTGAGGGGCTATATAAGCAAGGCCCTGCCAGCCCTGAGGAGAGGAGAAATCATTATTAGAGAAAGCCATCAAAGCTAGGATTTCATACCCCTCTCTCCACCAGAGAATTAGAATAGCTACTCCCAATTCCTTCAAGTTCTATAGGATTGATTAGATAGATTTAGAGAAGTAGAGCATCGTGCTCTGGATTTCGGATCGTCGTCATAAAGATTGGATTATCTTGTATCTCTCTCTACGACTTTATTCTTAATATCATTATGTTTCTATTTATTATGTTCTTAGTTTGTTCTAGTTCTATAATTGATATAGTTATGATTGATAATGAGTTTATGTATGAGTTTGCAAAGCGCTTAGCTCTTACCTTGAGGGCGTTAGGTGGTAGATCACATGTAAGCGTGGTGCTTAGATGCTATTTACCTCCAAATTATCCTATTGCTTGGGTCACATGGTAGTTCATGGAAGTGCCACTTCCATTGATTCTTAGATAGTCCACCTGTCGATGAAATATGTGTCGCAGTCTACCTAGGGGATACCCCACGGTAGTAGATTGTAGGCGGAGGTGTGGCGACGACGATCAAGCGTAACACATAGAGCGTAGACACGGCGATTTAGACAGGTTCGGGCCGGCAAATCATTGTAATACCCTACGTCCTGTGTTTTGGTGGCTGGATTGACATGAGTATTAGGTTACAAGACTCGTAGATGAGATCTAGGGGATCATATGGGTCTGTTTCGGAGGGGGTCCTTGCTCGCCTTATATAGCCGGGGAGCAGGGTTGAGAGTACCGCTCTTGGTGTATCGGTTTCGAGTTTGTGGCTTCGATCGTTCTCCATCTTCTCCGACCACTCTGCTGCACCTTTAGGGGTCTTCCTAAGGTGTCCACCTACTTGTTAGGTCATGTGCGAGTCGGTTCTTCCGAGGTCAAGTTTTGGGTGTGATTTTGGGACAAGGGCCAAGTCTTTGAGTTGAATTTTATTTGGCTCCCATTCACCCCCCCTGGTCGCCGTTTTTGGTGCTTCAATTGGTATCAGAGCCGGTTAAGGATCAATCCACCTTACACGGTTCTTGATCTCCGAAGGTGACATGGAGCGAGGTGCTGGTAAACCTCCTTACTTCGATGGAACCAACTTTGCCTATTGGAAGGTGCGTATGTCCGCTTACCTCCAAGGGCTTGACACAAAGTTTTGGGAGATTTGTGAGAATGAGAACTACATGGTTCTTGACGCTCGGATCACTAATGCCCAAGTCACGCAGCATGCGTCAAACGCAAGAGCCCGTAGCATTCTCTTCTCTTGTTTGTCTCTTCCGGAGTTTGAGCGGGTTTCGAGTCTCACTACGGCGCGGGAGATCTGGCAAACACTCTTAAGATATCATGAGGGCAACCCTCAGATCAAGTCCAGATTCTTCGACACGTACCATAGAGAGTACGAGAACTTTGCTGAGTTGGCCGGCGAATCTGTTGACAGGATGTTCACTCGCTTCCAATCTATCGTCAACAAGATGCGTGCTAATCGAGCCAACTTGCCTTATGATGATCATGAGATGCCTATCAAGCTTTTGCATTCTCTTGATCGAAAGGTATGGTAGATAAAGGTGGCTGCCATTCAGGAATCACCGGACTATGATGCCTTGACCATGGACTAGCTGTTTAGCAAGCTCAAGTCCTCGGAGATTGACTACCAGACCTGGGCCAAGCTTGAGAACCCGTCCAAACCATCTATGGCGTTGGTTTCTGGCCCCAACATTATGTCTTCTTCCTCCTCTGACCCTTCACACTCTTTGTTCGCTTTGTCTTTGATTTCTGTGACAGAGGAGCAAGTGGAGGCTCTTGGAGATGACGACGTGGTTCCACAACAACTGTTTGAACCAACGACGTGGTGGCTTGGCCAAGGGGTGCTACCGTAGCGGTGATGAGGATCACTTTATCGCAAACTGCCCTAAGAAAGCTGCGGGCGACTTCACCAAGCGCAAGGACAAGCGCGAGCACCACTTCGAGGACAAGCACAAGCCCAAGGGCGGCTACCACCGAAGGTCCTCCAAGAAGGTGATCGACAAGGTGAAGGCCAAGCACCGAGCCTTCCTCGCCTCCCTTAGCGACATTGACGCCTCCTCCGACGGAGGTGCTTCCTCAAGCGATGATGAGTCAAAGGGAAAGGTTGAGGACAAGTACAACGACCTATGCTTCTATGCCGACGCCAAGCACGGTGGATTTTTCACCATGGCGATTGAAGAAGGCAAGGTCGGCAAGCGCAAGGATGGCCCCGACTACGACTACGACTCCGACACACCGAGGTATCACCCACCATCGAATCCCTCTCTCTCGAGCTTGAGTCTCTGAACGACACCTTGATGAGTTAGGATGCGTTGCTTAAGCGTGCTGCTTGTGAGAGGAATGATTTTAAGGCGAAGTACCTTAGCACGCTTCATGAGCTAGAGTTTGCTAAGGCACAAGTGGTGGTTACCGAGGAGGTAGAGTGTGATGCTTGAGCCATTCACATGTCTAGTCTTGTCACTCTCCAGGACAAGTATGACACTCTACTTGAGGAGGTTAGTAAGCTGAAGGCTAGGCCTAGCTTAATTGGTGCGTGCAAGTCTTGCTTAGGCTTGCGTTCTGAGCTGGCATAGAAGGATGCTAGGATCTGAGCTGGCACAAAAGGATGCTAGGATTGCTATGTTAGAGAAGGTCAGCTTAGATAACACTAGAGAGTCAGATCTCTTTGAGGCATTGGAGCTTGAGATCGCGTCATGCAGACACGACAAGATACGTACCGAGGAAGAAAACACATTGCGAACACATGGTGGATAAGTACCCATGTAGTTCATTTTTGTGATGAGTTATTGCCCAAAACTTGAGCGGTTCAGTTTGAGTGGCTTACTTCTAATCCTTGTGAAAGCAAGTGTGTGCCTGTCTATCGTCTTGTGGTGTGCAGGTGCTATGCTTAGTGACAGTGGTCAATGGCGTAGAGAAGGTCGAGTAGAGGCTTACCATGTTGATGGACTGAGAGCGGTGAAGGGCGGAAGCGGGGCTCGGACTGAGGGACCATGGGTGCCGGCAGACTAGTTGTGGTGGCTAGTACTTGGCACCGGCGAGTGCGAGAAGACATGGAGGTAGACCGAGTCGGCCAAGTCAAGACGGTGGACGCACGAGTCGAGCGGAGGCTCAGGGCACTCAGAGTCTGACCGGGCGAAGACATGGTGGCTCGCGTCGAGTGGATTGGTGGTTTGGGCCTCTAAACCATCCGCGTCGGTTTCCGAGTTTGTGCCGCAAAACTCGGGGTTCGGTAGTTGAGCCCAAAGCTACCGGTGGCGGGTTTCCTGGGTTTGGGCCTCAAAACCTAGGTGGAGCTTCCGATGAAGCGGGGATGGCACATGGCGGAATCCTGGAGGTTGCGTCGAGGCGACGACAACTCCCGGCAGGAAGCGGGGTCGTCCATTCAAAATGCCGGAGATATTTTCGGAGCTTGGACTGCAATGCTTCGACTAGGTACTTCACTCAATGTATCTATGGGGTCTTTGGGAAATAGCCGAAGCCCGATAAGTAGGAGTTGAAGGGGTATCCCTCATCCCGTCTCTTGAACCCTAATCATTTCGCCCCAACTCTCTCTCGCTCTAGTTTATGAGATCCTTAGGTTCTTTCCACCAACCTTTCTAAAAACATGGTTTTGCTTCGATTTGTTGATCGTGTCCCCGTTTTGCTTGTGTTCTTCGCGTTTTTCTTTTGCTCCCTCTTTTCTCGAGATGATTTCTCTTTGTAGGGAGTAACTCTTGCAAATCCGTTTGAACCAAGTTCTTTGTACTTGTGACGAGCATCTTTGCACTAAAGGAATTTCCCTAAAACCTCACGAGTACACAGGTCGGCCGTTTTCTTTGCGGTGTTCTTTGTTTTGGGGTTTTCTCTTGAAATCCTTTTGTGCCCGATTAACCAACCCAATTTAAGCGATGATTTCTTCGGGATAGCTCCCCAACTGCACTAGGATCATTCCTACAAAGTTTGGTTGCAGTTGGTGACCATTTGTTTTGATTTTGGAAAGTTTTGGAGAAGAGAAAAAGGTTTTTCGCGTTTCTGCGCTCTGTTCGAGAGCGTCGGACGCTCTAGGGTTTGGCGTCGAACGGTCTGTCGGAGGCGCCGGACGCTACGTCGTGCTGACGACAGCGTCCATCGCGATCGTCTGTCGTAGTGCGTTTCTTGTCCGTTTTTCTGAGCTTTCTAGAAAGCCGACGGACTCTCTCCCAAACGTCCGTCGCCCAGCGTTCGACGCCAACTGACGCTCACCCAAGCGTCTGTCGCCTAACGTTCGACGCCCAGGCTTCTGCTCTCTCGGTGCAGTGCTCTCTGGAAGGTCGATGAATGATCTGCTAACGTCTGTCACCCTATTGTCCAGCGTCTGTTGCCCTGTTGTCCAGCGTCCGTCGCCTATCTTTTTGGCTGTTTTGCTTGGGATTCTTGTCTCTTTCCCATAGGGGTTGAGAACTCATTCTTGGAGGTTTCCGATGAGTTTTCCTCCATTGCCGATGAGCACCCATCAACTGGGTTTATTTCGAGAGAAATTTGAGGCTCCCATTCTCCCCCCCCCTCTGGCCGCCGTTCTTGGTCCTTTAATTGGTATCAAAGCCGGTTAAGGAGTAATCGACCTTACATGGTTCTTGATCCGCGAAGGCAACATAGAGTGAGGTGCTGGTAAACCTCCTTACTTCGATGGAACCAACTTTGCCTATTGGAAGGTGCGCATGTCCACTTACCTCCAAGGGCTTGATACAAAGTTTTGGGAGATTTGTGAGAATGAGAACTACGTTGTTCTTAGGGCTCAGATCACCAATCTCCAAGTCTCGAAGCATGCGTCAAACGCAAGAGCCCGTAGCATTCTCTTCTCTTGTTTGTCTCTTCCTGAGTTTGAGCGGGTTTTGAGTCTCACTACGGCACGGGAGATCTGGCAAACACTCTTGAGATATCATGAGGGCAACCCTCAGATCAAGTCCAGACTCTTCGACACGTACCATAGAGAGTACGAGAACTTTGCTCAATTGGCTAGCGAATCTGTTGACGTGATGTTCACTCGCTTCCAATCTATCGTCAACAAGATGCGTGCTAATCGAGCTAACTTGCCTTATGATGATCATGAGATGGCTATCAAGATTTTGAATGCTCTTGATCGGAAGGTATGGGAGATGAAGGTAGCTGCTATTCAGGAGTCACCGGGCTATGATTCCCTGACCGTGGATGAGCTGTTCAGCAAGCTCAAGTCCTCAGAGATTGACTACCAGACTCGGGCCAAGCTTGAAAACCCGTCAAAACCTTCTATGGCGTTGTTTTCTGGCCCCGGCGGTACGTCTTCTTCCTCCTCTGACCCTTCACACTCCTTGTTTGCTTTGTATTTGATTTATGTGACAGAGGAGCAAGTGGAGGCTCTTGGAGATGACGAGCTGGCTTTGGTCATCACTAGGTTCTCATGGTTTCACAACAACCGTTTGAACCGACGATGTGGTGGCTCGGCCAAGGGGTGGTACCGTTGCGGTGATGAGGATCACTTCATCGCAAACTGCCCCAAGAAAGCTATGGGTGACTTCACAAAGCACAAGGACAAGCGCAGCATTACTTCGAGGACAAGCACAAGCCCAAGTGCGGCTACAATCGAAGGTCCTCGAAGAAGGTGATCGACAAGGTGAAGGCCAAGCACCGAGACTTCCTCGCCTCCCTCAGTGACATCGATGCCTCCTCCGGTGTAGGTGCTTCTTTGAGCGATAATGAGTCCAAGGGAAAGGTTGAGGACAAGCTCAACGGCCTATGCTTCTATGCCGACGCCAAGCATGGTGGCTTTTGCACTATGGAGATTGAAGAAGGAAAGGTCGGCAAGCGCAAGGAAGGCCCCAACTACGAATACGACTCCTACACACCCGAGGTATCACCCACCGTCGAATCCTTCTCTCTTGAGATTGAGTCTCTGAATGACACCTTGATGAGTCAAGATGCGTTGCTCAAGCGTGCCGCTTGTGAGAGGAACGACTTTAAGGCAAAGTACCTTAGCGCGCTTCATGAGCTAGATTTTGCTAAGGCGTCAGTGGTGGTTACTGAGGAGGTAGAGTGTGATGCTTGCGCCATTCACGTGTCTAGTCTTGTCACTCTCCAAGACAAGTATGTCACTCTACTTGAGGAGGTCAGTGAGCTAAAGGCTAGGCCTAGCTTACTTGGTGCTTGCAAGTCTTGTCTAGGCTTGCGTTCTGAGCTGGCACAGAAGGATGCTAGGATCACTGTGTTAGAGAAAGTTAGCTCAGATAGCACTAGAGAGTCGGATCGCTTTGAGGCTTTGGAGCTTGAGATCGCATCGTGCAGACACGACAAGATGCGCACCGAGGAAGAAATCACATACCTTTGGTCTATCTTGAGCTGGGTGTCTTGCCGAGGGCCGCAGTTGGGGATGTTGCTTATCCAATGCAAAAGGGCTAGCAGCACGGGAGTAGGCTTTGCTATAGGTGGGAAGGATGATAGCATGTTTGGAAAGATTGGTGAGCGCAACGGTTTGAACATGAGTGAGAAACCTACCACACCTCCCAAGTTTACCAAGATCACCCCACCTAAGCCTACCAATCCCTCTGAGTTTCCTGTGAGAGATGGTGTGTTTGAAGAGCCACCCAAAACCACTCCACAGAAGCAAGTGTGGATTGCCAAACCAAACCATCTTCGCAACCCACTTGACACAATGCCAGACATCTCTAGTGATCCCCTTCCTAAGAAAGCTAGAGCCACCCAACCCAACAAGAGATTGCCTACCAAGAGTTCGGTAAGGTACAATTGTGAGTATTGTGTGCGGTATGGGCATTTGGCTAAGTTTTGCTATAGGAGGAAGAGAGATGATCAGAGGCAATTTGAGTTGAACAACCGGGACATGTACCACCCATGAGTTGGGGTGTGTGAATCGTAAGTTCAGAAGCACACTACTAGGCCTAGAGGTACAATGCCTCAATGTGCTAGGCCTCAGGAGGCGAGACCACGTGGTGGTCATGCCCGGCGTGGTACCAGTCGTGACCCATACGACTACGGGCCTCGTGGCAGTGGCTTTACTCCTCCCTTATTTAGCGGACCACGTTTTCTGTTGGGAATATGCCCTAGAGGTAATCATAGAGATGATTGTATTTCCTTGTATCCATGACATATTATGAGTTCAATGAATATCCATTAAAGACAACTTGTATCGATAAGCATTTATGTGAATTGTTTGTGAAACTCTTTTACTTGTATGGTTATGCTAAAGTTGTCCCTGATCGAAGTTCGTACTAGAATGTACATGAATATTGGATCAACACATTATTAGTTGATGACTATGTTTCACAAGTCATGGACATGGAGATGTTGAACTAATAATGTGGGCACATGTAGGACATGGTGCTGGACAGACCCGACATGAGATTGTCTCTATACACATCATGTACATTATGTCCTTAGACCTAAGATTGTCGTATGCACTCAAGATGTTAAACGACCTACCTTGGGACTACCAAACGCTACTCCGTGACTGGGTAGTTATAAAGGTGACTTTCGGGTTTGTCAGGAAACATGCTGTGAGACATAGTCAATCAAGATGGAATTTGCCACTCTCCATGAGAGAGAGATATCACTGGATCACTCAAATGATTAGATCATGAAATGCATCGCCGTGCTTGGGTTAAGTGTTAACCCACGAGTTGGACCAAATATCATAAGGCAAAGGAATAACATGTATATTGTATTGTGGTGGTTCATCTGATATGATCATAGCGTATGCATAGGAGTTGACACGCCTTGCTAGAGGCCGCTATCAACTATTGGTCGAGTAAGAGTACTTGGGCCATGTCTATGTGTGCGTGAACCCATAGGGTCGTACGCTTAAGGGGCGAGTTAGACTAGGTTTAGGGTTGCTAATGGGCCTCCAACGTGGGAGCTCATTAGGATGCCTATATAAGCAAGGGGAGGTGTGTGGCGAGTTAGACTTACGTCCTTTGGCAGCCGTCATCGCGCTCCTCACGCTCGCGCTCTCCACGCTCGCGCCTAGTACACCTCGCGGACCTAGCAGTCCAGAGGCGTGACACTTCTTCCCTGCACTTGTAGGATTCCTCGGAGGTGCTGCATCTAGAGCACAAGGACGAACCATGAGTAAGAGACGTTGAGACGGACGACCTCGCAACTGCACGACACTGCTGCGACGCGCACGACTATATCAAGTCGCTTTTGCTGCACCTACGCATCTAGTGGTAACCCCGTGATCTATAACTAGCACTAGTTACTGGTTTATGGGGTAGAAAAAATTTGTTTTCTGGCTAGCGTAGCAACCTCATAACCCTACATTTTCCCCATCGTGGTGATCACTATCCTCCCATGGGATAGGAGATGTTTGGTTTTTCTCCTAACCCATTCTTTGGGCAAATGGGACAACACTGGTATCCTTCACAGTTTACTAACCCCAGTGTTGCACCATTTGCTCACCCTATGTCTTTTTATTGATGTAGGAAGGAGGACTGGAGGAGACTTAGCTTGTCGATTCCAGATGCTCAGGCCATATGACCGGAAGTGCCAAGTGGTTCTCCAGCCTCGACCCCGTGCACCACACCGAGTATATCACATTCGGGGATAAGAGTAAAGGTAAGGTTGTCTCCCGAGGGTCGATCCGAGTGAACTCTTCTTTTGTCCTCAAGGATGTTGTTGTGAATTTGCATTTTAACCTTCTTTCGGTTTCGCAACTCCTTGATGATGGTTTTGAAGTGAGTTTCAAGCCTAATCTCTCTCGGATTTTGGACTCTCGTGGTGAGCTTGTTTGCCAGATTTTACCCTTCGGGAAGGTTTTTCGTGCAGATTTTACTATCTCATCCGGACCTTCTCGATGTCTTCTTGCCGGTTCTTCTTCCGAGCTTTGGAAGTGGCATAGGAGATTGGGACATTTGAGTTTTGACTTGCTTGCAAGGCTTAGCTCAATGGACCTTATCCAAGGATTGCCAAAGCTAAAGTTCGAGAAGAATTTGGTTTGCTATCCTTGCAGGCATGGCAAGATGGTTGCCGCTTCCCATCCTCCTGTGGCTGAGGTCATGACCACTCGACCCGGCGAGCTCTTACACATGGACACAGTTGGTCCAGCTCGGGTTAGGTCGGAAGGAGGGAAGTGGTATGTGGTTGTAGTCATTGATGACTACTCGAGATACTCTTGGGTGTTCTTTTTGGAGAGTAAGGATGAGGCTTTTCCACTTGTTCGAGATCTGATTTTGAGATTGCAAAATGAGCTACCTAAGAATCCCATGAGAGCTATCCACAGTGACAATGGCACAAAATTCAAGAATGCTCACTTTGAAACTCTTTGTTCTTATTTGGGTCTCGATCACCAGTTCTACTCACCTCACACTCCCCAGCAGAACGATGTTGTTGAGCGCAAGAATCGGACCCTTGTTGAGATGGCCATGACGATGCTCGATGAGCATAGGACTCCTAGGCGGTATGGGGCCGAAGCACTCAGTTCTGCTTGCTATGTTTCCAATCGCATTTTTCTCCGAGCTTTCAAGAAGAAGACCTCTTATGAGCTGCGATTTGGGAGACCACCCAAGGTAAGTCACCTACGGGTGTTTGGGTGCAGGTGCTTCATCCTCAAAAAGGGTGGTAAGTTGGATAAATTTGAATCATGGTCTTCTGATGGTATCTTTCTTGGTAATTCTACTCACTCTCGTGCTTATCGTGCACTTAACCTTGAGACTAACCGAGTGATGGAGACTTGTGAGATTACTTTCGATGAGACTATGCCCTGTGTTTCCACCGCTTTTGAGCTTGCTGGTGATGATGAGGTGAACACTAGCATCTTTGTGGAGGAGAAACAGGACGATGCCAATTGGGGTGATCCCGAGCCGACTCCACCGGCTGCCCCTGTCGATCCTGTGACGTCCACTTCGGCTCACGGTCCCGACCCGACTACTTCCTCTACATGGGGGCCATTCGAGCAGCTTCCTCAGTCGGTGCCCGTTGCACCTGAGGGAGCTCCCGCTGCTGTCGAGAGGGAGGCCACTTCGTCCAGGCAGGCTTCCCGCCACATCCAGCGGCAGCACCCGCCGGAGAACATCATCGGTGACATCGACCGTCGAGTCACGCGGTCTAGGTCCTATCTCTCTCACTTTGCTCATTCGACTTTTGTTGCTTCTTTTGAGCCCCGAGATGTTGGACATGCTTTGATGGATCCGGATTGGGTTAATGCCATGCATGAGAAGTTAGAAAACTTTGAGTGAAACTGCGTTTGGGTCTTAGTTCCTCCACCACCTAGTTGCCACCCCATAGGTACCAAATGGGTTTTCAAAAATAAACAAAGTAAGGATGGGGTGATAGTGTGCAACAAGGCTAGGTTGGTAGCTCAATGCTTTTGTCAAAAGGAGGGAATAGACTATGAGGAAACCTTTGCTCCCGTAGCTCGTTTAGAAGCCATTAGAATCCTTTTAGCTTTTGCGGCTTCTAAGGGGTTCAAACTTTTTCAAATGGATGTTAAAAGTGCTTTCTTAAACGGCTACATAGAGGAGGAAATTTATGTTAAACAACCTCCCGGTTTCGAAAATCTCAAGTTTCCAAACCATGTTTTTAAACTTCACAAAGCTTTGTATGGTTTGAAACAAGAACCTAGAGCATGGTATGATAGGCTAAAAACCTTTTTGCTTGCTAAGGGCTTTAAAATGGGATCGGTAGATAAGACGTTGTTTCTCCTCAAGCAATGCAAAGACACTCTCCTAATCCAAATATATGTGGATGATATCATCTTTCGTGGTTGTTGACAGTAATTACAAGCTATTTTATCACCATCAAAACACTGTCGACATCCTCATATTCAAAGGAAAACAAGAATAGCATGAACATAATTTACCCAATAACTAGTTCCACATGTCCCATGACTATTTGATGCAGGTAATGACAAATGGGGTCTTTTGGGAGCCAGTGGGCCCACTTAGGGGGTCAGCCGACCACCCTATGGACCCACTTGGCATCCTTAGCCCCATGATCCATGTAACACCCTCAAGAATACTCTCTACCCATGGATCCAAGTATATTCACCTCTCAATGGTCTAGATTCATAGCACAAGGATCCATAGGCCTAACATGACATATTTCGAAGTATGGCAAATGTGCACAAGGAATACACCATCATGATGGGCATTACGTCTAGAAGCCACCTGCGAAAGATGAGCCCATTTGGCCACAAAAGGCATTCGGCCGAATGCCTAGGTGGGGCTAGAGACCACCCACAGCCCCCTGACCAGTGGGGTCAGCTTCTAGAAGAAAAGTGGCAGTGCCCACCTGCCATAGGGTTCAGCCGAATCACCATATGGTGGTTCCAGCTCCCTACCGACTTCCTGCATGCCGCCATGCATCCACTTGATATCCTCCGTTGATTTAAGATGGTTACAATGACGGTTTCATCCTACGGTGGCTGATGGAGGTGGCGCGGATCGCTGACGTGGCACCGGAGTAGCCCCTACTCCACCTCTAGCTATAAATAGACCCCCTAGGCCCTCACTCTCACTCATGCCTCATTGGAGAAACTACTCCTTAGTAGTAGTGCTATGCTAGTTGGAGGAGAGTGAGGGAAGTCTTCTGGAGAAAGCCCCGGATCTGTCGGGAATCTTCTCCGGAGCTCTACCTCAGCGGATGTGATCCTCTTGTAAGTTCAGCACTTGTAAGTGATACATCCGAGTTCTTTATAGAAATTAATATTCTAAATCTGGTTTAGCTGTTATATACCTTTTCACGCTTGTTCATCGCTTTACTTTAAGTAGAGTGCTTTAGCCTTAACGTAGGGTTAAAGTAGTAAGAATAGTGTAGACGTGGTGTCTAGACTAGATCTTGCCTTTGTAAACCGCTTATCGTGCGGATTGTTTGTGGATGCTAGTAGAAGGTGACAACTCTATCTAGTCTTCGTATTCCACCACGTGTGTCAGATAAGTTCTTAAAAGGTAAGGCCTCAATACAACATGATGGCGCGGTCCGGTTAGAGTTTTGCCCTCTTTCTGATCTATCCCCTCGCCTCCTGGAAGAGAAGGGCTGATAAAGCCAGTATAACCAGCTTTGCCTTGTTAGATATCTTTGCTACATAGAACCTCTCAACCCAGTTATCATAGTCTCCCTTGATTCATCATAGGACATATCTTTAATCCTAGTTAGATCACTATCGTTCCTTGAGGAAAATACGATACCTGGAATACTCCCGGTGAAGTGCTACATCGGTATAATCTATGGTCTTGCGGATTTATCCAATAGTCATAAGAAATACCAACAAGCATTTCTGGCGTCGTTGCCGGGGTATGGTAGCTTTTAACTAGTACCCTTTGGTCCTATTATCATTGTTTCATTTAAACCTTTCTTTCCACATACACACTTATGGATCAAACACCTCTCTTCGAGTATGGTGCTCCAACGAGCGCTAGGTTGGAGCCACCTAGTTCATCTCAGACTATATTAGACATTCATTATGAGCTTTGCCCAAGCCTCATAAGGATGGTTCCGAACAAACCTTTTTCTGGGGACAAAGATGAAAATCCCTACACTCATCTACGTGACTTCGAACAATTGTGTTCATGTGTCCTCATCCATGGGATGGGGTGAGGTACCCTTAAGTGGAAGTTATTTCCATTCTCTTTGATGGGAATAGCCAAACAATGGTATTTTCTCCACGTAGATGATGCAAACGGAGAGTGGGAAAAGTTACAATCCAAATTCTGCCTAGCTTTCTTTCCCACCCCTCGAGTTGTTCGTCTTCGAAAAGAGGTCATCACTTTCTCAAAAAAGGAGAAAGAACCTCTTGGTATGGCATGGGCCCATCTCTTAGATCTAGTATCATCTGGCCCTGATCTTGCTATAACCGAGCCAACATTGTTACAACATTTTTATGGCGGTCTTAGCAAAAATTCTGCACAAATTCTTGCCATGACTTCTAGGGGAGCCTTCCTGTGTTTACCCGTTAGTGAAGGGAAGAGTCTTCTCATGAAGATTCTTGAAAACACCCCCTACATTAACGTTTATAATGAAGGACCCATAGAAGGAGAAAAACCATTCCCTAGAAAAGAAATCTCGATAGCCAAATCACCACCACTCCCATCCAAAGATTCTGCTATCGATCCTGAACCACAAATACCACAAATCTCGAAGGAAGAAGAAATTCAACATCTAAACCATTCCTTCGAGTTTGAGGCTAACCTTTCATATGATCCTGTTGGTTTTGGGAATGCCCACAATTATCGTATCCAAAAGAGACCTTCTAAGAAACATCTTTCTAGAACTCTCATGGAAGGATCTCTACGAAAGTCTCCCAAATCAACATCATCTTGTGCCTCGACTTCCCACATGGCACATCAGGAAAAGCTTGGGATATTTGATGAAGAAATGTCGAGTGAGATTATAGAAGAAGAACTAAAGTGTTTAGAATCCAAATCTATCCTCTCCTTCTCTATGCCCACATGTGACTTATCTTATGAACCCATCCTTGATCCTGATGATTCCCCATGTGTTCCTTCATTCAAGTCTTATGATGACCCACTTAATGACTCTGGGAACTCATTAAGACACCCGAGGCATGGAAGCCATGAGAGCCATAAATATGACCAATAGGAGCATAATCAACGGTTAGAACATCCATCTACCGTTGTAAGTCAAGAATGGTTGGATGAGGCTGAATCTCCAAAGGAAGTCGCTAAAATGCCCACACATGTGAGGAGAATATCCTATCAAGTGTTGGCCACTGATGATGAAATTTGCTACGATCCTAGCCTCGGGATCAACATCCTTCCTCATTTCCATGTTCCAATATCATCAAAGGATCATTTATCCCAATCACAAAAACACCTTAGACTCCCCAATGGTCAAATCCTTGATTGTTTAGGAGTCCTTCATGATGTTCTTGTGGTGGTTGATGATCTCAAGATCTTCCTAGATTTCCATATCTTTGACCTTCCTGGACTTTCCTTTCATCTCACCTTTATCGGAAGGCCATTCATGAGAATCTTGGAGAACACAATAGGAAATAAGAAGCTTGGTGAAAGAATAGGTAAAGATTATCTACCCGTTTGGTCATCCCGACCTCTCATCAAAGGGTTAGAATCCAAACCAGTTCTTGATCCAAGGGGTGAGCTAATGTCAATCTCGCCAACAGTCATGACCCATTCAAGCCTTGAGAATGACTTGAAATGTCATGAGAAAGGAAGTGCTCACCCACTCCTTGAAAGGGAGAATGATATCAATGAGCTTGGAAGTTATTCCCCAATCTTCCAATCAAATCTATGCTCAAATGAGAAATCTCCCAAATCAATCCTTCCCTCGACCATGACTACACACATGATCTACAACCCTTCATTCTTCTTGTTTCGAAAATCTTTGCAAGGATGGTTGTAGATGTGTTTGTATACCATAAATTTTGCAAATCTCGTAGTGGTTTTAGTCTTAAGGATAGGTTTGAAAATGTTGGAGTTGAAGGGGAAACCGCTTCACCAACATAAGTTACAACTTGAAGGTTTTCCAAAGACAAGCTTGTGTCTTAAAATTACGCACTTTTGGGAGCTAACCCAAGTCTTCTTCTTTTCCATTAAAGTTTGCTATATATATATATAAAACAAAAATAAAAAATATATATTTCTAGTTTCCCAAAATTCTAAACTAAATAAAATGACTTTGTAAAAAGAGATTAAGGGAATATTTGTGAAATTGTTCCTTCGGGTATTTTTGTCACTAACCATTTCAGGTTTGAACAAAAAGAATGATGAAGCAAAAGACAAGGTATGTCCAACCAAACATCCTTCAATAATGAAGCACATTTAAAAGAAAATTTCACATCCTAGACTTGGATTTTCACATTGTAAAATGTTGCAAAATCCAAGTATGGGGGAGTGGATTTCTCTAAGAAATTCATGACATGCTTCATTCTTAATTTTGTTTGGATGTCTCTACCTTGCTTTCTCTTTATACCTTGCTCATCTTGCTAGTCATATAAATAATAAAAAATATAAAAAAAATGCAAATGCTATCTGGTTCACCATCCATGCTCTTGTCTCTTTTAAGTGAATCTCTTTATGCCTTCATACTTCCTAGTTCTATTTTGAGTATGCTTTCGTTTGGGAGTAGTGTAAATACTCCTATAAGCTCTTTAATTTAAGCGTGGTGCTTAGGTTAAATATTTTTCCTTAATCAAATTAGACATGGTGTCAAGTTTGATTAATGTACCAAAAGTAAACTTGTATGGAATTTGGTTGTGCTCTTGGACTAACCAATGCATGATAACTTCAAAATTTTGGTGGTTAAGTCATGAGATCTTTCATAGACACAAATCAAGGGTTGAGGTAGTAATGAAATAATCTTGCAGATCTTTGCCTCAACCATGCTTAAATTTTAAAAAATTGGTGAACAATGATGGGACATATCTTTCTGTGCTAAAATGCTGAAATCAACTTTTCTATAGCATAAAAGATGTCCTCTGTTTCTATTATAATAATGCCCTTGCTTCGAATCATACGTGAATTCCTTCGGGTATATGTTGTCCACTAAACCTTTGCAGGAGAGAAGCAATGAATGGAGAAAAAGGGTCTGAGTACAACGCGACGATTCACAGAAGAAAGACCATTCGTCATCAGCAATGTCATGACGCAAGGAATCGACACGCTTCGAGATTACGGCTGCAACACCTATAAAGGTAAATGGCCAACGTCTTAAAGTTTTCTATGAGCATGAAATTCCTGAGCAATAAATTGATATGATAGATTTTGTTCTTAATCCAAATTAGAACTAAAATCTACATGTTTTAACTTTTTTGTTCAAATTTTGAAAAAGACCTTAGAAATGGCCTACACTTAGCCTTGACTCCCCCGTCATGAAAGATTGGCCCATTTGGCCTCTAAAGTGGTTCAGCCGAACCTATCTTTGGGCCAAACAGCCCAAAACTTCACGAGCTGACTCACCTGACCCTTGACTTCCCCCTCGTGAAAGGTCGGCCCATTTGGCCACTTTAGTGGTTCGGCTGAACCTGTGTTTGGGCCAAACAACCCGAAACTTCACGAGATGACTCACCTGACCCTTGACTTCCCCCTCGTGAAAGGACGACCCATTTGGCCACTTATGTGGTTCGGTCGAACCTATGTTTGGCCCAATCAGCCCGAAACTTCACGAGCTGACTCACCTGACCCGATCAAGTTCGAAACCTGGCTCTTTCGTTCAAAATCTTTCAAAAAGCGTTCGGCCGAACGTGGTTTTGGCTCTTCAGCCATGCCCATTGCTCTTGAGCGCTGGACCGACATTCCTTTCCTGTTTCCGGTATGATCCAAGTAAAAATAGAGGCAAAGGACGTTGAATTCTCTCTTCTTAACCTCTCCCTCTCCTTTTTCCTCATCTCACTTTGTTCTTCTTCACCACCAGTAGAAATTCCATCTCCTCTTGCTTCCCTTCTCTCCTTGCTTGACCGCACCATGGTTCCACCAAGAAGAAGAGCGAAATGGAAAAATTTGTAGGTGTTGTTGCCAAAGAAAGCAGTACCAACTTAGAAGAAAGAGTTTCTAAAGAGAGAATGACGCGTCTCGATCTTGAAGATAGCTTTAATGATCTTCGCATTATCTCTAATGCAAAGTTCAAACGCTTATCCATGGGCATTGATAGAGAGGATCTCCTTGCCTCTCCTTCTCCTTAGTAATCCTCTAGAGCCGTCGACACAACCTGCCTCATGACCCTAATAGAAGAGAGCATGAAGTGATGCTTCTCATCCATTATGCTAAGGACCTTCTCTCTCCATCTTCTCTCTTGGATGGAGAGCATGATAGTCTGTCACTCTTGAATCAATGAACAAGTGCCTAAAGCTATCAATGACAAATGAAACTCTTGGTTCTGCTGGTATCTTACCCTAGCAGAACCCCTGCATTTGATATCTACTTTGTCACTGAATTCAGCAGGCTCTGAAACATTTATGGGGGAGTTCGGTCGAAACTCCAAGTTGTCAAAACATCACAAGGATCACTGAACCATGTTGAACACTTCCATGACATGTACCAGAAAAAATTTGGACCAAAACAGCCACCTTTTTTATTCGGCCGAATCATATTTTTGGCAAAAATTCAGGAAGTTCGGAGCACATCAACATTCAGAGGTAAGAAATTCAAATGTAGAGATCCCCATGGCGAAATGGCTCCAAAGGCATTCGCCCGAATGCACTTCTAGGGCATGGACCCACCAGTCAGCACCCCTTCAAATTCAAACTAATCTGACTGGTTTGCCACGTCTCTCCCCTTTTCTCTATACTTTTTCATTTATTTATTCACTTTCCCTTCAAAAATAAAAAAATAAAAACAATTCCTTCATGAAACTTTTCACTTAGTTTAACTTCCTTTTAATATTGAATAAAACAAGAAGATCGCATCTAAAATTAAAATTTTGAAAAGTGACATGATCTATGACATTTAAAAGGGTAAAAGCATCATAAAGACGAATTCTTGCTTTTGCTTATGCTAGTGGGAAAATATCTTGATAGGGAACCATATTGACTAAGTTGTTGATTAATGTGATATAGTTCTCGGCTCATGATTCATACCCTATCTATTTAAGGGATATTAACTTTTGAAAACGTCATAAAACCATGATGTCACTACTCTATAGTAAGAAAATTCCTACCAAAACCATACATGCCCTTTCATGATTTAAGCTTTCTACATAAGCTGCTTACTTTGTGTTGAGTTTGGTGAAGTTTTGTGACCCTTGTTGAGAGACTTATCATGCTCCCAAGATCAAGATCACGTACACGCCACATATACATGCTGCTTCTATAATGGAAGTACGCAGAAACATGCCTTACATTTTCCACATAGTTCATGCTCCATGTTCTAATAGAAAATCATCTCTCTAGTATGTGCTAGTAATTGAGACATAGACTATGCAAAATTATGAAAAAATATATATATATCAAAAAAAAAGAGAGATGAGCACATCAAAGTTCATGAAAAAAATGATGATGAGCATACCAAAAGCTGATAGAAAGATAAAGATAGCTATGTCTCAAAATAATAAGTTAGGAAAGAGAGATCATATAAAGGAGTTTTGATATTTTGCCATGTTTCCACACACTTGCACATCTTGATCTAAGAGTATGAAATTTCTCTCCTTGGATCCGGAGTTTGACTTTACAATATATGCAAGGTAAGTATGCTACATTGTTTATTCCTACCTAAGCTCCACATAAGCCATTTAGAAATAGGGAGATACAAAGAAGGCAACCACTTTTTGCCTTGGTGAGGAAACATACACTATGAGTGACTTAGAGTACTATAAGAGGAGTAAGTTGACTTATGTGTTGTCTTTTGAAAAATTTATCAAAAACTCCAAGTACTAAAATATGACTTAGGAAAGATGAATTTGCCTTGAGAGCTGTTCCATTTCTCAACTTCTCAAGGATATATGTTAGCCAATACCACATATCCCATTGGTATGAAAAAATGTCTTGAATGAATCTTTATGTTTGTTTTATACTTTGAATAACATAGTCTTGTTATCTTTTAACCTTTACTCGAGGACGAGCAAAGAGGTAAGTATGGGGGATCTTGTTGACGGTAATTATAAGCTATTTTATCGCCAACAAAACACCGTCAACATCCTCATATTCAAAGGAAAACAAGAATAGCATGAACACAATTTACCTAATAACTAGTTCCACATGTCCCATGACTATTTGATGCAGGTAATGACAAATGGGGTCTTTTGGGAGCCAGTGGGCCCACTTAGGGGGTCAGCCGACCACCCTATGGACCCACTTGGCATCCTTAGCCCCCATGATCCATGTAACACCCTCAAGAATACTCTCTACCCTTGGATCCAAGTATATTCACCTCTCAATGGTCTAGATTCATAGCACAAGGATCCATAGGCCTAACATGACATATTTCGAAGTATGGAAAATGTGCACAAGGAATACACCATCATGATGGGCATTATGTCTAGAAGCCACCTGCGAAAGACGAGCGCATTTGGCCACAAAAGGCATTCGGCCGAATGCCTAGGTGGGGCTAGAGACCACCCACAGCCCCCCTGACCAGTGGGGTCAGCTTCTAGAAGAAAAGTGGCAGTGCCCACCTGCCATAGGGTTCGGCCGAATCACCATATGGTGGTTCCAGCTCCCTACCGACTTCCTGCATGCCGCCATGCATCCACTTGATCTCCTCCGTTGATTTAAGACGGTTACAATGACAGTTTCATCCTACGGTGGCTGATGGAGGTGGCACGGATCGCTGACGTGGCACCGGAGTAGCACTTACTCCACCTCTAGCTATAAATAGGCCCCCCTAGGCCCTCACTCTCACTCATGCCTCATTGGAGAAACTACTCCTTAGTAGTTATGCTATGCCAGTTGGAGGAGAGTGAGGAAAGTCTTCTGGAGAAAGCCCCGGATCTGTCGGGAATCTTCTCCGGAGCTCTACCTCAGCGGATGCGATCCTCTTGTAAGTGCAACACTTGTAAGTGATACATCTGAGTTCTTTCTAGCAATTAATATTCTAAATCTGGTTTAGCTGTTATAAACCTTTTCACGCTTGTTCATCGCTTAACTTTAAGTAGAGTGTTTTAGCCTTAAAGTAGGGTTAAAGTAGTAAGAATAGTGTAGACGTGGTGTCTAGACTAGATCTTGCCTTTGTAAACCGCTTATCACGCGGATTGTTTGTGGATGCTAGTAGAAGGTGACAGCTCTATCTAGTCTTCGTATTCCAGCATGTGTGTCAGATAAGTTCTTAAAAGGTAAGGCCTCAATACAACATGATGGCGCGGTCCGGTTAGAGTTTTTCCCTCTTTCTGATCTATCCCATTGCCTCCTGCAAGAGAAGGGCTGATAAAGCTAGTATAACCAGCTTTGCCTTGTTAGATATCTTTGTCTACATAGAACCTCTCAATCCAGTTATCATAGTCTCCCTTGATTCATCATAGGACATATATTTAATCCTAGTTAGATCACTATCGTTCCCTGAAGAAAATACAATACCTGGAATACTCCCGGTGAAGTGCTACATCGGTATAATTTGTGCGCTTGCGGATTTATCCAATAGTCATAAGAAATACCAACAGTGGTTCTTCTCATGCTCTTGTTGCCAAGTTTGCAGATCTTATGAGTAGGCAATTTGAGATGAGCATGATGGGAGAGTTGACCTTCTTTCTCGGGTTGCAAATCAAGCAAACCCGAGAAGGGACGTTTGTGCACCAAGGGAAGTACATGAAGGATATCTTGAAGAAGTTTGACATGGGCGAGGCAAAGGCCCTCTCGATGCCTATGTCAACTACGACTGCCTTGGATGCGGACGAGGAAGGAAAGGCGGTGGACCAGACGGAGTACTGAAGCATGATCGGGTCGCTTTTGTACCTAACGGCGACCCAGCCGGACATTCAATTCGCCGTGCACATTTTCAGGCGTCCCCACGGACTTCGCACAAGCAAGCGGTGAAACGCATCATGAGGTAATTACATTTCACTCTACAATTTGGTCTTTGGTTTTCCACCTCTTCCTCTCTTGTGCTTTGTGGTTACTCTGACGCCGACTTTGCCGGATGCCATCTTGATCGAAAATCCACTTCTGGGACTTGCCAGTTTCTCGGGTCTTCTTTGGTTTCTTGGTCTTCTTGCAAACAATCTAGTGTGGCACAGTCAACATGCGAAGCTGAGTACGTTGCCGCGGCTATTTGTTGCTCATAGTTGATTTGGATGATATCCACTTTGAGAGATTTCAGTCTTGAGCTTACTAAGGTGCCTCTGCTTTGTGATAGCACGAGTGCAATTAGTGTGCCTAAAAATCCCGTGCTTCATTCAAAGACCAAGCACATTGAGGTCCGCTTTCATTTCTTGCGAGATCATTACGAGAAGGACGACATTGACCTCCGGCACGTCGAGACCCAAAACCAGCTTGCGGATATTCTCACGAAGCCTTTGGATCAAGCTGTGTTTTCTCGCCTTCGGGGCGAGTTGGGTGTTTGCTTTCCTTTTTAGAGTAGGAAAGTTTTGTGGTTGTTAGTTCTTTTTTGTTCTTCTTGTCTTTTCTTTGTCCTTCTTCTAAATTAATGTCTTGTTAGTGTTAGTTGGTGTCATTACTTTGTGCATCTCATTTGCATTTGTGAAATAGTTGATTTCAAGCTTCATACTTATAGCCGATATAATGAATCTATGCTCTATTTGAGGTGTTTTATGTGTCTATGGTGTTGCCTAACTTAGACTCTCTTTGATCTTATGATATGCAATAGAGCTAAGTTAGAAAAGCTTTAAACTGAATTTAATTCCCCATGTCACCTCTGAAATGGCACTAGCATGAGTAGGCTTTTGAAAATCCTTCTTGGTTGCATTGTATATAGCTTGTATCTATGGCTCTTCAATGTTTCATTCACTTCCATTGAGCACCATGTTTAAAATTAATCTAAAATTGCTCTCTGAAATGTGAATTGGAAAGATCAAGTTGGGTTTGCTTTGTGAGCACTTCACCGTGTGTTCGAGACTGCTTCCCATATGGGTTGATACTTGAGCGGTGTCATGTATGACCAAAACCGGTGTGTTCAAGTCCTTTGACTTCGCCCGGTTGGTAAGCAGTGGCATCAATTTTCTTACAACCACTCGCATACAACTTGTAATGTGCCTAAAACTGAAATTTGGCTGCAAAACTCTGAAATTTGGAAAATTCATTCAGTTGGGTCATTGGCTTGTTGTATGAACTTTGCTAGGGATAGCTTTACTTGCTATACATGAGAATTCTTTGAGCTAGATCCTATCTTGTTTGCCATGTCTAGTGGTCTCTAGGAGGTGATACCCATTCCTTGCTCTCACATGTAATGCTCTCTAAAATAGCTTCTAAATTGATCTTAAGCTCAACTTGAGTCTTTGTTGGGCACGTAGAGATTTTCCTATTCTCACAGGATCACATCACTTAGAGCATCTATTGATTGTCTTAGCTCTATGTATGAAGCTTTTGCACTCATTTTGCATTTCATGGCATTTCTTGAGTTTTGAGCTTTAATGAGCTGCATGTGTCACCAAGGGGGAGGAATGTGCATTTCATTCATATTCAAACAAGAGGGAGAAAATGGTGCATTTTCATACTTGCACTAGTCAAGGGGGAGGAAATGTGGTTTGTGAGCTTTGTTCTTCAATTGGCATCTCTTTGACTTGGCTCGTTTCACCCTTCTTGGTATCTTGAGTGTGCATGTTCCGAGGGGGAGCTTCTGATAGATGTGTTGAGCCTTTGCCTCTTCTGGAGGGTCTAGCTTGCTTTGTTGGCTTCGACAGGTTTTGAGAGCTTCTTGAGCTTTAAGGTGGTTTAATTGGTTTCTTTGATCTTCTCATGGTATTTCAATTGGTATATTTTGAGCTCCCTTAGTGTTTCAATTGGTGTTCTGAGCTTTGAGATCTGTGATTGGTATCTTGGACTTGCTATCGGTGTTGAGCCCGTTTTCTGCCTCTTCTTGAGGGCTAGCTCAGAACCAAGCTTGGTTGTGTCGAGCCGTTGCCCATGTCTTTGGGAACCAAGTTTTGGATTCGCTTTGCTTCTCTCAAGTGACCCCGTTTTGGCTTTCTCAACTTTTTGGTCATTTGGAGAGCTTTACCTGGTGGCTCAAATCTGAAATGCACCTATATTGACAATGCACTAAACAAGGGGGAGATTACAAACACATGGTTGATAAGTACCCATGTAGTTCAGTTTTGTGATGAGTTATTGCCCAACACTTGAGCGGTTCAGTTTGTGTGGCTTACTTCTAATCCTTGCGAAAGCAAGTGTGTGCCTATCTATCGGCTTGTGGTGTGCAGGTGCTATGCTTAGTGACAGTGGTCAATGGCATGGAGAAGGTCGAGTAGAGGCTTACCGTGCTGATGGACTGAGAGCGGTGAAGGGCGGAAGCGGGGCTCGGACTGAGGGACAATGGGCGCCAGTGGACTAGTTGTGGTGGCTAGTACTGGGCAGCGGCGAGTGCGAGAATACATGGAGGTAGACCGAGTCGGCCGAGTCAAGACGGTGGACGCGCGAGTCGAGCAGAGGCTCAGGGGACTTGGAGTCCGACCGGGCAAAGACAAGGTGGCTCGCGTCGAGTGGTTTGGTGGTTTGGTCCTCAAAACCATCCGCGTCGGTTTCCGAGTTTGGGCCGCAAAACTCGGGGTTCGGTAGTTGAGCCCAAAGCTACCGGTGGCGGGTTTCCTGGGTTTGGGCCTCAAAACCTAGGTGGAGCTTCCGAGGAAGCGGGGATGGCACATGGCGGAATCCTGGAGGTTGCGTCGAGGCGACGACAACTCCCGGCAGGAAGCGGGGCCGTCCATTCAAAATGCGGGAGATATTTTTCGGAGCATGGACTGCAATGCTTAGGCTAGGTACTTCACTCAATGTATCTAGGGGGTCTTTGGGAAATAGTCGAAGCCCGATAAGTAGGAGTTGAAGGGGTATCCCTCATCCCATCTCTTGAACCCTAATCATTTTGCCCCAACTCTCTGTCTCTCTAGTTCATGAGATCCTTAGGTTCTGTCCACCAACCTTTGTAAAAACTTGGTTTTGCTGCGAGGAATCGGAGGCCGTAACCTCCGTAAGACATGGTGGCTTCGATTTGTTGATCGTGTCCCCGTTTTGCTTGTGTTCTTCGCGTTTTCCTTTTGCTCCCTCTTTTCTCGAGATGATTTCTCTTTGTAGGGAGTAGCTCTTGCAAATCCGTTTGAACCAAGTTCTTTGTACTTGTGAGGAGCATCTTTGGACTAAAGGAATTTCCCTAAAACCTCACGAGTACACAGGTCGGCCGTTTTCTTTGTGGTGTTCTTTGTTTTGGGGTTTTCTCCCAAAATCCTTTTGTGCCCGATTAACCGACCCAATTTGAGCGATGATTTCTTTGGAATAGCTCCCAAACTGCACTAGGATCATGCCTACAAACTTTGGTTGCAGTTGGTGACCATTTGGTTCGATTTTGGAAAGTTTTGGAGAAGAGAAAAAGGTTTTTCACGTTTCTGCGCTCTGTTCGAGAGCATCGGATGCACTAGGGTTTGGCGTCGGACGGTCTGTCGGAGGCGCTGGACGCTACGTCGTGCTGACTACAGCGTCTGTCGCGATCGTCTGTCGCGATCGTCTGTCATAGTGCGTTTCTTGCCCGTTTTTCTAAGCTTTCTAGAAGGCCGACGGACTCTCTCCCAAACATCCGTCGCCCAGCGTCCGACGCCCAAGCTTCTACTCTCTCGGTGCAGTGCTCTCTGGAAGGTCGGCGGACGATCTGCTAGCGTCCGTCGCCCTCCTGCTCAGCGTATGTCGCCCTGTTGTCCAGCGTCCGTCGCCTGTCTTTTTGGCTGTTTTGCTTGGGATTTTTGTCTCTTTCCCATAGGGGTTGATAAATCATTCTTGGGGGTTTTCGGTGAGTTTTCTCCACTGCCGGTGAGCACCCATCAACTGGGTTTATTTCGAGAGAAATTTGAGGCTCCCATTCACCCCCCCCTCTGGTCGCAGTTCTCGGTCCTTCACACATACCTTCGATCCATCTTGAGTTGGGTGTCTTGCCGAGAGCCACAGTTGGGGATGATGCTTAGACATTAATGCAAAAGGGCTGACAACACGGGAGTAGGCTTTGTTATAGGTGGGAAGGACAATAGCATGTTCGGTAAGATCGGTGACTGCAATGGTTTGAGAGAGAATGAGAAACCCATCACAACTCCCAAGCTTACCAAGATCACTCCACCTAAGCCTACCAACCCCTCTGATTTTCCTGTGAGAGATGGTGTGTTTGAAGAGCCACCCAAAACCACTCCACAGAAGCAAGTGTGGATTGCAAACTGAACCATCTTTGCAACCCACTTGACAGAATGCCAGACATCTCTAGTGATCCCCTTCCTAAGAAAGCTAGAGCCACCCAACCCAACAAGAGAGTGCCTACCAAGAGTGCGGTAAGGTACCATTGTGAGTATTGTGAGCGGGATGGGCATTTGGCTGAGTTTTGCTATAGGAGGAAGAGAGATGATCGGAGGCAATTTGAGTTGAACAACCGGGACATGTACCACCCACCAGTTGGGGTGCGTGAACTAGAAGTTAGGAGGTGCACTACTAGGCCTAGAGGTACAATACCTCAAGGTGCTAGGCCTCAGGAGCCGAGACCACGTGGTGGTCGTGCCCGGCGTGGTATCGGTCGTGACCCATACGACTACGGGCCTCGTGGTGGTGGCTTCACTCCTCCCTTCCCTAGCGGATCATATTTTCCCATCGTGATGATCGCTATCCTCACATGGGAAAGGAGATGTTTGGTTTTTATCCTAACCCATTCTTTGGGAAAATGGGACAACACTGGTATCCTTCACAGTTTACTAACCCCAGTGTTGCACCGTTTGCTCAACCTATGTCTTTTTATTGATGTAGGAAGGAGGACTGGAGGAGACTTGACTTGTGGATTCCGGATGCTCACGCTATATGACCGGAAGTGCCAAGTGGTTCTCCAGCCTCGACTCCGTGCACCACACCGAGTCTATCACATTCGGGGACAAGAGTAAAGGTAAGGTTTTCTCCCGAGGGTCGATCCGAGTGAACTCTTCTTTTGTCCTCAAGGATGTTGTTGTGAATTTGCATTTTAACCTTCTTTCGGTTTCGCAACTCCTTGATGATGGTTTTGAAGTGAGTTTCAAGCCTAATCTCTCTCGGATTTTGGACTCTCGTGGTGAGCTTGTTTGCCAGATTTTACCCTTCGGGAAGGTTTTTCGTGCGGATTTTACTATCTCATCCGGACCTTCTCGATGTCTTCTTGCCGGTTCTTCTTCCGAGCTTTGGAAGTGGCATAGGAGATTGGGACATTTGAGTTTTTACTTGCTTGCAAGGCTTAGCTCAATGGACCTTATCCAAGGATTTCCAAAGCTAAAGTTCGAGAAGGATTTGGTTTGCCATCCTTGCAGGCATGGCAAGATGGTTGTCGCTTCCCATCCTCCTGTGACTGAGATCATGACCACTCGACCCGGCGAGCTCTTACACATGGACACAGTTGGTCCAGCTCGGGTTAGGTCGGAAGGAGGGAAGTGGTATGTGGTTGTAGTCATTGATGACTACTCGAGATACTCTTGGGTGTTCTTTTTGGAGAGTAAGGATGAGTCTTTTCCTTTGGTTCGAGATCTGATTTTGAGATTGCAAAATGAGCTACCTAAGAATGTGATGAGAGCTATCCGTAGTGACAATGGCACATAATTCAAGAATGCTCACTTTGCAACTCTTTGTTCTTCTTTGGGTCTCGATCATCAGTTTTCCTCACCTCACAGTCCACAGAAGAATAGTGTTGTTGAGCGCAAGAATCAGACCCTTGTTGAGATGGCCAGGACGATGCTCGATGAGCATAGGACTCCTAGGCGTTATTGGACCGAAGCACTCAGTTCTGCTTGCTATGTTTCCAATCGCATCTTTCTCCGAGCATTCAAGAAGACCTCTTATGAGCTGCGATTTGGGCGACCACCCAAGGTATGTCACCTACGGGTGTTTGGGTGCAGGTGTTTCATCCTCAAAAAGGGCGGTAAGTTGGAAAAATTTGAATCACTCTCGTGTTTATCGTGCACTTAACCTTGAGACTAACCGAGTGATGGAGACTTGTGAGATTACCTTCAATGAGACTATGCCCTGTGTTTACACTGCTTTTGAGCTTGCAGGTGATGATGAGGTGAACACTAGCATCTTTGTGGAGGAGGAGCAGGACGATGCCGATTGGGGTGATCCCGAGCCGACTCCACCGGCTGCCCCCGTTGACCCTGCAACGTCTACTTCGGCTCACGGACCCTACCCGAGTACTTCCTCTACACGGGGGCGGTTCGAGGGAGCTCCAGCTGCTGTCGACGGGGAGGCCACTTCGTCCAGGCAGGCTCCCCGCCACATCCAGCGGCAGCACCCACCGGAGAACATCATCGGCGACATCGACCGTCGAGTCACGCGGTCTAGGTCCTATCTCTCCCACTTTGCTCATTCGGCTTTTGTCACGTCTTTTGAGCCCCAAGATGTTGGACATACTTTGATGGATCTGGATTGGGTCAATGCAATGCATGAGGAGTTAGAAAACTTTGAGCGAAACCGCGTTTGGCTCTTAGTTCCTCCACCACCTAGTTGCCACCCCATAGGTACCAAATGGGTTTTCAAAAATAAACAAAGTGAGGATGGGGTGGTAGTGCGCAACAAGGCTAGGTTGGTAGCTCAAGACTTTTGTCAAAAGGAGGGAACAAACTATGAGGAAACATTTGCTCCCGTAGCTCGTTTAGAAGCCATTAAATCCTTCTAGCTTTTGCGGCTTCTAAGAGTTTTAAACTTTTTCAAATGGACGTTAAAATTGCTTTCTTAAACGGCTACATAGAGGAGGAAGTTCATGTTAAACAACCTCCCGGTTTCGAAAATATCAAGTTTCCAAACCATGTTTTTAAACTTCACAAAGCTTTGTATGGTTTGAAACAAGCCCCTAGAGCATGGTATGATAGATTGCGAACCTTCTTGCTTGCTAAGGGTTTTAAAATGGGATCGGTAGATAAGACATTGTTTTTTTGGTATTTCTTATGACTATTGGATAAATCCGCAAGCGCACAGATTATACCGATGTAGCACTTCACCAGGAGTATTCCAGGTATCGTATTTTCCTCAGGGAACGATAGTGATCTAACTATGAATAAAGATATGTCCTATAATGGATCAAGTGAGATTATGATAACTGAGTTGAGAGGTTCGATATAGCAAAGATATCTAACAAGGGATAGCTAGTTATACTGGCCTTATCGGCCCTTCTTTTGCAGGAGGCGACGGGATAGATCAGAAAGAGGGCAAAGCTCTAACCGGACCGCGTCGTCACGCTGTATTGAAGCCTTACCTTTTAAGAACTTATCTTACACACGTGGTGGAATACAAAGACTAGAGAGGGCTGTCACTTCCTACTAGCATCCACGAACAATCCATGTGATAAGCGGTTTACAAAGGCAAGATCTAGTCTAGACACCACGTCTACACTATTATTACTACTTTAACCAATGCATTAGATTAAAGAACTCTACTTAAAGTAAAATGATGATCAAGCATGAAAAGTTGTATAACAGCTAAACCAGATTTAGAACACTGAAGACTATAAACAACTTAGAAGAAGTCACTTACAAGTGCTAAACTTATAAGAGACTCGCATCTGCTGAAGAAGAACTCTAGAGAAAATTCCCGATAGACCCGGGGCTTTCTCTAGAAGGATCTCCTCACTCTCCTTCAACTAGCATAACACTACTTAAGAGCTTCACTAAGATACTAGAGAGTAGTTTCTCCAATGAGACATGAGTGAGAGTGAGGGCCTTGGGGGTCTATTTATAGCTAGAGGTGGAGTAGGTGCTACTCCGGTGCCACGTCAGCGATCTAGGGCCTTCCATCCTCCACCCTTGGATCGAACCGACTTAGAAACCGACCAAGGCATGAATGGTGGTGATCCAACATGTAGGGTAAGGAGTATGGCGGTTGGAGGGGCCCAACCGACCTAGGGGTGGTTCGGCCGAACCCCCCTATGGCCAGTGGGCCCTCCTCTGTCTTCCTGGAGGTGGCCCCACTGGTCAAGGACCAAGTGGGGGCCTGGTGGGCCCAATGATGGTTCGGCCGAACCACTTTTGTGGCCAAATGAGTTCATCTTTTGCAGGTAGCATCTAGAGGTAATGCACATCATGATGGTGTATGCTTTTTGCACATTTGCCATACATGGAAATATGTCATGTTGGGCCCATGGATCCTTGTGCTTTGAATCTGGACCATTGAGAGATGAATATACTTGGATCCAATGGTAGAGAGTGTTCTTGAGGGTGTTATATGGATCATGGGGGCTAAGGATGCCAAGTGGGTCCACAGGGTGGTCGGCCGATACCAAAAGTCCCCATTTGTCATTTCCTGCATCAAATAGTCATGGGACATGTGGAACTAGTTATTGAGTGCATTATGTTCATGTTATTCTTGTTTTCCTTTGAATATGAGGATGTTGACGGTGTTTTGATGGTGATAAAATAGCTCCTAATTACCGTCAACATTGTTTCTCCTCAAGCAAGGAAAAGACACTCTCCTAGTCCAAATATACGTGGATGATATCATCTTTGGTGGTTCTTCTCATGCTCTTGTTGCCAAGTTTGTAGATCTTATGAGCAGGGAATTTGAGACGAGCATGATGGGAGAGTTGACTTTCTTTCTCGGGTTGTAAATCAAACAAACCCGGGAAGGGATGTTTGTGCATCAAGGCAAGTACACGAAGGACATCTTGAAGAAGTTTGACATGGGTGAGGCAAAGCCTCTTTCCACGCCCATTTTGACTACGAATGACTTGGATGTGGACGAGGAAGGAGAGGAGGTTGACCAGATGGAGTACCGAAGCATGATCGGGTCGCTTTTGTACCTGACGGCAACCCGGTCGGACATTCAGTTCGCCGTCTGCTTGTGTGCGCGCTTTCAAGCGTCCCCACGGACTTCGCACAAGCAGGCGGTAAAACGCATCATGAGGTACTTGCGCTTCACTCCCGAGTTTGGACTTTGGTTTTCCACCTCCTCCTCCCTTGTGCTTTGTGGTTATTCTGACGTCGATTTCGCCGGTTGTCGTCTTGATCGGAAGTCCACTTCTGGGACTTGCCAGTTTCTCGGGTCTTCTCTTGTGTCTTGGTCTTCTCGCAAACAGTCTAGCATGGCACAGTCGATGTGCGAAGCTGAGTATGTTGCCGCGGCTAGCTGTTGTTCGCAGTTGATTTGGATGATTGCAACTTTGAAGGATCTTGGTCTTGAGCTTACTAAGGTGCCTCTGCTTTGCGATAGCACGAGTGCAATTAGTGTGGCCAAAAATCCCGTGCTTCACTGTAAGACCAAGCACATTGATGTTCGCTTTGACTTCTTGCGAGATCATTATGAGAAGGGCGACATTGACCTCCGGCATGTCGAGACCCACAACCAGCTTGCGGATATTCTCACAAAGCCTTTGGATCAAGCAGCGTTTTCTCGCCTTCGGGGCGAGTTGGGTGTGTGTTTCCCCTTTTAGTTGAGGGAAGCTCTTTGTGTATCATAGTTCTTTTTGTTTCTTATTTGTGTTTTCTTTCTTTTCTTTTGTGTGTTTTTAGTGTTAATTGGTGTCAATGCATTGTGCATCTCATTTGTATTTGTGACACAGTTCATTTTAAGCTTCATACCTATAGCCGATATAATGAATCTCGTTTTTTATGTGTCTATGGTGTTGCCTAACTTAGATTCTCTTTGATCTCATGATATGCAATAGAGCTAAGTTAGAAAAGCTTTAAAACTGAATTTAATTCCCCATGTCACCTCTGAAATGGCACTAGCATGTGTAGACTTTTGAAGATCCTTCTTGGTTGTCTTGTATATAGCTTGTATCTATGGCTCTTCATTGTTTCATTCACTTCCATTGAGCACCATGCTTAAAGCTAATCTAAAATGAAATTGCTCTCTGTTTTATGAATTGGAAAGATCGAGTTGGGTCTGCATTGTGAGCACTTCACCGTGTGTTCGAGATTGCTTCCCATATGGGTTGATACTTGAGTGGTGTCGTGTATGGCCAAAACCGGTGTGTAAAGTCCTTTGACTTCGCCCTGTTGGTAAGCAGTGGCATCACCTTGCTTACAACCACTCGCATACAACTTAAATGTGCCTAAAACTGAAATTTGGCTGCGAAACTCTGAAACTTGAAAAATTTATTCAGTTGGGTCATTGGCTTGTTGTATGAACTTTGCTAGGGATAGTTTTACTTGCTATACATGAGATTGCTTTGAGATAGATCCTATCTTGTTTGCCTTGTCTAGTTGTCTCTAGGAGGTGATACCCATTCCTTGCTCTCACATGATATGATCTCTAAAATAGCTTCTAAAGTGATCTTAAGCTCAACTTAAGTCTTTGTTGGGCACGTAGAGCTTTTCCTATTCTCACAGGATCACATCACTTAGAGCATCTATTAATTTTCTTAGCTCTGAGTATGAAGCTTTTGCACTCATTTTACATTCCTTGGCATTTGTAGCCGGACCTTGAGTTGTTGATGTTTGATGAGCTACATGTGTCAACAAGGGGGAGAATGTGTGCATTTCATTCATATACAACCAAGGGGGAGAAAATAGTGCATTTTCACACTTGCATTAGTCAAGGGGGAGAAATTGAAATTTGTGCCCTTTTGAGCTTTGGTCTTTCAATTGGTATCTATTGTGCGTTCTTGGCTCCTTTCACCCTTCTTGGTATCTTTAGTGTGCTTGTTCCCAGGGGGAGCTTTTTGCTAGATGTGTTGAGCCTTTGCCTCTTCTGGAGGGTCTAGCTTGCTTTGTTGGCGTTGATAGGTTTCGATTGGCCTCTTGAGCTTCATGTGCTCTAATTGGTATCCGTGTGCCTCCATTGGGCTTTCAATTGGTTTCTTGAGCTTTGGTAGGATTCAATTGGTATCTTGCTTTGCTAGCGGTGTTGAGCCCGTTTTGTGCCTCTTCTTGAGGGCTAGCTTTGTCTTGCTTGGTTGCGTCGAGCCGTTGCCCATGTCTTTGGGAACCAAGTTTTGGACTCGTTTTGCATCTCTCAAGTGACCCCGTTTTTGGCTTTCTTAGCTTTTTAGTCATTTGGAGAGCTTTACCTTGTGGCTCAAATTTGAAATGCACTTGTGTTGACAATGCACTCATCAAGGGAGAGATTGCGAACACATGGTGGATAAGTACCCATGATGTTCAGTTTTGTGATGAGTGATTGCCCAACACTTGAGCGGTTCAGTTTGAGTGGCTTACTTCTAATCCTTGCGAAAGCATGTGTGTGCCTGTCTACCGGCTTGTGGTGTGCAGGTACTATGCCTAGTGACAGTGGTCACTAGCGTGGAGAAGGTTGAGTAGAGGCTTGCCGTGCCGATGCACTGAGAGCAATGAAGGGCGGAACCGGGGCTCGGACTGAGGGACCATGGGCGCCGGCAGACTAGCTGTGGTGGCTAGTACTTGGCACCGGCGAGTGCGAGAAGACATGGAGGTAGACCGAGTTGACCAAGTCAAGACGGTGGACGTGCGAGTCGAGTAGAGGCTCAGGGGACTTGGAGTCCGACCGGGCTTTGACAAGGTTGCTCGAGTCGAGCGGTTTGGTCCTCAAAACCATTCGAGGAAGGTTTCCAAGTTTGGGCCTCAAAACTTGGGGTTCGGTAGTTGAGCCCAAAGCTATCGGTGGCGGGTTTCTTGGGTTTGGGCCTCAAAACCTAGGCGGACCTTCCGAGGAAGCGGGGATGGCACGTGGCGGAATCCTGGAGGTTGCGTCAAGGCGACGGCAACTCCTGGCAGGAAGCGGGGCTGTCCATTCAAATCGAGGAAGATATTTTCCGGAGTTTGGACTGCAATGCTTAGGCTAGGTAGTTCACTCATGTATCTAGGGGGGTCTTTGGGAAATATCCAAAGCCCTGTTAAATAGGGGATGAAGGGGTATCCTCATCCCACCTCTTGAACCCTAATCATTTGCCCCAACTCTCTCTCTCTCTAACCTCTCTCTAGTTCATGAGGTCCCTAGGTTGATCTCTCCTACCTTTGTAAGGATTTGGATGTTGTTTTTCGGTGGGAATCGGAGGCCTTACCCTTCGTAAGCCATGGTGGCTTTGATTTCGTGATCGAGTCTCCGGTTTGCTTGTGTTCTTCGCATTTTGCTTTTTGCTCTGCTTTGATCCCGAGTTGAGATTTTTCTCTACGGAGTAGTTCTTGCAAAACAGTTTGAACCAAGTTGTTCGTAATCGTGAGGAGCTTCTTTGCACCAAAGGGTTTCTCCTCAAACCTCACGAGTACGTAGATCGGGCAATTTCTTTGCGGTGTTCTTCGTTCTTGAGCTTTTCCCCAAATTTCTTCTCCCCCCATTGCTCAAAGCCAAATTGAGCGATGATTTCTTCCGGATAGCTCCCCAACTGTACAAGGATCTTGTCTACAAAGTTTGGTTGCAGTTGGAGTTCATTTGGTTGAGTTTTGGGAAGATTTGGCGGAGTGAAATCGGTTTTCGCAGGTTTTCTGTGCTCTGTTCGTGAGCTCTGGACCACCCTCTGGACCACTTTGGACAGGCTCTGGACCATAGGCGAGTGGTCCTGTGGTCTGGCCAAAAGTCTGCAGAGCAGCCCCTAGTTCCGGACCAAGCTCCGGACTAGTCTTGTGGTACCGTCGGACCACTTGTCCGGAGGTTGGGTGCTCACTAAGTTGGCTGATTTTTGAGAAGAAATTCCGTCGGACGTCGGACTACCCTCCGGACCATAGCACCGGACCATAGCGAGTGGTCCTGAGGTGCTCAGCAGAGCAGCACCTAGCTCCGGACCAAGCTCCGGACTAGTCCTGAGGTAGCTTAGGACTAAGCGTCAGACCACTCTGCACTGGTCCTACGGTCCTAACTGAAGTGGTCCAACGCTCGTTTCTCTCTCGTCCGGACTCCGAATCAAGTTCCGTTTGTTGCGTTGGATTCGTATTCACGTAAGGAACATGATTAGGTACTTTTGACACCAGTTCTCATAAGTATTTTTGGGTGTGCTCTTGCCTCTTCTCTCTAGGGGTTGACAGTACCGCTCTCAGTGTATCGGTTTCGAGTTCGTGGCTTCAATCGTTCTCCATCTTCTCTGACCGCTCCATTGCACCTTTAGGGGTCTTACTAAGGTGTCCACCTACTTGTTAGGTCGTGTGAGAGTCAGTTCTTCCGAGGTCAAGTTTTGGGTGTGATTTTGGGACAAGGGCCAAGTCTTTGAGTTGAATTTTATTTGGCTCCCATTCACCCCCGCTCTGGTCGTCGTTCTCGGTCCTTCAACTCTTGAGGATGGCCACTTGAAACTTCTGGTGGCATCATGAGAACTGAAAAAGTAGGAAAAGGAAATGCTTATTTCTTTCTTCAATGATCTCAAAGTACCAAGTGGCTACTGTGAGAACCCGAAGAGGCTAGTTAACATGATAGAACTTAAGTTTAACTATGGTTCTATGAAGGCCCATGATTGTCATGTCATTATCACTTAGCTACTCCTAGTTGCCCTACGAGGTATCCTCCCTGACAAGGTCCGCGCCCCAATCATAAAGTTGTGTTCGTTCTTCAACGCGATCTCTAAAAAGGTCATTGGAGGGGCCAAGCTAGACCACCTGAAGCAGGAGATAGCCGAGATTCTATGCAGGCTTGAGATGCATTTCCCACCGACTCACTTCGACATATTAGTGCATCTACTTGTTCATCTCGTGGATCAAATAAAAGCCCTTGGCCCAATGTACCTACACCAGATGTTTCCTTTTGAGAGGCTGATGAAAGTTTTCAGGTGGTATGTTAGGAATAAATTCAGACCAAAAGGGTGCATGGTAGAAGGATGGTCAATAGAGGAGGCTATTGAGTTCTCCACATATTATTTGGACATCAAGCGGGTCGGAGTTCCACTATCTCGTCACAATGGAAGACTAGGGCGCATAGGAACAATAGGTGAGAAAGCTGCCAAAATAGATGAAGTGGTCTCTTTCAGACAAGCACACTTTACAGTTCTCTAGCATACCAATGGTGTGATGGTATACATTGATGAGCACAAGCCGTTACTGCAAAATAAGCACATCGGTAGGTCATAGGCTTGGCTTGAGAAAAAACATAAGGAGGGATTCGGTGACTGGTTTCGACACCAAAGGCTAGGAATGGTGATGGGATGTCAGCTAGATCTCCTAGCCCCTGGACCTTTGACTACGCTAATGATGTACCAAGGATATAATACAAATGGTTTTACATTTTACATAAAAAAAGAACGAAAAGAGCACCAACCAAAATAGTGGTGTTCGTTTCGACGCCATCGATGAGGACGACACGGTGGAGGCAACATACTATGGTTTCATAAATGAGATATGGGAGCTAGACTATGGACATCAGTTGAAAGTTGCTCTTTTCCATTGCCAGTGGGTCCGGCTGAATGAAATCAACACCGACAATGATGGGTTCACTGCCATTGATCTATCCAAGACCGCATACAGAGATGACCCCTTCGTCCTTGCAAAGGATGTTTTGCAAATAATCTATGTAAGGGACAACAATACAAATGGAAGACTATAAGTAGTATTGCAAGGCAAAAGGAACATTGTCGGTGTCGACGGAGTGACAAACGAAGAAGAGTACAAAGGTTATCAGGAAATGGCGCCTTTTGGGGCGGACGTTACCCTACATGTCCTTGAAGAGGGTGACGAACCTGCTTACCTCCAGAGTGATCATGATGAGGCCATCATCATGCATGCACCTTGATTCCGTGAATAGTTAGAGTATCATAAACTATGTAATCCTTAATGAAATGTTGTTTTAGTAATTTGCATCGAATTTGAGATCATATGGGGTTGTAGAGATTGATGAGTTCTACCACGTTGTTGATTCATGTATGTCATGTCAAAATGGAATTAAAAAACTATAAAGAATTAGACCTTGAGTGTATAGGCAATAATATAGAGCTTATGAAAACTAGCAAAAGCTATTTTGGAAGACTTTCAACTTTTATTCAAATTTTTAGAGTAATTGGAAAGGGGGTAATTGAATTTTAAACCCTTATTCAAATTCAAAATGGCATTCAAAAACTATAAAGAATTAGACCTTGAGTATATAAGCAATAAGTAGAGTTTCTCAAAACTAGCAAAAGCTATTTTGGAAGATTTTTAACTATTATTCAAATTTTTGGAGTAATTAGAAAGGGGGTTATTGAATTTTAAACCATTATTCAAATTCAAAAGGGAATTCAAAAACTATAAAGAATTTGAATATGCTCCTTTACCAAAAGTTATAGAGAATGAAAAATTATGCAACTTTTATGTTTGGAATATTTCAAGTTATAGTAAAAAATCAGGAGTAATTTGAATTCTAAGGCAAATGGCAAATATGTAAAAATGCCCATATCACTATCGGTTAGTAAGAAACCCGCAGTGATGCCCCACTATCACTACCGGTTCTACTAACCAACCGGCAGTGATGCCCCCCAATCTCTGCCGGTTCATAAAAACTGGCAGCGATAGAGTATATCACTGCCGGTTTGTAACAAGAACCGACAGTGATATTGTCGAGTATATAAGCCCTGCGCACGTCCGAAATTTTTAGACCCCCCAGTTTCCACACTTAGCCGCTCTCGACACCGCCGCTCAACGCCACAACAGGTGCTCCCCGTCGCCGCTCGAGCTTGCCGCCGCTCCAGCCTGCCGCAGCACGAGCTCCCCGCCGCCAGCACACATCACTGCCAGGACGTGCAGGAGCTCGGAATCCCTGACGTGCAGGAGCTTGGAAACCGACCCAAATATCTCGTTTTTAAGAACAAAAACAAGTGCATAAAAGGATCATGTGCACCCGAGGAATAGTCGCACACATGAGTTGACAAATTATAAAAAGTACCATCATAGTGCTTATTACATAGCGAATAAATATTCAATACAGAGTTTTAAACAAATAAGCTGAAGCTAAGACGACGACATCTGCGAAAGCTCCAAAGGGACTGGTTGACTCCAAGTCTAGTACTCATTGCGGTAATCATCAACTCAATCTTCATCTGTGGTGTTTGAATGCATAAGGATATGCATGGTTCATCAACATCAACTCAACTCAATCTCCATCTGTGGTGTTTGAATGCATAAGGATACGTACTCAGCAAATACAACTCGGGGTTCATGAAGCTCAAATGGATATGCATGGTTCATAGCGGTAATCATTTTAAGTATGTCAATTTCATATTAATATCAACAATTACCAAGGTAATGCATAAGCTCAAATATCCATGATCATAAAGTAAATGACAATGATACAATAAATAAATAATACTTGCATTAGCCACATAGAAATAAGAACCCAATAATTATGTGAGTTTTCTAAGCCGCTCGTGTCCGTGAGCACGACTACCATGATAGTTTTTAACTCTGATTAGAGGTGTACAACTTTACCCATGAGTCGTGTTGCCCAGATGCCCGGGTTAATTACTCCCAAAACACTGCTAAGGTGAGTGGGCAGGGTACACTATGAAGCCTTCCAAGGGTTCATCTAACAAATTAGGGCCGCAAGGTTCGTGGCAGGGGGATGAAAAGCCAGCCTGTCTACAGTCACACTCCTTCGCAACTATGCCCATAGATTAGGAACCACACTATACCCTTCTTGGCACGCTCCTATTTGCGCCATAAAGGTAACCACTAAACAAGCTAGAAAATGTCCCCATACCAGGCTAAAGCCAGAGTCATATAGCCCCCGTGGTTGTACTGTATATCCCAGGTTTTGCCGATAGATAAGCCCCTATAATCCAATGTTGCTAAAAGACGAGTTTTACCATTATTGCATATAGTCATTAATACGTTAAGATCATGTACATCTGGTATGAGCACTAGCAATACTAAACATATGTGGTGGCACAAATTGTAGGTAACAAGGTATCAAGTACTAGAATCATTCTATGGTGAACAAGGAATCCTGCATATGAATTATATTGTATTCATGAATAGGAAAACAAGGAAAATCTCATGTTATCGTAGTATTCCTGCTGGTCATGCTGTTCTCGATCGAAGAAAGGCTCCGGTTCCTCAATCGGTTGCTCAACGTCTATACCGATCATCCAACAACACCATTCCATCATGGTCAAACATACACGAAGCAAACAAAGATATAATTAGGACAGTACACCAACAGTAAGAAAATAATATAAAAAGTTTATAAAACTAATCTACGCATCGCTACGATCACATAGATGTTTTGTGCACGTAAAACGGAGCTAAAATGATGAAGTTATGAAATAAACAGGTTTTCCTATGCAAGGATATAAAATTAAAACTACTAATGAAATTAAACTTTTTCAAAACTGACTAACAGAGGCACTAATATGTAGATGATTTTATTACGAATCTAACGCAACTTGAACAGATCAAAACGGATTTAAAACGAGTAAAATATAAACATTTGAAATTGAGTGGCAAAACTGTAAATAAGCAATTTTCATTTATTATCGAAATAAAAAACAATTCGGATGAGGTTATGCTTTCCAGAAAAGAAAGCGTATTCAACGGTTACGCTAAGGGACAGCTGGTTCAGATGGGAGGAACTCCAGGGTTTCATATGCAAAACCGTCGGGGCGAAGGGATATCGGCCCCTCTGATGCGTCCGGTCGGCAACAGACGAACAAGATTAGAAAGAGGAGGGATTGGGAGGAGGCGCCGGCTGGGAACAGTGTAGGCGCGGCGGCACTCCATTGCCGGAGCTGAGAGGCCCGCCGGCGGCGGCCGTTCAAGGACTATGGGCCATCATTTGACGATCTGTTTGATCTTTGAGAAAGAGGAAACGAGCGCAAACTCACCCAAGGTTTTCGTGAGACCGGAGGAGCAACAGAGGTGCTCGGTGTCGCGATGAGATGAGTCCCGATCGCCTGTAAACGGTGGTACAGTGTTGTAAGCGTCGCGAAGCAAAAACGAGCAAGGGAGAAGGCTCGCGGTGTCCCTGGGATTTGCCTCGAGAGCAGAGGAGAGCTAGTTGTGGCCGAGGAGCTCCAATGCCCGTCAATGGCGGTGGCGGCTCCTGGAACTCGCGAGCGATGCTATGGAGCTCTGTTGCGAGGCGGCGGCTAGCAGATGCAAAAGGGAGGCGGTAGGGGTAGGAGGGATATTATAGATGCATACGACACGCGAATTTGGGAAGGAAATCCCATGAATTCGGGGTCGGCTGGAATCGAGCTCTGCTCGGTCTCGCTCGAGTCGGAAAAAGGAAGGAGGGAGAGGGGATTGACGCACGGGTCCGTGGTGTTAGCGGCAGAAGAAAGGAGAGGGAAGCGCTGACGCGCGGGCCAGAGCAGTCAGAGGCACAGAGAGAGGGGAGAAAGGAGTCCCTGTGTGCGCGCGCTGGGCCGCGAGCTGCTGTGGCCGAGTGGGCTGAGCTGAGCCAAGAGGGCAGCGGCCGATGGGGAAATGAACGGGAAGAGGGCTCCCTACCAATGGCAACGCTGGGCCGAGGGGGTGGCCCACGCGGAAAGAGGAGGCGAGAGAGGAGGGAAAAGGGCCGGTAGGGACTGGGCCAATCGAGCCAGAAGGAGGAGAACGGGGGAGAGAGGAAAAGAAAGTTTTTGCTATTTTTAGAATTGATTTTTCTAAACAATTTTCAAATCCATTTTCCAATCAGCTTTGAGTACTTTTTTAAAAACACTCACACAAAAAATAAAAATGCTCCAACATAAATTCTCAACATGTCTCTATATGATATAATTTTAATTTCACCAAAATTTATATTTTCATTTGTATTAAATGCAAAGGATCGAATAAAAGCATAACTAGATCAATTTCATGCGTTTGAAAACAATGCAATTTTTGGAGTGTTACACCAAACCTGCACGCGGTGAGCTCCATGTCCATGCACCGAATGTGTTCGACGAAATATCTACATGGGATTTAGAGTGCTTGCTTGCTTGCTGGGCATGGAGATAGAGGAGAGGAAGGAGGGAGAGAAAGGGAAGGAGGGAGAGATAGAGGAGGAGACGATAAGGAGGGAGAGATAGAGAGAATATAGATAGAGATAGAGATAGAGAGTAGATAGAAAGAGATCGAGATAGAGATAGAGAGATAGTGTTGACACAAAAAGCGTCGGATCTGCGAACACCTCGGGCTTATACCCAAACTCGGTTTCCAAAGGTGTGCCACTCGATTTGACCAGTTAATCGACAAGGACGATAACTAGAACAACGATGAATGAGACGACGGCGATGCGCCCAGACATCAAGGCTCAGATTGCTCAAAAAGCGGAACTCGCGAAGTAGACGGAGGTCTTGTAGATGCAGCCCGTCGAGATCGTAAGAACTCGTGAATAAACTAGAACTAATGCGATAAATGTAGATGCTGGAAAAGTAGATAAAAAGTAATAGATTTGTATATGATTGATTGCTTTTCTACACCGCCCCTGGGTACATATTTATACTCCGGTATATGATGGATTACTTTGAGGAAATAAAACGACTTGTGCAAGAGTCGGACTTAAACTAAAACAATAATACTAACATAAAATCGCTAGTTTCCTTATCCGTCTTCCTTACGATGAAACTTTCCATCGGCGGATTCCTTCAATCCGCAATCTCCTTCTATTGCCATCGGAAACTTCCTGCTGACGTCAGCCACATCAATCTGTATCCACCGACAATTCCTCCTTATCGGCAAAACACATCTTCTTTGTCCCTTGACGCTTCTTCCATCAAATTCACCATCGACAGATTTCTACTTCATCGGTAATTAAACCGGCAGCACCTTGATGCGGATGAGGAACAGTGTTTGCCCCTTCGCCGATCAATACACTTGGCCTCATATTGACCTGTACCAAAAACGGTGTCAACACATGCCCCCCAATTTCGGAGTATAAAATATCTTATGCACCGAAATTTGCTCTATTGTAATCTTTTCCCTCCAAAAACGCCTAGACCATTATCTCGATTACCGCGCACCAACATCGCAAATTACCAACAACTGCCGCAACGGAAGCGCCAACAGCTACAATCCCTCGATCACCGCGCAAATTCATCGCGATATCCTTCCATATCTCTGCTTAGTAAAAAGAAAATTCGAAAATGCCCTTTGACTAGGCCTATAAAGATTACCGCCTGCTCTCTTTTTCATCCTGAGCCACATCCTCATCTCCATTCCAATATCACCTCTGAAGAATACTTCCGCAATCACCAGCGGCTTCTTCTCTCACCAAGAGGCGCAACCCCTTGCAAGAATTCTTCCTTCAATGGCGATCAACTTCACTGCTTCCGCAGTACCTTTTCTTCTTTTCTTGCCGTATATACTGTAGTTCTATCCTTTCGCATTGGTTTACAGTCCCTTCTCCCTTTCTTTCTCTGCTTTCTGGATCTAGGAAATGCGCAACAAGATAGTAATCCCTACCAATCAAGAACATCTCTGTTGTTTAGGCCCAATGGGGAATACCGATCCGACCAACCTCATCAACGCAGAAACCAATCGTATCCCTTTTAGATCCGAACACTTCAATCTAGGGTTATGGACAGACACCTTTCGCTCCTGGCCCAAACTTACCAAAGGGTGGAAGAATTGGTATCTCTGAATAGCTTGGTCACAATAGCTCTATTGGTAAGAACGCAACATCGACCAATGCATCAGATTGTCCATTGCCGATATGGCCAAGAATGAGAACATGATGATTGCTGCTTCTTACTTCTGGTCTGATACAATGAATGCATTCCTATTCAGCCATGGACCAGGCACCCCCACATTTGCCGATGTACACATGCTCACCGGCCTCGACGTCTCCTCTGCCGATCCTGCCACTCTCTTCTGTAGGAAGTCCGAACGTCAGGTAAGCACACGTAACATCGGCGGTTGGACTGGATATATTCAAGAGTATCAGAAGACTGGATCGGTAGGTCAGAGGGAGCATGCCACCTTTCTTAACATGTGGTTGGAGAAATTCGTTTTCTGCGGCAGAATAGTCAGACCCACCAACATGTATCTTCCCGCAGCAGAGCTTTTAGCCGATGGAGTATTTCCCCTTGGCCGATATCTCCTTGGTTCAGTTTATCGCCTCCTACACCATGTTTCGGGGAAATTACTACTAGGCGAGCCCATTGGCAACCTTGGAGGCCCTTGGTGGTTCATCAACTTATGGTTGAATGCCCATATGCGTAAATGTCTTCAATTTGATCCGTTTAGCCAGCAGTTCCCAAGAGACATATCTGAAGATTATGTATTTGATGATGATGAATCGGCAACCTGTTCCCCACTCAATTTTGGGGAAGCTTTAATAGTGCTACCAGGAACCGATGCCAACGAAGATCAATTCAGCATATTCATTCAGAGGCTCTACTACGGAATTCCTGCTGCAGAACGAGTCTGGTGGCCCTATGTCGATGAAGATAACAGATTTCCACTTTCCTTCAACCTCACCGATGGGAATATACGACAAAATGAAGCAATCATGAAGGCTACCCTCATTCCCTGGGCCATTCCAGTTAACATCGTTGGAACCGGGAAGAACTCTCATCCATCATATGAGTTCTATTATCCATCGGCAGTGGCAAGACAGCTAGCATTCGGTCAATTACCGATAAAACTCAGCTATGTCAATGTAATCAAACCAAGAGAGGTCATCTCCAGTGCTATGGATTGGAATAAAACCGTCACTCTCTCTCCTCATGCCGATGTGTCCAATATCGACTTATCTTCTTGGGCGTCGACATCCTTCATCACTGAATGATACAAGTCCTGGTGGCAAGAGTGGAAGGACCAATTATTTGCTCCATCATCACACTACTATCGGCACTTGATTGATGTTGATCATGTCATACCCGACGATGTGGTAAGCTTATTCCTGATACTACTTCGTTAACTTCTCAAATGTATCGGTAACTAACCCTCTGTCAACAGGTTCATGATTTGGTCCCCAAAAAGAGCAAGAGCGTCAAACACTTCAACTTGCGACCGATGAACCCTATATCGACAATCGGCAGCAAGGCCCCTTCATTATCTGCCCTTATGCATCACAAGGCAATTCCTAAGGTCACCATCAGAACTCGGCCATTGCCAACCGATGATGCTACCACTGCTGCCGCCACCTTGGCACAAGCCTTCATGGTAACAAGTCTTTGTTTATTTGTATCGATCATAACAACATGTTTAATCGACAATTTTTACTCAATTTGCACTAAATTCTCTTCTGCAGCAGACAAGTTCATCGGCAACCATTCCATGTATACAAACTTCCACGACTCAACCTGCCGATGTCCCCCAAGTGCAACAGCCAAAACGCTGAGGCTCATCAAGTGCTGCTCCCAAACCGAAACGCCCAAAGCCATCAGCTCCAGCTGCATCTCCTCAAGCTCCTGCCGATACACCAACACCGAAGCCAATATCAGCACCTATCCCTGAGCAGCCACAGGCTGAGATTCCTAACTGAGGGACAGCACCGTCGTCGCAAGAGATGGCCGCAACAACGGAAACAGCACCGGCATCGGCACCAGCATCAGTACCGGATGAAACCCCCGACCAAGGAACGGTACCATCGCCACAGGGGTTAGCTACAACAGTGGAAGCAACATCGGCCTCAACACCAGCACCAGCACCAACCGTCCCTCCTGCCGAGGAAAATTCATCGGCAACTTTTGCCGATCCTCAAGATACGGTTGCGTCAGCTACGTCAAGCCAAAGGCGAGAAATCGCTCTAAAGCAGGTAAACTGGGAACATTCATCATAACTCTGTGATATATAAGCTTCTAACTGACAAATTTCAATTTTGATCCTTTCAGGCCCAAGACTCTCCCAACAGCTTATTCTCATTTGTTGTTAATCTCCCAGATGACGACGAAGAAGGAGAGAGCTTTATTCATGTTCCAATCGTTCTATCGGCAGAAGCGAAATCCAAACTTGAAGCACTGCTGCTCCGACTGCAACAAAACACGTCTCAACTAATCCGAGATTCAAGTGCAGTAAGGGTAGCTTTTAGAGAAGTTCAAGACCAATTTCCTGTCGATGTTGAAGAACTGCTCTTCCAAGCGGCATTCCTCGAGAGTCGGCAACTACAATATCAAAGAGCTTCGCGATGCATTGCCGATAGAGCTGCTCAAGCAAAATTCGAAGAGGAAATACTCAAATTTAAGAAAGCTGCGGATGAAAAACACAAAGACATCGGCCGTCCGAAAGCTTCTGATAGCGCGTTGGAACAAAAGATCACGCGTCTATTGGCACCAAAAGAAGAGCTGCTAGCTGAGCTGAAGAAAGTTGATGAAGCTCTAAGCATAGCCAGCCAAAAGAAGGCTCAACTCCCTGCTACCACCCAAGCTTTACAGCAAGAGAGAGATGCTGACGCCTGTGAAGCCCTCCTGTTGAAGAGAAAGCTCAAGCCAGTCGAGGGTTCTGCCGATGATGACCCCAGGGAAATAGAAGAAGCACATCAAATTCACCTTCGTGCGATTTCATCTATTCAAACCCTGTTGTAATTTGTTGTACCGATAACCGTGATCTTGATGACTGTTCTTGTAATATAACGTTTCATTTGCCGATGTTTTGCATAACGACTTTATCATCGGTACTTACATTTGTATTACTTCATGCATCTATCCAGATACTAGGATAATATTTTTTCAAATATTTACCATTTATTGCTCTGGAAAATGCAACTCCTTCGAGAGTCTCTAAAATGCAACATCCTGCCAGGAACAGACTGATTTATCCGAAAAGGACCTTCCCAATTAGGAGACCACTTCCCAAACTTTGAATTCTTGGTTCCAATCGGTAAAATCAGTTTCCACACCAAATCACCGTCGGCAAACTCTTTCACCTTTACCTTCTTGTTATACCATCTGACAACCCTCTTCTTGTTTTCTTCGATACTGATTAGAGCCCTTAGCCGATGACCCGCTAGATCTTCTAACTCATCTCTCATAAGGATGTCATACTCATCGGCTGTCAATTGGTCTTGGGAAAACAATTGCCTAGAACCAGTCTTAATTTCCCAAGGCAGGACAGCATCATGTCCGTATACTAACTGATATGGCGAAACCTTAGTAGCACCATGACACGCCATCCGATATGGCCACAAAGCTTTATTTAGTACCGTATGCCATTTTCTAGGGTTTTCATCAATCTTGCACTTGATGAGCTTGATTATTCCTTTATTAGTTGCTTCGGCCTGACCATTAGCTTGAGCATAATAAGGAGAAGAATTCAACACCTTGAACCCCATACTGATAGCAAAATTCATCAATCTCCCTCGACGTGAACATGGTTCCTTAATCAGTTGTAATAGTCTGAGGAATTCCAAATCAGTAAACAATATGCTCTTTCACGAAATCTATCATGTTTGCCGATGTCACATTCTTCAAAGGAATAGCTTCAACCGACTTTGTGAAATAATCAGTAGCAACGAGTATAAATTTATGCCCTTTGCTCGATGGTGGGTAAATTTGGCCGTTGAGATCAATGGCCCATCCTCTAAACGGCCAAGGCTTGATTGTAGGATTCATTGCTGACGCAAGTGCCCTCTGAACATTACCGAATTTCTGACAATCCTGACACCCTTTGAAGTACTCAAAACAATCCTCAAGAATTGTCGGCCAATAATATCCATTTCGCCTAACCATCCATTTCATCTTGAATGCCGATTGGTGCGCTCCACATACCCCCCTCATGAATTTCGCCCATCAACTTCTTCGATTCCTCTCCATTAAGGAATCTGAGCAAAACTCCATCAATTGTACGATAATACAATTCATCATCAAGGAGCACATACTTGGTAGCCTGAAACCTCAACCGCCTCTCAACTTTCCTAGAGGGATCTCTTAAGTAATCGGCAATCTCTTTTCTCCTATCATCGGCAACTATCACCGATGTCATTACTTCTCGGATCGGTTGATACCCCGAAGCATGTTGTGTCAACCGATTGGCTTCTTCATTATGCAGTCTAGGAATGTGTTGAAGATGATATTCCTTAAATTCCTTTAATAACTGCAAACACTTCCCATGATATGCAATTAAAATATCACTTCGGCACTCATATGTCCCAATCAATTGATTGATCACTAACATAGAATCACCAAAGATTTCAACGGCATCGGCACACACATCTCTGAGCAACTCCAAACCCTTCAGTAACGCCTAGTACTCAGCTTGATTATTCGTTGAAGTAACAACAATTGGCAATGAAATTTCATACTTCTTCCCTCGGGGTGACACTAAGATAACGCCGATACTTGCTCCCTCCTTGCATGTGGAACCATCAAAGAACAAAGTCCAAGGAGCAATCTCTACTGAATTTAGTGTACCGCAATGCTGAGTAACGAAATCGACCATCACCTGCCCTTTAACTGTCTTAGTTGATTCATACCTCAGATCAAATTCAAACAGCGCCAAAATCCACTTGCCGATTCTTCCACTCAATATCGGCATTGACAACATATACATGACAACATCATCCTTGCATAGTACACTCGGCCGATAGCAAATAATGCCTTAACTTAGTACAAGAGAAGTATAGACATAAACATAATTTCTCAACGGTCGAATACCTGGTTTCAGCATCCACCAGCCTTCTACTCAAATAATAAATCACACGTTCTTTCCCTTCAAATTCTTGAATCAAGGCTGAACCGATAACACCATCATCGGCAGATAAATACAATCTAAAGGGTTTCCCATGTCGAGGTGGAATCAAAACCGGAGGATTCACCAGATACCTCTTAATTTCTTCCAAAGCCGATTGCTGCTTTTCTCCCCACACAAATTCCTGACCGGCCTTTAGCTTCAGCAATGGGCTAAAAGACTTAATCTTCCTAGACAGATTAGATATAAATCTTCTAATAAAATTAATCTTGCCGATCAAAGATTGCAACTCAGTCTTGTTCATAGGAGCAACCACTTTGTTAATTGCATCAATAGATTTTCTGCCGATCTCTATGCTCCTTTGATGCACCATGAACCCTAACAATTGACCCGTCGATACGCCAAACACGCACTTATTTGGATTCATCTTTAGCCAATGCTCCCTTGTGCACTCCAGAATCTTCCGCAGATCAGCAAGATGCTTTTCAAAGTCTTCGGACTTAACCACCACATCGTCGATATAGATTTCGACCAATGTACCAATGTACTTATGAAAAATAAAATTCATCGCTCTTTGATAAGTAGCACCGGCGTTCTTCAACCCAAAAGTCATTACGATCCACTCAAACAAACCGACGTGACCTGGACACCTAAAAGCAGTTTTGGATATATCTTCTTTAGCCATGAATATTTGATTATATCCAGCATTCCATCCATAAAACTGATAATCTTATGTCCAACAGAAGCATCAACTAGTAGATCGGCAACAGGAATGTGATAGCCATCCATTGGCGTAGCTTTATTGAGATTCCTGAAATCAATACAAACACGAAGTTTTCCATTCTTCTTATATACAGGAACCACATTAGAAATCCATTCGGCATATCGGCATTGCCAAATAAATCCAGCTTTGATTAACTTCGTAATCTCAGCTTTAATATCGGGTAGTACAGTAGGGTTACACCGGCGCGCTGGTTGCCGATGTGGTTGAAAACCCGACTTAATAGGCAACCGATGTTCAACTATCGATCGGTCCAGACCAGGCATCTCTGTATAATCCCAAGCAAAACAATCTTTATATTCTTTTAACAAATCACTCAACTGTTGCTTACATTGGGAATCTAACTTAGCACTAATAAAAGTTGGTCTAGGCTTGCTACCATCGTCTATATCTATTTCTAGCAAATCATCGGCTGACGTGAACCCCTGTCCAAGTTTCCCATCATCGGCGAACTGATCCATTAAATCTCCTCTTCAGAACTGACTGCTTGGATCGTTGTAATCTGGTAATCGGTCACCTTGAGGAATTCTGTATCCCAAGCTTCACCAGATATGCACTTGGTCTGCTCATAGGTCTCCGATTCTGCCGATACAACAATTGACGGGACTTCACTACGGACGACTTCAATTCTGTCTCCAACCCATTGCACAAGGCTTTGGTGCATCGTAGAAGGGATGCAGCAGTTGACATGAATCCAATCCCTTCCCAGAAGCAAATTGTAGGTCCCCTTGCCGCTGATTACAAAAAACGTCATCGGCAAAGTTTTACTGCCGATAGTCAATTCGACACATACGACTCCCATAGCTGGTGACACATTGCCTTCAAAATCTTTCCGCCCTTCATGTCCATCTTTACTAAGTCTTGGTCACCTTTGCCAAGCTTCCTGAACATGACATACGACATTATATTAATCGACGCTCCACCATCGACTAACATCTTTGACACCGGTTGCCCATCGACTTTGCCCTTGAGAAACAAGGCTCTCAGATGCTGTCATTGGATCTAGCACTAGCTGAGCCATATTAGCAACTTATTCCTCAGTATCAATAGGTGCCATAAATTCCATCGGCAACATAACAACCATGTTGACTTCTGCCGATGGACTCCTCTCCTGGTGTTTTGGCCTCCACTCCCAAACTGGAGGTTCTCCCTTCAACGAGCTATAACCCAGATCATTTTGGCATTCACGCTGGATTCTCCTTCTTTGAGTCTTTGTCAGACCTTTGGGACACCATTGAGGAAGCTTAGTCTTCCAAACAGGTTGGTATTGTTTCTCACTGTGTCGGCTTGTGTTACCCCTTATGTTTGGATCTCTAGAGAATATCTCTTCATCAGGCACCCTTGCATTAGCCTTCTCTTCGAACTCCTCTTGACGGATACGCTTGCCAAGCCTGTCATGCACACTGAGTTTGCCCCCCAGCCGATCATGTACTGATTCTTTTCCTCTGATCGACCTAGCATAGCTTGATCCCTGACCTTCAAAGCGAGACTTCTTCTCTGACCGATCAGTAGGATAGTACCCATTGCATTCAGGACAATTATCGGCAGTGGACAGCTTGATGCCTTCTTCCCAACAATGGACGAAGAAGGGGCATTTCCAATGATCTTTATGCCAATGCCACTCTTGGCGTCTCTCTTCTTCCTGCTGCCGATGCTGCTCTTCTCGCGAATGGTCATATTCCTGTCGCGGCCACCTATGCGTGATTACAACGCCGTATGACGCACGTCTCTGAGGCCTCCTGGAGCTGCCGCTGTCATCGGCAATTCTTTTACCTTCTCTTTCAATGGCAAGCTTCTTTCCCTTTGCATCCTGCATAGCTATTTGATGTTCAGGATCCACCGATGAATTTCTCTTGGCTACTTCCGATGTCAGTACTTTAACTTTTCCACCATATTATTTGGAAATGGATGCTGATCAATTTTCATCGGCCTCTGAACTCTAGAATTTTCAAACTTGATTCGCCCAGATTCGATTTCTGACTCCAACTGCTGCCTAAAGACTTTGCAATCATTGGTACTGTGTGAGGTTGCATCATGCCACTTACAGTACCTCATCCTTCTAAGCTCTTCAGCCGATGGAATTACTTGATTAGGCGCTAGCTTAATCCGCCCTTCTTGAAGCAACAGATCAAATATCTTATCGGCTTTAGCGGTATCGAAAGTAAATCTTTCAGCCTCCTTATGACCAAACGGACAGGATATCGACTTCTTATCCTTCACCCATTCAGCAACGCCGATATCTATCCCTTCATCTTATTCAGACTCTTCTTCCTCTTCGATGAAGGACACTTTCTTGTTCCAAGTTTTTCTAGGTTCGAAGGCTTTGATTTCCTGATCGGCAACTCTCTATACGAGATGGCTCAGACTCTCGAACTCTTGAGATGCGTACTTGTCCCTAATGTGTGGCAGCAATCCCTGGAAGGCTAGATCTGCCAATTGCCGATCATCCAACACTAAGCTGTAGCATTTATTCTTTACATCCCGAAGCCTTTGGACGAAGCTTTCCACCGATTCATCATTGCGCTGTTTAAGCTTGACAAAATCGGTAATCCTCTTCTCATGAACGCGAGAGAAGAAGTATTGGTGAAACTGTTTTTCTAGACCGGCCAAGTAATTAGAGAATTTGGAGGAAGCGAGATGAACCACGTAAACGCCGATCCAGACAAAGACGATGAGAACAATCTCACCCTTAGCTCATCTCTGCTAGCTGCCTCTCCACATTGAATAATGAAGCGGTTGATGTGCTCCATCGTCGATGTATCATCTTGGCCAGAAAACTTTGTGAAATCCGGCACCTTGTACTGATTTGGGAGAGGAATCAGGTCGTAGGCCAGAGGGTACGGTGTTCGATAAGAGTACGTATTGACCTTAGGCTTGATACTGAATTGCTCTTTCATAACTTCAGCTATTTTATCGACCCAGTACGCATCCTGATCCTACCGATGGATCGGATGAATATTAACTGGCTGGGCCGGCGGATACATTCCTTCTGGCCTTTGCGGCAGATAAGTTGATCCAATTGGTATTGGGGCAACACCACCTTGCTGAATATTAGGCACCGGTTGATTTGCCGATGTATAACCTTGGACACCTACTGGGGCATATTGCGGCATGATATTCATCGGTCGATATACCGATGTCTCATTCTGAGAGTTTGTCGGGTAATGGTAATGATGTGCTCCCGCTACTTGGTGTCCAGGTTGTACTACCTGTTGTTGAACTGGACTGGTCCATACAGGATTATAAGTCATTGGCATGTGACTTGCCGATAATTGATAACTACCCGACACCTGCTGCTCATGCACTTTGGAATAATCAACAAATTGACCTCCTTGGTGTACTGACGTCCCAGCCTAAGGATTTGCCATCATCATGGCCGATGGTTGCCCATAAGGCACTTTAGATATCCCCATCTAAAGATCTCTTGGCGGCAACTCTGCATTTGGAGAAGACGTAACGTAATGTACTATCGGACTCATCGGCAGTGCCGATATTATCGACTCCACAGAGGCTTTTCCCGCTGCACTATTGCCTTGGATCAGTTTAGCATCGACAGATGAATCCGGAGGCATACCGTATCATCATTGGCTAGCGGGAGTTGGCTGACTCTGGACTATATGTCCTGACATTGCCGATGCCACAGGATCGGTGTTCAATCGAACGACGCTTGCAGGGCTTGATCTCGGTGGTGTAGCTTCATTGGTAGAAGGATTCACAGGTTGGAACGCTGTTGCCGCCAATGAAGTCGTGGAAGATGCCGATCCAGGTTGATGATACGCTGGACCAACATACCTAGGTGGTTGTCCTTCTTTGAAAGATTGCATGACAACATTGTATATAGTATTGGACAACACATTGGAATGGCTAATGAGTGCCTGACTTAATGCAGAATTAACCATCTCTTGCAACTTACCATGATTGGCATCGAAAGTGACCTGCCGAGGCAACGGCGATCTTGCTTCTGGACTGCGTCGCCGCTCCTGTTTAGGCTAAAGGATTTTAGGTATAGCTGCTTGTACTCCTCCATAGCCTACTCCATAGCTTGCTTCTGATCATCCTTCAGATCTGCTTTGGAGACTTTGATGACGTTCCTTGGATGGACATCAGTAGAATCACCCATGATCGTGATCAAAAGATGTATCTAGGGTCTCACCGGGTGTGCCAAAAGAGGTGTTGACACAAAAAGCGTCGGATCTGCGAACACATCGGGCTTATACCCGAACTCGGTTTCCAAAGGTGTGCCAGTCGATTTGACCAGTTAATCGATAAGGACGATAACTAGAACAACGATGAACGAGACGACGACGATGCGCCCGGACATCAAGGCTTAGATTGCTCAAAAAGCAGAACTCGTGAAGTAGACGGAGGTCTTGTAGATGCAGCCCATCAAGATCGTAAGAACTCATGAATAAATTAGAACTAATGCGATAAAAGTAGATGCTGGAAAAGTAGATAAAAAGTAATAGATTTGTATTTGATTGATTGCTTTTCTACACCGCCCCTGGGTACATATTTATACTCCAGTAAAAGGAATTATACATGGACACGACTCACACATAAACAGAACTCCTATTTTTAAGGAAATAAAACGACTCGTGCAAGAGTCGGACTTAAACTAATACAATAATAGTAGCATAAAATCACTAGTTTCCTTATCCGTCTTCCTTACGATGAAACTTTCCATCGGCAGATTCCTTCAATCCGCAATCTCCTTCTATTGCCATCGGAAACTTCCTGTTGACGTCAGCCACATCAATCTGTATCCACCGACAATTCCGCCTTATCGGCAAAACACATCTTCTTTCTCCCTTGACGCTTCTTCCTTCAAATTCGCCATCGGTAGATTTCTACTTCATCGGTAATTAAACCGGCAACACCTTGATGCCGATGAGGAACAGTGTTTGCCCCTTCGCCGATCAATACACTTGGCCTCATATTGACCCATACCAAAAACGGTGTCAACAGATAGCATGATTCATATTGATAGAGATAGACATATATCATGATTCATATTGATATATATATATGTCATCTCTTTATTTGAAATAGAGAGATAGAGATAAAGAGATAGAGAGATAGCATGATTCATATATACATGGCTTTAGAGATATAGATAGAGATTAGAGAGATATAGAGAGATAGAGAGATAGATGTATAGCATGACTTATAGATAGATGACAAAATTTTATATCATATATACATGGCTTTATATTGTGACATAACATGACTTGTACCTATGAGCTAATACCAATATCCTTGTATATACTTTTAGCACAATATGTGTATAGCATGACTTATGACATGAGTCTAAATAATGAAATGCCTGAGTTTATGTACCTATGAGCTAATACCAATAATCTCAGACGGTATTTCACTTTCCCTAATGACTATGATGAGGCGTCAGTCAAAAAGAAGGCCAAGGAAATCATGGGTAGCTCCTTCAATACTTTCAAGGGAGAAAGTTGCACAAGCTAATGATGGAGGACAAAGAACCAAATTTTTCAGGAGGTGAACTCAGCAAGCAAAGGGACTTCTAGGAGGAGTTCAAGGCTTACAAGCTATGCGAAGAGGCCAAGGCATCAAGCGAAAGAAATAAAGCAAACTTGCTTAAGGGAAATAATCCTCACCGCCTATGATCGCGTGGCTATGTAAGGAAGATTCCAGAATGGGAAAACTGAGTCCATCCACTAGAGCGGAGCGGTGTTACGCCTCAGACAAGCGATTAGCAGCTCAGATCAGTGAACTACCTACTCGTAAGGGTGGCATAATACAATGCTAACGAGAGCCTTTCTGCCAGCGCTGAACCCATCACTGATCTCTTCTAGAAGATTTCCACGATTACTGATGAAGTCCATAGAGGGGCCCGCAAGTCTGATAGAGAAAATGACGTGCTCACGCAAGCATTTGGAACCAAGGAGTACCCCGGACGCACTAGAGGAGCAGGGATAGTTCCTTGGGAGAAGCCATTTGAAGGTGAATCCGCTTCCTATAGGAGTCGGGCGAGGGCTAGAATGCAAAGAGAAGAAGAGTTCCAAAGGATGCGACAAGAGATCGAACAGAGTATGGAAGCACGGATAGCTGCTCAAGTCGATGCATGAGTTAGAGCGCTATGCAAACCATGTGTTCGCGTCAACCGCAGGTAGTCCTAACTTTGAATAGCCCAGTGCCCGTCAAGGGCCATAGTAGCTGTGGTTCAACCCCTATGCCGGACGACAAAGAGGTCAATGGTCCTTATCTAGTGGACGACATCAAAGAGCCTGTGAATGTTAGGATGTACATCCATCAGTAGTGGACCAAAGACAAGGTGGTGGTCGAACAAGCATTTCCTAGAGGAGACATCATAATTCATGGCAAGTCAGTGCCACTCGGGTATACTAGGGTCTGCATTGATAAATTCTTGGACAAGAAGTACAATAAGATATATATTGATTTCCCAGTGGAGGAAGATAGGTGCGTCTAGTTCACAACTTGGGCACTCATGTCGCCTGGCGCAAACACTTCATCAAGCTAGATGAGCAGCCATCTTCAGATGATGAGGATGACACTGAATCATCACGGTCACCTCCGCTAAGACATTTCTCTCCCCGTCAAGATCCACCATCAAAGGAGAAGACTCCTTCTCCACCGCCAAAGGAGAAGACTCCTCCTCCTCCTCCACCAGCTTCAAAGTCCTTAGGACTAGGATCTCGACTGCCTAGCGCTAGATCAGGTTCGACTTCGCAACAGAAGAGGTCATCAACTTCGGTTGGTAAAGCTCCCGAGACGACAAGTAAAAGTCGGAAGTTACCGCCGACTAAGAGATTCTACGAGCTCAGATTGCAGAAAAGGACGCCCAACTTGCCTTGTTTGAACGATTAACTTATATACCTGAGCACTTATCATATACCCAATTTGAAAGGCAAAGCAAAAATAAGGGTAATCAAGAAAGAGCTAGAGAAATACACACCTTAGATTTGCTACAGATATAGAACTTGTCCATGAACATGAACATAAGCATGGAGGAGGCCACAAATATCTATTATGGGAAAACTGAATTTCAAAACGCTACGGTTGTATACAAGTTTCAACTAGGCAAGCCTATGGTCGCCAGCCAACAAGAGTATAGAGATTTGACAACATAAATACGACAATTGCACGATTATTACATCATAGACACTAACACCAGCAAAGACATAACAACCTTTGAATGTTGCATCCCAGTAGAACTAGTTTTTAAGGATCCTAAAGAAGTTGTGCATACTATTTATTATGAACACCTGTTGACATCGTTTTTCAGCACGTGTCAAATGAACTAAGGCTTGACTGGTCAGCGGCCGTTCTCCATCGGCATCGGGAAATCGAGCCAGTATTGCCGATGGGAAAATGTTGCGGGAAGACTAAGTGTATTGCCGATGGAGGCTGGATGGTCCTTGCCGATAAGGGTAATTGGTGAAGTCAAGTCGTCTGAGCTGTAAAGTTGTTATTGCCGATTGCCGATGAGGAGACATTACCGATTGCCGATGAAGAGCGGTTACCGATTGCCGATAGGGACTAATTGGTGAAGACAGTTACTAGTGCAAGGTTTCTGATCGGGAAGTATTGCCGATGCGTACAGGGTGACTTAGCGCTTGATATCAGCAGAAGGCTGCTAGTGGTCAAAGAAGGAAGTCGCGGATTGAAGGGATCTGCCGATGGAAAGTTTCCATCGAGGAGAGGTATAAGGAAACTGGTGATTTTGTACCAGTATTATTATAGTAGTTTGAGTCCGACTCTTGTATGAGTCGTTTATTTTCCTTTAAAATAGGCGTGTTTGTTTAGGAAAAATAATATTATTGTTTTAGATCCGACTCCTGCGCGAGTCAGTTTCATTAAAGTTAGGAGTTTGTTTTAGGAAGGATACGAGTCGTGTCTTTGTACAACTCTCCATGTGGGAGTATAAATATGTGCCCGAGGGCTACATGTGTGATACGAATCTAATATCAAACAAACCAATTTTACTCTTATTCTACTTTTATCGCAATTTCCCTTTTACTGCATTAGTTATAGCTTATCAACGAGTTCTTCAAGCTTTGACGGGCTGCATCACCTTGATCTCCGTCAAATCCTTGCAAGTTCCGCGTGGGAGTATCTCTGAGCCTTGGCATCCGGGCGCATCGCTGTTGCCTTGTTCAGCTCTGCTCTAGTTATCCTGATCAGGCCTGAATCCCAGCATCCGGGCGCATCGCCATTGTCTGGATTGGATCTTGTTCTAGTTATCATCCTTGTTGATTAACTGGTCAAATCGACTGGCACGCCTCCGGATATCGAATTTCGGGTATAAGCCCGAGGTGTTCGCAGATCCTGACGCTTTTTGTGTCAACACCTCTTTTGGCACGCCCAGTGGGACTCGATTATACAAATCTACACATCTATCATGGGTGATACCGCCGACGTTAACCAGAGGAACGTCATTGAAGTCTCCGAGGCCGATCCGAGAGATGATTAGAAGCTGGCCATGAAGCGGGCTATGGAGGAATACAAGCAGTTATATCTCAATCCTTCAGCCTCAGCAGGAGCGGCGAAGCAATCCAGAAGCAAGATCCGCCGTTGCCACGGCAGGTCACGTACGACGCCAATCCTAGTAAGCTACAAGAGATGGTTAATGTTGCTGTAAGTCAAGAATTAATTAGCCAGTCCAACGTGCTGTCCAATACTGTCTACAATGCTGTTACGCAATCATTCAAAGAAGGGCATGCACCGCAATATGTTGGTCCAGCGTACCATCAACCTGGATTGGCGTCTACAAGCCCATCGGCAACCCCAATGGTGTCTTCCACTCCTGTGGAACCGTCTGCCGATGCGGCTACATCGCCGAGACCGAACCCTGGCAGCGTCACCAAGCTCAACATAGATCCAGCAGCGTCGGCAATTTCAGGACTAGCCCCTGCTAACTGGTGGGGATACGGTATGCCTCCAAATCCAGATGCTGGTTCTAATCTGGCGCAGGGAGATAGTTTAGCTTGGAGGAACTCTATGGCATCGGTAATCCAGTCACAGCCGATGGCCCCTATGATGCACAACTCTGCGCCTACTCCAACTGTGCAAATGCCATCAGAAATCTTCAAGTAATCCCTAAAGTACCTCTGATGCCACCATCGGCAAGCTCTGTGCCGATGCAGCGCATTACGACAGCCGACAGTCAACCTCTGGTGGCAAATCCTCAAGCTGGAGTGCTAATTCCCTAAGGTAACTTGGTAATTGATTGCTCCAGAATACAAGAGCCACATGCTCCAGTCAGCTATCAGCCATCGGTAAGTCATATGCCGATGATTTACAATCCTGGGTGGGTCAACCAGCCGCCAGCTCAACAGCCTGGCGTATCTATGTATCATTATGGAGGCTCAGTGCATTCTCAGAGCGAACCATCGGTGCAACAACCGATGAATGCGATGAGTCATCCTAACCCACCAAGTGTGCAAAACTATCCATTGGTAAGTCAACCGATGCATAGTGTTCAGATGACTGGTGTTGCGCCCGTGACTACTCCGCATCATCTCCAAGAGGCGCATTAGCCGGCTCCACCAGTCGATAACCAGCCAATGAGTCGGCAAGAGCAGGATGCATATTGGGTTAGTAAGATTGCCGAAGTTATGAAAGAACAATTCGGCATCAAGCCCAAAGTCGATACGTACTCTTATCGAACTCTGTATCCTCCTGCATATGACTTGATTCCTCTTCCAAATCGGTACAAAGTGCCCGATTTTACCAAGTTCTCCGGCCAAGACAATACATCGACAATGGAGCACATCAACCGCTTCATTATCCAGTGCGGAGAAGCTGCCAGCAGGGAGGAGTTAAGGGTGAGATTGTTCTCTTCGTCAGTGTCTGGATCGGCATTTACATGGTTCATATCACTGCCTCCAAACTCTGTAATTACGTGGGCCAATCTGGAGAGGCATTTTTATAAATACTTCTTCGCTGGCATACATGAGAAGAAGCTTACTGATTTGGTCAAAATGAGGCAACGCAATGATAAATCAGTAGAAAGCTTTGTTCAGAGGCTACGGGACGTGAAGAACAAGTGTTACAGTCTGGTGCTTGATGATCGGCAACTGGCGGATTTGGCCTTCCAAGGATTACTGCCTCACATCAAGGACAATTATGCGTCCCAAGAATTTGAAAGCCTAAGTCATCTGGTGCAATGGATTGCCGATCAAGACATCAAAACCTTTGAACCCAGGAAGACTTGGAACAAGAAGGTAACCTTCATCGAGAAAGAAGAAGACTTTGGGTCAGATGAAGAGCTGAGTGTCGATGCGGCCGAATGGGTAAAGGATAAGAAGCTTGTGTCTTGTCCGTTCGGCCAAAAAGAGACCGAAAGGTTCACCTTCAACATCACCAAGGCCGATAGGATGTTTGACTTATTGCTGCAAGAAGGGCGAATTAAGTTAGCGCCTAACCAAGTAATTCCATCGGCCGAAGAACTCAAGAAGATTAGGTACTGCAAGTGGCATAATGCAACCTCACACAGTACCAATGACTACAAAGTATTCAGGCAGCAGTTGCAGTCAGAGATTGAATCTGGGCGTATTAAGTTTGAAAATTCTAAAGTCCAGAAACCGATGAAGATAGATCAGCACCCGTTTCCAAACAATATGGTGGAAATTAGTGAAAAAACCAGAGTGCTGACATCGGAAGCTGCTAGGAAGAACTCATCGGTAGATCCTGACCACCAAATATGTGAGCGCGACGCAAGAAGGTTTGCCGATGATAGAAAAGGTAAGAAGGGTGCCGATGAAGGTAGCAGTGCCAACAGGGCTCCTAGGGTTGTAACCACATACAAGCAGCCAAGGCAAAATCATTGGCAATCACGTGAAGAACAGTATCGGCAAGAAGAAGAAGAAGAGGACCGGGAGTGGCTTCGGCATAAGGACCACTGGAAGTGTCCCTTCTTCGTTCACTGTTGGGAGGAAGGCATCAAGCTACCTACTGCTGATAATTGTCCAGAGTGCAATGGGTATTACACTGCCGATCGGTCAGGTAAGAGACCTTGTTTTGATGATCAGGCACCCAGAATCGCTCAGAGAAAACAGATCGGCGCATGATCGACTGGGGGGCAAGCTCAGCGCCCATGACAGGCTTGGCAGGATGTGTTGATCAAGGGGAGCTGGAGGAGATGGCCAATGCAAGAGTACCTGACGAAGAAGTATTCTCCAGAGATCCCAACATCGGAAGAAGCGCTGATGCAGGTAGTGGAAGGCAGCACCAGCCCATCTAGAAAACCAAGCTTCCTCAGTGGTGCCCTAAAGATCTGACCAAGACCCAGAAGAGAAGGATTCAGCGCCAACGCCGTAATGACCTATATGACGATGAAGAACCCTTAGGGGAGAAGCAATGGTGGCCAAAGCGCAAGGACAGGGATCCATCGGCAGATATAAACATGGTCGTCATGTTGCCAATGGAGTTCATGGCACCCGTCAGTGATGACGAAGAGACTGCTGATATGGCACAATTGGTGCTGGATCCAATGACGGTTGTCTTTGAAAAGTCTGCCGATGACGAGAGGCAGCATCTGAGAGCTTTATTTGTTAAAGGCAAAGTGGATGGACAGCCGATGACAAAGATGCTGGTAGATGGCGGCGCTTCAATAAACATAATGTCGTACGTTGTGTTCAAAAAGCTTGGGAAAGGCAACCAAGACTTAGTCAAGACCGACGTGAAGCTCAAGGACTTCGAAGGCCATGTGTCGATGGCTATGGGAGCCATTTGTGTTGACTTAACCATTGGCAGTAAAACTTTGCCGACAATGTTCTTTGTAATCAGTGGCAAAGGAACTTACAACTTGCTCCTAGGAAGGGATTGGATCCATGCCAATTGTTGTATCCCTTCTACTATGCATCAAAGCCTTGTACAATGGATCGGAGACAAGATTGAAGTCGTCCGCAGTGAAGCCCCATCTACTGTTGCATCGGCAGAATCGGAAAATTATGAGCAGACCAGGTGCATATCTGGCGAAGCCTGGGACAAAGAATTCCTTAAAGTTGCCGATTACCGCATCAAACCGATCCAAGCAGTCGGTCCTGAAGAAGAGTTTTAATGGATTGGTTCGTTGACGACGGAAAACTGGGGCAGGGCTTCACGTCTGCCGATGACCTACTCGAGATTGACATCGGCGATGGTAGTAAACCTAGGCCTACTTTTATTAGTGCCAAGTTAGATTCCCAATGTAAACAGCAGTTAACCGATTTATTGAAAGAGAATAAAGATTGTTTTGCTTGGGATTATACGGAGATGCCTGGTTTAGACCGATCGATAGTTGAACATCGGTTACCCATCAAGTCCGGTTTCCAACCACATCAGCAACCTGCGCGCCGATGCAATCCTACCATTCTACCCGACATCAAGGCTGAGATTACAAAGTTAATCGAAGCTGGGTTTATTCGGCAATGCCGATACGCTGAATGGATTTCTAATGTGGTTCCTGTGTATAAAAAGAATGGAAAACTTTGTGTTTGTATTGATTTCAGGAATCTTAACAAGGCTACGCCGATGGATGGCTACCCGATGCCCGTTGCCGATCTGCTGATGGATGCTGCTGCTGGACATCAAGTTATTAGCTTCATGGATGGTAATGCTGGGTATAATCAAATATTCATGGCTGAAGAAGACATATCCAAGACTGCTTTCCGATGTCCAGGTCACGTTGGCTTATTTGAATGGGCAGTCATGACTTTTGGCTTGAAGAATGCCGGTGCTACTTATCAGAGAGCAATGAATTTTTATCTTTCATAAGTATATCGGCACGATAGTTGAAATCTACATTGATGATGTGGTGGTTAAGTCTGGAGACTTCGGGAAGCATCTTGCCAATTTGCAAAAAATATTGGAGTGCACAAGGGAGCATGGGTTGAAGATGAATCCTAACAAGTGTGCATTTGGTGTATCGGCAGGACAGTTCCTGGGTTTCATGGTGCATCAGAGAGGCATTGAAATCGGCAGAAAGTCTATTGATGCAATTAACAAGGTGGTAGCTCCTATAAACAAGACTGAGCTACAATCTTTGATCGGTAAGATTAATTTCATCAGAAGGTTTATATCTAACTTATCTGGTAAGATTAAGTCCTTTAGCCCTCTGTTAAAGTTGAAAGCCTATCAAGAGTTTACATGGAAAGAAGAGCAGCAATCAGCCTTAGTGGAGATTAAGAAATATTTGGTAAATCCTCTAGTCTTGGTTCCACCTCAACACGGGAAGCCTTTTAGGTTATACATGTCTACCGATGACGGTGTTATCAGATCAGCCTTGATTCAAGAATTTGAAGGGAAGGAACGTGTAATATATTACCTGAGCAGAAGGTTGGTGGATGCGGAAACCAGGTATTCGGCCATAGAGATATTGTGCCTATGTTTATATTTCTCTTGCATTAAATTAAGACATTATTTGTTGTCGGCCGAATGCACTGTTGTTTGCAAAGATGATGTTGTTAAGTACATGTTGTCAATGTCGATTTTGAGTGGACGAATCGGTAAGTGGATTCTGGCACTTTCAGAGTTTGACCTAAGGTATGAATCGGCTAAAGCAGTTAAAGGTCAGGTTATGGCCGATTTTGTTACTCAGCATTGTAATGTGGTGAGCTCTGTGGAAATTGCTCCTTGGACTTTATTCTTTGATGGATCTACATGCAAGGATGGGGCAGGTATCGGTATTCTCTTGATTTCACCCCGAGGACAGAAGTATGAAATCTCGTTGCCGATTGTTGCTACTTCAACAAACAATCAGGCTGAGTACCAGGCTTTACTTAAGGGGTTAGAGTTACTCAGGGAAGTGCGTGCCGATGCTGTTGAAATCTTTGATGATTCCATGTTGGTGATTAACCAATTGATGAGGACATATGAATGCCGAAGTGAAGTTTTGATTGCAGCCCATGAGCGGTGTTTGAAATTGTTAAAAGAATTCAAAGAGTATCGCCTTGAGCACATTTCTAGGTTGCATAATGAAGAGGCCAATCAGTTGGCATAGAATGCTTCAGGGTATCAACCGATTCAAAAAGTTACGACATCGGTAACAGTTACCGATGACTGGAAAAAGGAGATTGCCGATTACTTGAGGGTCCATCTAGGATGGTTGAAAGGCGTCTAAGGTTCCAAGATACTAAGTATGTGCTCCTCGGCGATGAATTGTATTATCGGACCATTGATAGAGTTTTGCTTAGATGTCTTGGCAAAGAGGAATCAAAAGAGTTGATGGGTGAAATCCATGAAGGTGTGTGTGGAGCGCATCAATCGGCATTCAAGATGAAGTGGATGATTAGGCGGAATGGATATTATTGGCCGACAGTCCTTGAAGATTGCTTCAAATACTTCAAAGGGTGCCAGGACTGTCAGAAGTTTGGTAATGTGCAGAGAGCACCTGCATCGGCAATGAATCCTATAATCAAGCCTTGGCCGTTCAGAGGGTGGGCTATTGATCTCATCGGCCAGATTTATCCGCCATCGAGTAAGGGGCATAAGTTCATACTTGTTGCTACCGATTACTTCACTAAATGGGTTGAAGCAATTCCTTTGAAGAAGGTGACATCGGCAAACATGGTGGATTTTGTTAAAGAACACATTGTTTACCAATTCGGTATTCCTCAAACTATTACTACCGATCAAGGAACCATGTTCACATCGGGAGAGTTTGATGAGTTTGCCGCTAGTATGGGTTTCAGGGAGTTAAACTCTTCTCCTTATTATGCTCAAGCTAACGGTCAGGCTTAAGCGACTAATAAGGGAGTTATTAAGCTTATAAAGCGCAAGATTGAAGAATACCCTAGAAGGTGGCATGTGGTGTTAAACGAAGCCTTATGGTCATATCGCATGGCTTGTCATGTTGCAACTAAAGTCTCGCCGTATCAGTTAGTCTGTGGACACGATGCTGTCCTATCTTGAGAAGTTAAAACTGGTTCTAGGCGATTATCTTTTCAGGATCAACTGACGACCGATGATTATGCTACTCTAATGAAAGATGAGTTAGAAGATTTGGTAGGTCATCGGTTGAGGGCGTTGATTAGTATTGAAGAGAATAAGAAGAGGGTTGCCAGATGGTATGACAAGAAAGTAAAAGTAAAAGAGTTTGCCGATGGCGATTTAGTATGGAAGTTGATTTTACCGATCGGGACTAAGAGTTCTAAGTTTGGAAAGTGGTCTCTTAATTGGGAGGGTCCTTATCGGGTAAAACAGTCTGCTCCTGGCAATGCTTACATTTTGGAAACTCTTGAAGGAGTTGCGTTCTCTAGAGCAATCAACGGCAAATACTTAAAGAGGTATTACCCTAGTATATGGGTAGATGCATAGCATACTCGTTTGGATGCCGATGAAAAGGAAAATTATGATACATCGGTAAAAGCGCGTAAACGTTATATTACAAGTCCAAAATCAAGTATCAGAATTGTATTTGCCGATACAACAAATAGATTACAACAAAGAGTGGATGGTTGATATCGCACGCAGGCAAATTTGTTCTATCTCATCCACCTCCTTGGCATCGGCATCAGCGGAGCCCTCGACCTGCTTGATTTTCTTCTTCCACAAGATGGCTTGTCGGACATTCTGGTCTCTTTCTTGCTGCAGAACCCTGATGGTATCGGATAATTGGGCTTTCTGCTGGTTGGCTGTAGTCAGAGCCTCCTCAACCCTTTGTAACTCAGCTAATAGCTCTTCTTTCTTTGCTGATAGCTGAGTGATTTCTTGATCGAGGTCGTTGATGGAGACTTCTGCTTGGCCGATGCCCTTGTGCTTTTCATCGGCAATATTTTTGAACTTAAGCTTCTCTTCCTCTGGTACTGGATTTGTTTGCTGTCGAGGAAGGTTGCCTGGAAAAGGATTTCTTCCATATCAGTAGGGAGGTGGCCTTGGACATCCTTAAATGCAATCCTTGTTGCGGATGAATCTTGAATGAGCTGGGAAGTGTCTTGTAGCAGCAAGGAGAGCAATGCTTCAAGCTTGGTCTTGACCTCTGCCGATAGAGTTGGGACAGAGCTCTCTTCCTCCTCATCGTCATCGGGGATGTCGACTGCGAAGGAGAATAGGCTGTCCGCTTGAATGAGGCCTTGGTGTTCATCTTCATCCTGGGGGTTGAGACTGAAGGAGAAGAGACTGCCCGGAGAGTCTTGGGCCTGAAAACAAAGAGGTTAAAATGTGCCGATCATAAGGTTATATTATGGATTTTTTTAAGGTAATTGACTTACCGTCTTGAAGCGGATCTCCTGCCTAGGACTTGGCATACTGGATGGTTCAGCCTCATCTTGGACATCGGCAGCAGTTGCCGATGACTGAGCCTTTGCTGGGGAAGCAGTCGACGCCGCTGGTGCTGGTGGCGTTATTGCTGGCGTCGCTTCCGATGTGGTAGCTGGTGCTTGTGGTGGCGACGTCGCTCTCTCATCGAGAACTTCGGCCGACGGTGCCGATGCTGATGTTTCTTCCTCTGCTACGGCGGGTGGAGTTGTCTCTTCATTGGGAGCTTCGGCCGACGGTGCCGATGGCGATGCTGCCTCTGTTGCTGCAGCGGGTGAAGTTGTCTCCTGGTCGGGGACGTCGTCCATTGGGTGGTCAGGGACTGGAGCCGATGAAGGTTCTACCGATGACGCGCCGACGGTTGGTGGTGCAACTGGAGTCGATGGCGGTCTTGCCGGTGGCGCATTGGTAGTTGATGGTGCAGTTGGAACCGATGACGAAGACGGGAAGCCAATCTTAGACGCCTCTTCTTCCTTAGCGCGGCAGTAGGGGATCCCACCCGTTTTGACGAAGACTTGGGGGCATCGGCAGCAGGACTGGGAGATACTTGTCTACTTGAAGCAGCTGCCGATGACCACATTGCCTGAGAATACAAAGCAAGTTATACAAAATAGAATGTTGCCGATAAAACAGTATGTAATCAGTACAGGTAAAGATGAGTTTACTGCATGAACCCACGTCAGGGCAGCAGCAGCGGCCGATGTAGCCTTGACTCTTGCAGGTGTCGGCGTAGGTACCTGTTGAGGGATGAAGGCAGCCAGCGTAGGGGCTTTGTTGCCGATAATTGATATGGGACCCATTATCCGAAGATTGAAGGGTCTGCCGCTGTTGCTTATCGTGGGGATTGGATCATCGGCCTATCAAGCGCAAAAAAGGGTTAAAAACCGATGACGGAAGCAAAGTAATAAGAACGCATCGGGATGAAGACTTACTGCGTCATCGGGGATGATGTGATCGGCGTCAATCATGTGCCGATAATAGTGCGATGACTTAGCAAATAATTGGTGCCTCCATTCTTGCCACCAGGACTTGTATTTGTTCGTGATGAAGGAGGTTGGTGACCAGGAGGACAAGTCAATGTCTGATATATCGGCATCGGGAGGAAGATTGACGACCTTGTTCCAGTCTAGAGCACTGGAAATTGTCTGCCTGGGCTTCACCACTTTGGAGTAGCAGAGTTTGATCGGTAGTTGGCCAAATGCCAGTTGTCTCGCTGCTGCCAATGGGTAGTAGAACTCATAAGATGGAGGGGCATTCTTCCCAGATCCAAAGATGTTCACTGGAATGGCTCGAGGAGTGATGCTGGCCTTCATGATTGCTTGGTTCTCAAGCAAGTTCCCATCGGTTAGGTTGAATAGTAGTGGGAACTGATTGTTTTTGTCAAGATATGGCCACCAAAGCCGTTCCGTAGAGGAAAGTCCAGTATAAAACTTTTGAAAAAATGAGCCGAACTGCTCTGTATCGGCATCAGTCCCTGGCAGCACTATGATAGCCTCTACAAAATTGAGTGGAGGGTGAGTTGCCGATTCATCGTCCCTATACTGATGGTCTTCCGATATATCCCTTGGGAATTGTTGGGCGAACAGATCGAACTGGAGGGTCTTGTGCATATGTGCATTCAGCTACATGTTGACAAACCACCAGGGACCTCCAAGATTGCCGATGGGTTCTCCTAGCAGTAACTTTTGGGATACCTGATGTAGAAGGCGGTATACCGATCCAAGAAGATATCTGCCTAAGGGAAGTCTTGTCCCATCGGCAAGTAGCTCAGTTGCAGGGAGGTGCATGGTGGTCGGTCCGACAGTTTTGCCGCAGAAGATGAACTTTTCCAGCCACATGTTCAGAAACGTGGCGTGCTCCCGTTGGTTTACCGATCTGGTCTTCTGGTACTCGTGGATGTAGCTTGTCCAACCGCCGATGTTCCGAGTGTTCACCTTGTGCTCGGCTTTCCTGTTGAATAGGGTGAAAGTATCGTGAGAAGAGATGTCCAGGCCAGTCAACATGTGGACATCGGCAAGGGTTGGGGTGGCTGGTCCGTGTCGGAAAAGGAAGGCATTCATGGTGTCCAACCAGAAGTAGGAGGCAGCCATTAGCATGTTCTCATTCTTCTCCATATCGGCAATGGAGAGCCTGATGCACTGGTCCAAGTTGCGCTCTTGCCAGTAAACTTGCTATGCCCTAGCAACCCTGAGGTACCAGTTTTTCCACCCCTTAGTAGGCTTGGGCTATGACCGAAAAGCATCCTTCCACAATCCCAAGCCGAAACATTCAGATCTGAAGGGTACCCGGTTGGTTTCTGCATTGATTATGAAGGTGGGATCCGGATTGCCCATGGGGCCTAGGCAGCTGAAGTTGGATTGGGCGAGGGGAATCACTACCTTGTTGTACAGTTCCTAGGGTTCGAAGAAAAGAAAGGAAAGAATCAGAAAAGGAACGGGAATGATTCTAGATTCGTGCGGGAAAGAACCAGAAGGAGGTTGGATTAGGAAGAGAGTAGGTCTTACCTTGGGGATGTCGACTTGGATCGTCATTGGAGCAGAAGGAGTGCTTTTGGTTCGTCCTTGGATTGCGGAAAGGAACTGTTGCTCGAGTTCATGTTCTTCAGAGGCGCTGCCGGAGGTTGAAGACGAAGGCAAGGAGTGTGAAAGTGAAAATGAGCTTGGGGTAAACAGCAGATTGGATCCCAGTAACTTTATAAGCTTACTCAGGGGTATTTTGGGGTTTCGGTTCATACTGTGTAGGAATTGTGGAGAGGCCCGCGGTAGATACGCGCGATGATCGAGGAAATTTGCAACTGTTTGTACTGCAATCGAGGAATTTTATTATTAAATTGCGGTTCCGCACGCGGGGATCGAGGAAACTGTGCATTTATCTTGGAGGTAACGGCTACAGTAGAAAGAATTTTGGCACGTAAAGTATTATACGCTCCGAAACTGGGGGGCATGTGTTGACATCGTTTTTCAGCACGTGTCAAATGAACTAAGGCTTGGCTGGTCAGCGGCCGTTCTCCATCGGCATCGGGAAATCGAGCCAGTATTGCCGATGGGAAAATGCTACGGGAAGACTAAGTGTATTGCCGATGGAGGCTGGATGGTCCTTGCCGATAAGGGTAATTGGTGAAGTCAAGTCGTCTGAGCTGTAAAGTTGTTATTGCCGATTGCCGATGAGGAGACATTGCCGATTGCCGATGAAGAGCGGTTACCGATTGCCGATAGGGACTAATTGGTGAAGACAGTTACCAGTGCAAGGTTTCTGATCGGGAAGTATTGCTGATGCCGATGGGCATGGGGTGCCGATGAGTACAGGGTGACTTAGCGCTTGATATCAGCAGAAGGCTGCCAGTGGTCAAAGAAGGAAGTCGCGGATTGAAGGGATCTGCCGATGGAAAGTTTCCATCGAGGAGAGGTATAAGGAAACTGGTGATTTTGTACCAGTATTATTATAGTAGTTTGAGTCCGACTCTTGTATAAGTCGTTTATTTTCCTTTAAAATAGGCGTGTTTGTTTAGGAAAAATAATATTATTGTTTTAGATCCGACTCCTGCGCGAGTCAGTTTCCTTAAACTTAGGAGTTTGTTTTAGGAAGGATACGAGTCGTGTCTTTGTACAACTCTCCATGTGGGAGTATAAATATGTACCCGAGGGCTACATGTGTGATACGAATCCAATATCAAACAAACCAATTTTACTCTTATTCTACTTTTATCGCAATTTCCCTTTTACTGCATTAGTTATAGCTTATCAACAAGTTCTTCAAGCTTCGACGGGCTGCATCACCTTGATCTCCATCAAATCCTTGCAAGTTCTGCGTGGGAGTATCTCTGAGCCTTCGCATCCGGGCGCATCGCTGTTGCCTTGTTCAGCTCTGCTCTAGTTATCCTGATGAGGCCTCAATCCCAGCATCCGGGCGCATCACCGTTGTCTGGATTGGATCTTATTCTAGTTATCGTCCTTGTCGATTAACTGGTCAAATCGACTGGCACGCCTCCGGATATCGAATTTCGGGTATAAGCCCGAGGTGTTCGCAGATCCTGACGCTTTTTGTGTCAACAACACCTCTTTCAACTCTATGAACGGCGCTCGCTGGATGTGCAAATTATGATGATATGGACTCTGTAAGTACCATACCCTAACAACGTTATAATATACTACATGATCTGCATTTGAATATATCCATGTTTATTTTGCAGGAGTATGACAAAATTTTGCCTAATCCAACGAAAGAGCAATTTTGACTTCTCGGACCCCATCTTTGTAAATGAGACAACATGCAAAGCTGGTCTCACAGATCCCTATGTACCAAAAAGTTTGAACATTGAGTTTGATAGAATGTTCAAATACCAGAAATCAAACGCACTGCTAACCTACAACCGCGAGTATGTGTTCTCGACCCTTACATAAGTGTGAAGAATCATGGCCCTATTGGTTTCGGTGATTAACAATAAAAGAAGATTATTATGGCTAATGTGTGTTTTGGAGAGGCTATGTGTAGCTTAGCCATAGTGATCAATAAGAACGGGCATCAATGGTTATCACTTAGCCCCAAGATGGATATCGTTTCAGATTTCAAAGACAAGGTGATGAAGACCCTAGAGTGATAGGTCTAGGTGCCATAAGGAGATGAAGGGCACTTAGTATAGATAGTCCTTTATTTTATCTTTGACCATACTATCAAGAGGGGTTGAGACTAGTAGCTTGATTTAGGAGAGCTTCATATCTTAGTTGTGGTGCACACTTAACATCCTTAGCTCTAAGCAAGCCTATGGTGACCGTAAGATAGCCTAGAACAACTTCCATATTCATCGCGACGAAAACCGAAGCTGGGAGAGTTGTTTTCTAGGCGACGAAACCCAAGTGTTTGTCGGCCTTCCAGTGAATTCCAGTGAGCGCTACAAAACTCGTGAGTGACGGACGTTGTCCGTCGGGTTGGCATCGGACGCTGAAGAGCTCCGTCGGCCTTCCATAGAGGGATGTTTTCAACCAGGAGTGTCGGACGCTGGAACACAGCGTCCGTCGCAAAAGCGACGGAGCATCCATCGCCTGTTCGAATGAACATAAACTATCTGTTGGGGCGGGCGATGGCGCGTCCGTCGCCTAGGCGTTGCAGCGGCCGTCGCCAACTTAAAGTGTCTGTTTTCTACAGCCCGAGGCTAGTTTTGTGGGGGAGTATTTATACTCCACCCCTTGCTTTCCCACCTTGTCTTTGCTCATTTCAGATGCTGAGAACCTTGAGAGGTGTTGGAAGAGAGCAAGAGCCCTAGAGAGAGAGAGAGAGTGATTTGCAAATCCATCCATCCATCTTCTCTCCCTAGTTCATCCAAGAGATCAAGTGTGCATCCACTCTAGTTGTGAGGTTTGATTGAGTCAAGTGAATATCAAGGCTTGTTACTCTTGGTGATCGACATCACCTAGACATTCCGGTGGTGTTTGGAGGAAGGTGATCGTCGGGAGGATTGTCGGAGGCCCTTCTTCATCAACTTGTGATCGGTTGTGGGCGGTTCACCGAGCCGGAGTGGCGAAGAACCAACCCTTAGAGAGAACTCATCCATTGACGGGATTGAGGGGGAGCAATACCTTGTGAGGTGTTCCAACGAGGACTAGGGAGAGTGTCGACTCCTCGATACCTTGGCAAAATGTTGTTGTGTCAAGAATCTCTTTGCCTAGCTCTTTTCATTCCGCAATTGTTCTTAATTCATACTAGAATTGTGTAGGGTGTTCTTCCATTCCTTGCCTTGCTACCACTTTCATAGTCTAAGACACACTTACGCTAAGCACGGGGTGATTGGCACTTGTTTAGGATTTCATATTTGCTTTAGAAATATTAAATAAGCCCAATTCACCCCCCCCTCTTGGGAATCTAGATCCTTTCAATTGGTATCAGAGCAAGGTTGCTCTAAATTAGGCTTCACCGCCTAGAGCAAGATGTTCCATGGGGATGGACCGCTACCCATGTTTGATGGGGGTGACTTTCCTTACTGGAAAGTGCGGACACCGTGGATGTCGGCGCTCATAAAGCCGCCACCGTGGGTGGATCAGTGTTCGCCGAGTTTCCCTTCTTTGAGAAGAACAATGCCAAGGCAAAGAACATTCTTTTCCATGTCATTTGCAAGGATGTGTTCAACCGTGTGCGAAATTGCAAAACCGCATATGATGTTTGGACAATCGTTTGTGCACTTCACGAGGGTACCAAATGTGAGCATGAGGAACGCTACCATTTGGTCATGGCTAATTTGAACTCCTTTGCTATGCTTGCTAATGAGAATGCTAATGAGATGTACTCACGTCTTATATACTTGTAGAGGAGTTGAATGGACTTGGGCTCACCCAAATGCAACCCGACGATGTGGTGCGCAAGATTCTTTGTGTCTTGCCAATTGACAAGTATGACCACATCGTCACCATTCTTCACCAAGGGGATCTCTCAACTTCTACACCAACACAAGTGTTGGGGAGATCAATGCTCATGAGATGTACATGAAGATCGGTGATGGCGGTTCTTCATCCTCCTCCAAGAAGAAAGACAAAGAGAAAGAGGATAAGAAGGACTTGGCTCTCAAGGCATCCTCTTCGGAGAAGTGCAAAATTCAAGTGATGTATGAGAGCACAAGTGATGATGAAGATGAAGACAACATCGCTCTCATGGTGAAGAAGACCACCAAGATGTTGAAGAGGCTAAACAAGAATGGAGTCAAGTTTGACTCAAAGAAGAAGAAATTTTTCACAAGCTCTTCAAGGAAGCCGATCTCCCAAATGAAGTGCTACAATTGTGGCATTCTTGGTCATTAAGCTCATACATGCATCGAAGATAATAAAGACAAGTTCAAGAATAAGAAGTTCAAGAACTACAAGAACCAGAAGGGTGCACAAGATGATTCAACTGATGATGACAAGAAGCAAGGTAAGCCTTACAAGAAGAAGAAGAACTTCCACTCCCACAAGAAGAAGGATGGCAAGGCTTACATTGTTGGTGATTGGATCACCGACATTGAGGACTCAAGTGATCCCTCCGATGATGAAAGTGAAGATGAGAAGGTGGCCGCATTGGTGATTGGTTCTTCTACTCGACCGCCACCTCCTCCTTCATCACCGGGCTCATCCTCTACACACCTATGACTAATGGCTAAAAGTGACAAGAAGGCACAAAAAGAGGATGACGATGATAGTGGTGACTCAAGTGGTAGTGATAGTGATGATGAAGATGCACCATCCTATGATGAGCCAATTAAAATTTGCAACAAATACTCTAGCATCATAAGGAGGTACAAAGGTAAAAATGGCAAACTACTTGAGGTCAAAGAAAACTTGCATGCTAACCTTGATGCCTTATCTAGTGCTAATGATGATTTGAAGCTTGAGAACAACACTATCACATCTAGCACTAGGGAGTTCAAAGCCTCACTCAAGCAAGCAAATGAGAAACACGATAAGCTTGAGAGGTCGACACAAGAGCTCCAAACAAGGTATAACTTGCTAAAAATGACTACAACTTGGTGAAAAATGAACATGGCACACTAGTGGTAGCAAATGAATTGCTCACTCAAGATCTTGCTACACTTGTGGCTACTAACCCGTGTGCTAAGTGTGATAGTGCTACCCCTTGTGATATCTTGATTGATGATGCGGCTCTTGAGCAAAGTGCTAAGTGCAAGGGAAAGAGAGTTGTTGAAATCGATAAGTATGATGACTATGTGAAGATGAGGGAAGAGAACTCAAAGCTCGAGGAAGAGCTAATCAACCTCAAGTCTAACAAGACAATTGTCATCAAGCTGGCTCAAGAAGAAGACAAGGATGCCATTACCTTGTCACCTCTCTTAGAGAAGAAATTTTCAAGCTCAAGAATGACAAGACCAAGCTTGCTAGTGGGATGGAGAAATTCACCAAGGGACACAATCTTCAAAGTGAGCTCTTGATGAACACCATCATGAAGAATCACAAGATGGGTGTTGGGTTCAAGGAGAACCAAGTGATGAAGGCCAAAGTCAAGAATGAAGCAAATAACTACTACAAGAACAAGGCCATGAACAACAACTATGACAAGCCAAAGCCCAAGCGAAGAAGATGCTTTGAGTGTGGTCAAGTTGGTCACTTTGCTTATGATTGCAAGACTCCACCACCTAGGACCTTGCCCAAGCACACAAGGCCCTTTGCTCATGATGCACACTTTGTCAGCAATAAGGATTCCAAGGGTAGACCACTTGTAGTGTTTCTCGGGCCTAAGATGAAGAACAAGCCCAAAGTGCTATGGGTTGCTAAGGAGTTGGTTACCAAAGCTATGGGATCCCATTTTGAATGGGTTCCCAAACAACAAGCTTAACTCCAAGTTGCTTGTGTGTAGGTGAACTACAAGACCAGTGGAAGTCATTGGGTGATTGATAGTGGTTGCACTCAACATATGACCGGTGACCCCGGGATGTACAACACACTTGATGAGGATTGTTCAAGTCAAGACAAGATCAATTTTGGGGATAATACAAAGGGCAAAGTTCAAGGCTTAGTGATCTTGGATTGAGCTTCAATTTCCAATGTTTTTCTAGTGCTATCGGTTGGTCAACTTTGTGATCTCGGATTCCAATGTCTCTTCACTCCAAGTGAGGTTGTTGTGACCAAGGTGGATGAATATTCATTGATATTCAAGGGATTCCGGCACACCAACTTGTATCTAGTGTACTTCACTTCCAATGAGACAGAGTTGCAAACATGTCTATTCTCCAAGAGTTCTTTGGGTTGGTTATGGCATAGAAGATTAGCACATGTGGGCATGTCAACCTTGAAGAAACTTGTCAAGAAGGAGATGGTTAGAGAAATCAAGGATGTGGTGTTTGAGAAGGATAAATTGTGTAGTGCATGCTAAGCCGGCAAGCAAGTGGCGAACACTCATCCAACCAAAGCTTTCATGTCAACCTCAAGAGTCCTAGAGCTACTCCACATGGATCTATTTGGACCTGCCACCTATGCTAGCCTTGGAGGCAATCTCTTTTGCTTGGTGGTAGTTGATGACTACTCTAGGTAGACTTGGGTGTTCTTTCTTCAAGACAAGGGAGAGACACAAGGCATATTCAAGAAGTTTGCAACTAGAGCTCAAAATTAATTTTATGTGAAGATCAAGAAGATAAGAAGTGACAATGGCACCGAGTTTATGAACACCAAGATTGAAGACTATTGTGATGAAGTGGGAATCAAGCACGAGGTGTCTGCCACCTATACCCCACAACAAAATGGTGTTGTAGAGAGGAAGAACCGGACTTTAATCACCCTTGCTAGATCTATGTTTGATGAGTACAACACCCCCGAGAAGTTTTGGGCCGAAGCAATCAACACTGCATGCTATGCGGCCAATCGGCTATTTGTCCAAAGGCTTCTTAAGAAGACCCCCTATGAGCATGTGAATGGGAAGAAACCAGATATATCATTCTTTCGAGTGTTTGGATGCAAAGTCAACACTTGGGCAAGTTCCAAAGGCGTTGTGACATTGGTTTCCTTGTTGGTTATTCACTTAAATCCAAGGCATACTATGTATTCAACAAAGCCACCGGCTTAGTTGAAGAAATGTATGACTTGGAGTTTGATGAAACTAATGGCTCCCAAGGAGCTCTTGAGAATCTTGAAGATGTAGGTGATGAGCCCTTGAGGGAGGCTATGAAGAACATGCCGGTTGGTGCAATCAACCCACAAGAGGTGGAAGAAGTTGAAGATGATGCAAATCAAGTCCCTTCTCCACCTCACACGCGTCAAGTTGATGAAGAACAAGTGAGGGAAGCTCATGAGGATACCTTCATCCCTCAAGATCAAGCCGAGGCGAAAAATCAAAATGTTGACGCACCACATCCCCCTCCTCAAGAAACTAATATAGGATCTACACCTATGCTTCAAGCTCATCCACAAGACCTTATCATAGGGAGTCCATCAAGGGGGGTAACCACTCGATTTAGACTTGCTTCTTATGTTGAGCATCACTCTTTTGTTTACTTTGTTGAGCCTACTAGTGTGGAGGAAGCACTTGCGTATCTGGATTGGGTGAATTCCATTCATGAAGAACTCAACAACTTCACCCGGAACAAAGTGTGGACACTAGTAGAGAAGCCCAAAGGAACAAGAATCATTGGCACCAAGTGGGTATTTCAAAACAAGCAAGATGATCAAGGCGTGGTTGTGAGGAACAAGGAAAGATTTGTGGCAAAGGGGTTCTCTCAAGTTGAAGGCTTAGATTTTGGAGAGACCTTTGCCCCGGTTGCAAGACTAGAAGCTATTTGTATCCTTTTGGTGTATGCTTTACATCACAAGATGAAACTCTTTCAAATGGATATGAAGAGAGCCTTCTTAAATGGTTTCATTAATGAACTTGTTCATGTCTCACAACCTCCTGGGTTTGAAGACCCAACTTGTCCTAATCATGTGTATAGGTTGTCCAAGGTGCTCTATGGATTGAAGCAAGCTCCAAGAGCTTGGTATGAGAGGCTAAGGGACTTCCTACTCAAGAAGGGCTTCAAGATCGGGAAAGTTGATACCACACTCTTCACTAAGAAGCTTGATGGAGAGATCTTTGTTTGCCAAGTATATGTCAATGACATTATATTTGGGTCAACAAACCAAGATCATTGCAAGGAGTTTGGTGACTTGATGTCCAAGGAGTTCCAGATGTACATGATTGTCGAGTTTACCTTCTTCCTTGGCTTCCAAGTGAAGCAATTGAGGGAGGGCACCTTCATATCTCAAGAGAAGTAGACTCATGATGTGCTCAAGAAATTAAAGATGGAGGATTGCAAGCCAATCAACACCCCAATGCCTACTAATGGACATATGAGGTAGACCGATTGACCAAACCCTTTATCGCTCGATGATCGGTAGTTTACTTTACCTCAACGCATGTAGGTCGGATATCATGTTTAGTGTGTGTATGTGTGCAAGGTTTCAAGCTAATCCTAAGGAGTTGCACTTAAGTGCGGTAAAAAGAATCCTAAGGTACATAAGGCACACCCCTAGCATTGGCCTTTGGTATCCCAAAGGGGCTCCCTTCCAACTAGTTGGCTATTCTGATTTAGATTATGATGGGTGTAACGTTGATAGGAAGAGTACCTCTAGAGTGAGCCATATGCTAGGAAGAACACTTGTTTCTTGCTTCTCTAAAGCAAAATATTGTGGCATTGTCTACCATCGAGGCAGAATGCATTGCCATGGGAGCAAGTTGTGCACAAATCTTATACATGACACAAACTCTCCTAGATTATGGCGTTACTCTAAAAAATGTTCCACTCTTGTGTGATAATGAAAGCACCGTAAAACTTGCAAACAACTTGGTTCAACACTCTCGCACCAAGCACATAGATATTCGCCATGACTTTCTTAGAGATCATGTGGCTAGGAAAGACATATCACTACTGGGTGTTAAGAGCGAAGATCAATTGACGGATATCTTCACAAAACCACTCGAGGAAGCAACCTTTTGTAGGTTGAGAAGCATGTTGAATGTACTTGATCACTTTAACTTCACTAAAAATGATCTTGTGTGAACCAACCATGCATCATGTGTAATATATCATGTTAATTTAGTAATGCACATAGGCTTGGCTAACGCGGTTAGAATAACCGCCCTTAAAATGTGTGAATAAGTCTAACCGCGGTTTAAACTTGCAAGCAACCTAGATTCAAATTCCATGTAATGCATAGCATTTGCGTTTGTTGATTGTTGTTTCTTTTCGGTTAAGTTTGAGGATCTGGTAGGTTCGCCACTTAGGGGGAGCATTCCAAGCTCAAGTCATGACTATACCCCTCTTGTGGCCCTATGATGTCTCCTTGGGGCTTCCATTCGAATATTTACATCTAAAAACTAGTTTAAAGCCTATGGCATACTACTTGAAAATGATAGTTTGAGAGATGGTTATGATATCAAGTCCAATCATGTGTTATTTGCATCTTCTTGGGATTGGGACTTGGTTGGGAGAAAGGCGCAAAAATCAGATTTGAAAAAGCTTTTGAAAATGGCGTCGGACGCTGCCGACGGACGCTCGGCCCTCTATGCCTCAGCGTTCGTCGCAATTGTCTACAGAGAACCTCGCTTGCTGAGGGGCGAGGGACGATGTCCGTCACGAGGCGTCGGATGCTCCTATGTGTTTTGGCTCCTCAGACCCTCATTGAAAGGCCGACAGACGCAGGCCAACGGACGCTCTCCAGCATTCGTCGCACCCCGACGGAGCATCCGTCGCTCCGATCCAGTGCGTCCATCGTGAACTTACCAAGCGGATACAATTTCTAACTCATCCCCTTCCTCGGTCAGTCTCACCGATTCCGTACGCCGTCGCTGCTGCTTCCAGCCCTAATCGCCGCCTGCGCCTACCCCCTTGCCGTGCCACCCTCGCCGGAGCTCCTCGCCACCGGCGGATCCAGTCCAGTGCCGCCGCCGCAGTCTTTCCCTGGTCTGTGCCCTGTGCGCTTTAGCCATAGAAGAGACTCTGCTGCAGAGCTCCTCTCTCCTGCAGGGCTCCCCTATTGGTTTTCTCCAAGAATCTGCCAAGGGCTCGGCCTCTCCCTGTCTCCTTGGCCAAGCATCTTAAGTGGTAACTCCTCTCTGGTTCCTGAGGTTCTTGATCTCCTCTTTTAGAGCTTGATCAAGGCCAATTTCATTTAGTGCCACCAAAACCTAATTTCTGCCCCCCTACTTCTTTCTTTTGTTTAGGGCTATGGTTTGCATGTTGAATTGATCGAGGACTCTTACCCCTTCTTTTTTGTGTCACCTAGTTTGAGGTATGGTTTGGCAGTTTCGATTCCATCCTTATCCAATTCATTCTTCTACTTAGACCTCACTTACCTCTAGATTATGTGTTTATGGTTATATATCCCACTTGTCTATCATGCAGCTGTGTCAGTGGTTTGCTTGAGCAGTGTCAGTGAACTCGGGGCAAAGCCTGCGAGTAAGGAACGAGGCAAAGCCTCGAAAGTGACAGTCCAGGGCTTTCAGAGCCACTCTTGCAGATTATTGGGATTGTTAGTGATTGTTTCATCAGCTGTCAGTGGTTCTCAGGTTTTCTTTGTCAGTGGCAGTTGTTTTGGATAGTTGATAGTTCAGTGGCACCTATGGCACGTACAAAGAATGTCGGTCCCATCCTCGGTAGTGATGGTGACCCTCCACCTCCATCGCGTCCACCCACTGATCGGGGGAAGGGCAAGGCAAAGCATGTGTCAAAGAAGTGGAAGAGACCGTTGATGGATCTAGAGTCCGTGGAAGCTCTAGCAGCGGTAGAGGCAGCAGAGCTAGAAGAGCAGGGTGGACGTCGCACCGGCTTGAGGATCGGTTCCTATCCCAGTCGTGGAGCACGTCGTGAATCCCCCTCTCGACCACAGACAGACGTTGCTCCAGAGACAGAGCCCCCAGAGGCTGCAGGGGTTGAGGAGACCGAGCAGGCAGACACTATAGGGCACTCCTCAGTCCAGGAGCTCATGGCCAGACGGGTCACTCGTTCTCGTGGCTCGGGACCACCCAGACCCAACAGTCCACATGGACCTCGTCTACCAGACCCTGTGAGACACTGGGTCTGAGGCCTCACGACGAAGCAGATAGAGACTTTGAGGTTCGTCGACTTCCATACTTGGTTCCCCGGACAGAGGGACCCTCGTACCGGCTCAGCGTTCTACACTACGTTGCACGAGGACTTCTACCGAGGGTACGTCAAGACCAACGATCCATTACATGCACACCGAGTTTGTATATTCCAGTGCATAGTGAACATTGGCGGCCCAGACATTGCTCAGCACCTTCAGTATCTACAGGGCCTGACTAGTTTACATGGATGTGTTGGCACCTATCAAGACGATTGGGTTTGTTAGTTTTACGCTTCTCTGTGGATCTCTCCATATCACGAGTTTATACACTACGGGTTCAGAGGATGAGACTATAGAGTCACCGCCTCCCGTTTCAGAGAGATCTTCCACCTGGAGGTGTTAGAGACTCGGGTACACAACATGTGCTACGGTGACCAGGAGGCACCACGTCGACCACACGACGGAGCTGTGCCCACGATAGAGTTTTTACGGTTGTGCTTCTTGTAGCCGTTTGGAGACGGGTCTAGTCGCACTCCGCGTGACCTCACGCCGTGAGCCCGCACTCTCAATGAGGTACTTCGACGTACCATTCTTCCCCGAGTAGGAGCCCGCGACACAATGACTAGACTTTAGTTGTGGCTCCTAGCTCACGTTATCAGGATGGTGAAGTTTGACCTATGGTATTTTCTCGTCAGTGAAATGGAGGACATCATAGCAGCAAGCTTCAAAGGTCACTGGGAGTTGTAGTACGCTCATTGGATCTCTTTTCTGATGGTCTCTCGGGCTAGGTCACCCTCTCTGCTTACTACTCTTACCCATTCCGCTACTGTGTTTCCTGAGTATCAGATGAGTTAGCTAGTACTTCATGGTTGCAGAGCTCATGGCAGCCGCGCTCAGGGTCCGCACACTCGACAGATAGGGATTCCACCATAGTCTGAGGAGCAGCAGGATGCTACTGTTGAGAGGCTTACAGAGTCAGATCTAGCAGACCTTGATGCTCCGATCGATGCAACTGCTGACGACACTTACAGAGAGGACTTTCCCTCCGACAGCTCTGACGAGGACTACATGCCTATACCAGAGTACGTACCCCAGTCTCACGACCACGAGGCCGGTGGGTCAGGTGCTGCTCTAGCTCCAGCCTTAGCTACTTCTGAGGCCACACTTCTCTCGATCCTTTCGAGGATGCAGGAGGAGCAGTCTCGATAGGAAGAGGAGGAGAGACATCAGGTTGAGGAGGTTTGCAGACTTGCAGCTCAGCAGCTTGCAGTTCAGGCACATGCATAGGCTAGGCAGGATGAGTTTCAGATGCAATTTCTCACCTTTCAGAAGCAGCAGGTCAAGATCCAACGGTAGCTCAGATCCTGCAACTGTAGTAACATCAGTTGCCTTCTCAGTGCTAGCTCTGGACCCTCAGTTGCACCATAGCTAGCACTTCCTGGTACCTCTCAGCAGCAGCAGTTCACCTCTCAGGCTCAGACTCCTCACGTAGTGGTTCTGACTCCAGCTTTACAGCCCAGTGGGCTTCAGAGTCAGGCACCATCCTCGCCTGTCTATCAGACGCCGATGACCTAGGTGTCATCATGGCTAGCCTCCCCCAGAGAGTTCCATACATGCTTTACACCTATCTGCGGGGGCTACCATTGAGAAGGCGACTCGTGACCTTACACCGTCTTACAGAGAGATCACAGGTGAGGACTCACCAGTCGGAGCAGCATTAGTCACTCAGCCTTTAGAGGTCCCTCCTCCGGCGATGGGCACTCACCTATCTTCAGTTGCTCGTAAGAGGTTAGACCAGACTACTCCGCTCAAACCGTCACTACTCCTCCTCTTGTTGCCATTACCACAGACGCTACTAGAGTTACAGCAGAGGCAGTTGAGACAGAGGCAGCTCAATCAGCAGGACAGCCAGCAGATCTAGTGGCTGCAGTCACCCTCACAGAGCTTGCATTGACACCCTCTCCTCCGCCTCGAGTCTACACTCGTCGGGTCGCTGGACCTGATACTGCAGAGGCAGGACCGTCTGAGGCTCCTGTTTAGACAACTACACCGTCTGAGCCTCAGGGGGAGTTAGGAGAGACAACTACAACTTCACAATCAGCGGCTCTAGCTCCCGAGGATACCCCAGCTGAGCCTACACACACAACGTTAGTGGCAGACACTCAGGGTGATGATTTAGATGATTCAGATCTTCAGGAGTTCATCATTCTCGATTGCAAGGCTGCAGCTTCCTCGGCTCCACCGCCAGCTCCAGATGCTAGACGCCAAAGGGGAAGAGAGGGTCGAGTATCAGAGATAGGGGGAGGATTTGGATCTTACTTTTGTGATTTTATTCCCCGTACCCATGCATCATGTCTATGCTTTACTTGCTTGTGTTTATATGTGTGATCCTTGATGTTTGTGAGATACTCTTGTGTGTGACATACTCTTGTTTATCACTAATATATCCTCGTGAGTTCTCACTTGTTCCATGATATGTCTCTTCGCTCTAATGGTATTTGTGCTTTCGCGTTTTACTCCGATATATCTTTGAGCATATCATGTGAGGTACTTGTTGACACCAATGATGGCAAACGGAAAAAGACCGCAAGCATACGGTTGTCAAGTGTAGCTTTCACCAGGAGTATTCTAGGTATCGTATTTTCCACAGTGAACGAGAAGTGAGTTAACTAGGATTATGGATATGTCCTATGATGGATCAAGGGAGACTATGATAACTGAGTTGAGAGGTTTGATATAGCAAAGATATCTAACAAGGTATAGCTGGTTATACTGGCTTTATCAGCCCTTCTCTTGCAGGAGGCGATGAGATAGATTAGAAAGAGGGCAAAATTCTAACCGGACCACGCCATCATGTTGTATTGAGGCCCTACCTTTTAAGAACTTATCTTACACATGTGATGGAATACGAGGACTAGATAGGGCTATCACTTCCTACTATCTACCACAAACAATCTATGCGATAAGCGGTTTACAAAGGCAAGATCTAGTCTAGACACCATGTCTACACTATTCTTACTACTTTAACCCCAGCTAAAGACTAAAGCACTCTACTTCAAGTAAAGCGATGAACAAGCGTGAAAAGATGTATAACAGCTATGCCAGAAGTAGAATATCAAATACTATAAAGAACTCTGATGTATCAATTACAAGTGCTGAACTTATAAGAGAATCACATCCGCTGAGGAACAACTCGGAGAAGACGCCAGACATGCCCGGCTCTCCTCTAGGCTCATCCTCTTCCAACTAGCATAGTACTACAGCAAAGCTATGCTAAGCTAAGTAGTTTCTCCAATGAGGCATGAGTGAGAGTGAGGGCCTAGGGGGGTATTTATAGCTAGAGGTGGAGTACGGGCTACTCCGGTGTCACATCAGTGATCCGTGCCACCTCCATAAGCCACCATAGGATGAAACAGTCATTGTAACCATCTTAAATCAATGGTGGCGATCAAGTGGATCCATGGCGGCATGCAAGAAGGCGATGGAGAGCTCGGGGAATCTTCTAGGCACCTAGGCATGGTCGGCCGACCAGCCCCTGACAGGTGGGCCCTACCCCTTTCTTCTAGAAGCTTACCCCACTGGTGAGGGGGCCTGTGGGTGGTCCCTGGGCCCACCTAGGAGTTCGGCCGACCTCCTTTAGAGAGCCCTGGGCCTCCCCTTTGGCGTGGGACCTCCTTGATAAGTGTGGATTCTGCTATCCAAAATTGGGCCCAAAGTGCGGTCGATCGACCGTCTTTTGTGGCCAAATAAGCTCATCTTTTGCAGGTAGCTTCTAGAGGTAATGTCCATCATGATGGTGTATTGGATTTGCACATTTGTCATACGTGGAAATATGTCATGTTGGGCCCATGGATCCTCGTGCTTTAATCTAGAACCGTTGAGAGGTAGCACACTTGGATCCAAGGGGTAGAAAGTACTTTGGAGAGTGTTACTTGGATCCTAGGGGCTTGGGAGGCCTAGTGGCCCCACAGGAAGGTCGGCCGACCCCCTAAGTGGGCTCACTAGCTCCCAAAAGTCCTCATTTGTCATTACCTGCACTCAAATAGTCAAGGGACATGTGGAACTAGTTATTGGGTAAAATATGTTCATGTTATGCTTGTCTTTCTTCGAATATTCGGATGTTGATGGTATTTTGATGGTGTAAAAACATGGTGAAATTACCATCAATAGTACTCCAATTCAATTTCCATATCTATGAGTACATGTTGTGGCTTGGCTTGGATGAGCAAGTATCATTCTCTCTTATTCACTAACCCTTGCTCAAACCAACCAAGTCACTTGAAATCCTACCAATTCATCTCTTATATCTTATACTTGAGTATTGTTGTCGTCAATCACCAAAAAGGGGAGATTGAAGAATCATGGCCCTATTGGTTTCGGTGATTAACGGCAAAAGAAGATTATTAAGGCTAATGTGTGTTTTGCAGAGGCTATGCATAGCTTAGCCATAGTGATCAATCAGAATGCGTAGCTTAGCCCCCAAGATGGATATCATTTCGGATTTCAAAGACAAGGTGATGAAGACCCTAGAGTGATAGGTCTAGGTGCCATAAGGAGAGGAAGGGCACTTAGTATAGATAGAGCTTTATTTAATCTTTGATCGTACTACCAAGAGGGGTTGAGACTAGTAGCTTGACTTAGGAGAGCTTCATATCTTAGGTGTGGTGCACACTTGACATCCTTAGCTCTAAGCAAGCCTATGGTGACTGTAAGATAACCTAGAACAACTTCCATATTCATCGCGACGAAAACCGAAGTTGGGATAGTTGTTTTCTGGGCGACGGACGCTGGGGACCTAGGCGTCGGACACTGTCCGTTGCACCAGACAGAGGCATCGGACGCTGGGGTGTCAGCCCCTGAGCGTTCGTCGTGGCCTTCCAATGAGTTCCAGAGAGCGCCAGAAAAACTCGTGAGCGACGGACGCTGTCCGTCGGGTTGGCGTCGGAAGCTGAAGAGCGTCCGTCGGCCTTCCATAGAGGGTTGTTTTCAGCTAGGAGCGTCGGATGCTGGAGCACAGCGTCCGTTACCTGTTTGAATGAACAGGAACTAGCCGTTGGGGCGGACTTAGACGGAGCGTCCATCGCCAACTTAAAGTGTTTGTTTTCTGCAGCCCGAGGCTAGTTGTGTGGGGGAGTATTTATACTCCACCCCTTGCCTTCCCACCTTGCCTTTGCTCATTTCAGTTGCTGAGAACCTTGAGAGGTGTGGGAAGAGAGCAAGATCCCTAGAGAGAGAGTGATTTGCGAATCCATCCATCCATCTTGTCTCCCTAGTTCATCCAAGAGATTAATTGTGCATCCACTCTAGTTGTGAGGCTTGATTGAGTCAAGTGAAGATCAAGGCTTGTTACTCTTTGTGATCGACATCACCTAGACGGTCCGGTGGTGCTTAGAAGAAGGTGATCGCGGGGAGGATTGTCGGCGGCCCTTCTTCATTGACTTGTGATCGGTTGTGGGCGGTTCACCGAGCCGGAGTGGCGAAGAACAATCCCGTAGAGAGCACTCATCGCTTGCGCGGGATTGAGGGGGAGCAATACCTTGTGAGGTGCTCCAACGAGGACTAGGGGGGAGTGTCGACTCCTCGATACCTCAGCAAAATGTTGCCGTGTCAAAAATCTCTTTCCGTAGCTCTTTTCATTCCGCACTTGTCCTTAATTCATACTAGAATTGTGTAGGGTGTTCTTCCATTCCTTGTCTTGCTACCACTTTCATAGTCTAAGACACACTTACACTTGGCACGGGGTGATTGACACTTGTTTAGGATTTCATATTTGCTTTAGAAATTTGAAATAAGCCCAATTCAACACCCCTCTTAGGCATCTTGATCCTTTCAAAGTGTTTTTTTCTTGATATGTCATTCAATAACATGGACTTTGTGATTGCAGCAACCATTACGTCCGCGTAGATATATGTCTTCGAGATTCAACTATCGAGTTGTGGGACTCAAGGAAAAATCCACTTTCTCTTATCGACCCCATAGTCACAGTGCTAAATAAGTAAGTGAACCCAATATCACAACACTTTTCAATAACATAGGATATTGTAATGTCCTCGGTCTTCACACTTCATTTACATTGTCACATAGAATGAAAGTGTTACCTGATTGGAGAAATGTGGAGCCCATGATGCACAAGAAATGGAGAGCCCCATTCACAGTGCAGTATATGGAGGGGGTCAAGACCCTAGATCAACCAATGGGGAACAACGAATGCAGATTCTATGTGATGTGGGCAATGCTTGCCTACTTTGGCGCAAAACTAGAAATAGGAGATGACATGGTACGTAGGCGTCTCATTTTAATTCTATTGTTTTGTCTTACGTATGTGCATCTCAATATCATCTTGTATCAATTTACAGCTCAAAGAACAGAACCACAACATGTTGCTAGATTTTGAGATAAAAGGATTTCAAGAGGAGATAGCAAACATTATTCTGGACGAGATAGTGTTTAGGGAAGGATCTTTATCCATTTTGAAGAGTAAGAACTTCAAGGCGAACTACGGAAAAGACCGCCTCGAAAGACTATTGTAATGCGACAATTAATTCGATACTTTAAGTTTTGTTTGGATATTTTGTAATTAATATAAATGTTGATGTGTTTGTATTATCGTTGGTCCACAACCACCTTCAATTCACATCGATTTCAAATGGTTTGATAGAAAACACCTCCACGACCTCCCATCCCACCACCTCTACCATAAACCTTATACCCTAAACCCCAAATGAATATAAAACAATTAATAAAATTCAAATTGTAAAAATAATATCACTGCCGGTTCAAATAAAACCGGCAGTGATATAGTCATCTTCACTGTCGGTTGGGCACACGAACCGGAAGTGATGGCTCAAGCATCACTACCGGTTTGTAACACGAACCGGCAGTGATGAATGAGCCATCACTACCGGTTTGACATAACCGGCAATGATTTGATGAGCTCATCACTGCCAAGTTGGTTGTGGCGGTTCAAAAACCACCACTGAAGGGGGGTTTTGAACCACCACTAATAACACAGGTTCTGGAGTAGTGAGTCATTGATTAGAACACATTGCCATGTTGTCATATGTTGTCATTCATTTTGATACAATCTCTACCAATATATAATGCACCGATAAAACTTCGCTACATTTACACAGTAAAAGGTACCCAACATTCAATGTCTTTACTAACTGTACCCCAAAAACTACCCCCAACAAAATGAACCTTTCAAATTAAACGACCCAGATTTACTCTAACCCCTTCTCAAATCGGGCCACTTAGATCTAACGGTGTAAATCATTTGGATCCTCCCTCATCACTCATCCATCGCGTCCCCATAAGGCACTCCCGTCCCCGTTATTCAACTCAATCCAATCAAAATCAGAAATAAGAAAAAAAAAGAAAAAAGGCCGCCACCGCCGGGAGCCCGTGGCCTGCCACCTCCCGCGACCCCGCCACCTCCCGCGACCTGCCACCTCCCCTGCCGCGACCTCCCACGACCTCGCCGGCTCCCGCGAATGCCGCCGCCGCTGACGGGAGCCCACGACCTGCCACCTCCCGCGAACGACGCCGCCGCTGGGAGCCGGGAGCCTGCGACGCCGCCACCTTCCTGCGACCTGCCACCTCCCGCGACACAGCCGTCTCCCGCGACGCCACCTCCCTGCCACACCGCGCCGCCGACCCGGCCCGAACGCCCGCCTACCCGCCCCCGACGCAGGGCAGCAGCGCCGCGCACCGCCGCCAGTGTTTTCCGGTGACGCTGCCGGCTCCGTCGCACCCAACCGCAAGACCGCGCCTCGCCCGCCCACCCGCCACTGACGCGAACACGCGGGGCAGTCGCGCCGCGCCCGCCCGCCCAATTGCCCGCCGAGGTCACCACGCCCAGCGCATGCATCGCCTCTCCCTGGTCGCGAACACGCGCGGCCAGCAAGCGCCGCCACAGCCACCACGCGCCGGCTGTCCACCTGCTCGCAAGGCCATCCGGAGCCAGGGACGCAGAACGACGCTCTCTGGGCAGCTGTAAGTATGCATGCATAATTTGCTTCTCATTTACAGATATAAGCATTGCTTTCCATTTATAGATAAACATGGGTCTTGCTTTCGTTTATACATAAACATGTGGCTTGCTTTTCGTTTATAGATACACAAAGGGTCATCTGATATGGAGAATAGCCGAAAACCACGTCCTGCATTTAGCGACATATCAAACATTATCGAACGGGGTATGTTAATTGTAATCGTCCTCGACAGTTTCTTAAATTTTTTAAAACGAAAAATATGACACTTTAGAATTCACAGGAACAGAGATAGAACCGGTTCATGGGCTTTCATATGAGGAGAGAAGAAAAAGGGAAGAGAGGAATAGAAAACAATGTGAATACCGTGCACCGAAAAGGGCCGACGAAACCACCCAACAAATAGAAGAATGGAACAAAAAACAACGTGAATATAGGGCAAGTAAAAAAACATCCGCAATACCAGCAACTCCTGATCATGGTATCCGCAAACTGATCGTTTATATATCTTTCTTTGTTCTTTATCCTTATTTTTTGTGGATATAATATACGACCATGTGATATAGGACATATATCTGGTTATACAGATGTTCAAATGACAGAATTAATATGTTCCGGGGCAAGTATGAAAACACCGCCACCTCCCGCGACTCCTCATCATGGTAAAATTCGACTCTATGTCATTTTATTTCGGGTTGCCTCAGAGTTTTCTCAACTGAAAATTCCATGTATTTCAGTTTTGTTCAAATTTAGCCGTCAGAACACTTTTTTTTATCATACATACAGAATCATGTGATGTAGAACCTATATCTGGTTGTCATGACATATGTATTGGTTGTCATGTGATCTTCGCATATTGTCGCATATGTGGAGTAATAGTTTGGCGCAAAAATTATTAGTATTTTTAATTTAATTTCACCCTATTGTGTCGATGGCAGATGAAGATTTCAATTTCATTTGTTGATCAAGAGCATAGTAGTAGCCTTGCTTGTATACCCTCAGGCCAGTCCCATTCAGGAAGGGGAGTATCAGTAGGACACAATCTGAAGGTGAGTTTCATCTATTAGAAATTGGTATCATAATGTGTCTGGTATATTTATTCTTGTTGATTAAAATATTTACTTTCATCTAATATTTTCTTGAGTGACGTGATGTGGTTTCAGCTTGTCCGACTCGTGGACTGTTGAGCAGGTGTTTAGCCGGAAAACAATATTCATTTCACAGTTCATTTCATTTTACAGCGGGATTTATATTTTGGCTTGCACCGCGATGGATTTCGATGAGACCACTATGGTGGGACCGGGACACCAAGCTGGGAGATGTACATTTTGGCATCAATCCGGCAGCAAATTTAAGCTCGTCAGGATAGACATGGTGATGTCTTCGTGTCCCATTTATTATTTTGCACATTGCAGAATCTGTAGTTATGCTCTTGAGTTTGATTATCCACAAATTTGATTGCTTGTTCGATAAAATTGCATGGCTAGAATTTAACTTATTATATAATAATTAATAAAACATATAGATAAATTGTTGCATACATAAGAATCAATTGTGTGTGCATAGAACAAATCCATTATCCTGAAACATAGAGATAAATCGTTGCATGCATGCTGCCCTGATCACTAATATTATTATTTTTTGCTTGTTGACAAAGGTCCATCAGAGAACTACGTCATCAACCTTCAGAAAATGTGAGGCATACTTTGTTTTGTTTGGACAATAATTTAAATAGCATTTCTTGTGATTCTTATCTAGAAAATTTTACTATGTTATTGTTTTTTATCCAACTGTTGTTTTGAAGCAAATAAGTCTTTTTTCTTGAGAAATAAAATGAGTGTGTACTCAGCTTAAGATGCAGGGTATGCAAAGCCACCTCATGAAACACCAGGAGAGCCAACGTTCGGAAGCCCTAACAACTTTCTGTTGTCTCATCTTCTAGAGATATTGCTAGCACTAGCAGAGCATCTTATATTTTCTAATCAATATTTTGCTTTCAAGCAGTGAGAAAAATATAGTCCTTTCATATAGGTGCAATATACTATGACTGAAAAAGTTCTGAATGTATCTGACACCACATGTAGTGTCGATGGGATATCCTATAGGGTACCTAGAGACTGGCTTGCCTGAGCTTTGGGCCTCCTTTTTCCGGCCGACGAAGGAAGACGGACAGAAGAAACCGAATTCTATTCGGTAAGGACGATAAGACCGAAGCACAACTTAGGACTCTAAGTTTGTAACCGAGTAGGATTAGATTAACCCCGGCCAGTTCCTAGACTATAAAGGGCTGGTGAGGGCATCACACAAAAACAGTTCCCTACATACTACGCAACACCCGATACGTAGAGCGACACACAACACCTTGTATTACGATCAAGAGCAATAAAAGACAACTCAACTGGACGTAAGGTTATTACTCGACCTTATCGAGGGCCCGAACCAGTATAAACCGTATGTCCTAGCGTGTCCAACCGCCAAGGTTTCACTATTCGCCGAGGCACGAACTATTGTCTCGGGTAACCCCGTGGCAGGCTATCGGTGGTAAAAAATCGACAGCTGGCGCGCCAGGTAGGGGCTTTTGGCGAATTTTTTCTCGAAAGCTTGGTGGACCACGACCTCAAGATGATGAAACCGACGGAATCCACGTTTCTCTTTGGATCATGGATCTGCAAGATTGACGACGATGGAAAAAATCAAAGCCAACTCCGAGAAGAAGAAGGAGCAGATCAAGATCTTCAAGAACTGAATCAAGGAATTCAGAATCTGACAATTTCGAAACTAACCAGACTAGTAGACGAAGATGGATACGAAACCGACTCGGAAAAGGAGACACTACCGCACGCCAACCCCGAGTCCAACACGAGAAAAGTAAACACAAATCAAGTCGGAGTATACAAGCAGACTTCAGTCAGAAGCAAAAACAACTCGGAAACCATCAAGAACTCGCTCATATGGACTGTACAATTCAGCATACACTTATGGAAGTTTCCTTCGGAGGAAGATGACAACAAGCAAAACCCTAAAAGGTGCCCAAGAGGGGTTGATCATATCAACGACTCCAGAAGGATGCATTGTGCACTGGCCAAACCAACCCTCAAGGACACAAGGCCAGGCTCTTGAACTACCATTCCAGGTGGGAAAAGAACCTGGACTTCACCGAGAGTTATCATACAAAACCAAGAAAAGAAGCCAAGGAGCGAGAAGAACTCGGAGAATGCATACAACATACATGGCAGAGTTGGAACCTTATTTAGAGCCACCACAAATACCCGATTTGAAATCATCAGATGAATCAGAAGGAGATATATCAGACGATGAAGAAGGAGAAGACAACGAAACAAACGATCACAAAGCCGCGAGGTTGAAAAAGAACAAGGCTAGAGCAGGAAGAAGAAATCGAGCCACCCAGAGAAGGCAAATCTGGAATAAGTGTAAAGCAGAATTGACGGAATACAATAAAAAGAAGGCAGAAAGAGAATCTATGAAGAACACAAAGAGAGAAAGAATTGAAGAATTAACAAAAGAACTGAACATCCTCACTAAAGAAGAAAGAATTATAGATGAGCTGATGAAAGAAGGCGGAGACCCAAACAAACAACCCGAAGACAATACACCTCAAGAAGGACAAGGAGAGAAGCAAGAAGAACAACCACCCAAGAAGTCGATATTTCACAGACTAGGGATGACGGGAGTACCACAACCATCGGAAAGACAAGAACAACACTTCGAACTAATAAAACAAAACAACCCAGATTGAGATCATTGCTACCCAGAAAACTATGGCGAATCTGAGTACAGAGGGGACAAGGATTATTATAGAAGAGATGAATCACCAGACTTCAACAGAATAGAACAATACGACAGATTTCCATGCTTTGCAGGAAGGCTACAAACATTGAAGCTACCACACAAATTCAAACCGGCAAACGACTCCAAGTATAACGGAAATGTAGAACCCAGGCAATGGATAAGAGTATATTCTCAATCCATAGAACTCGCAGGAGCAAACAACGACATCAAAGCCCTATACTTTCCAATGGCACTCGAAGCCATGTCGTTACAATAGTTTGATAAGCTGAAGCCAAGATCAATCAAATATTGGGAAGATTTACAAGAGGCATTCTGCAACAACTTTGCAGGAATAATAACACACCCCATGACAGCGGCAGAATTGAAGAATGTAAAACAAAGAAGAGGAGAAACCCTAAGGGAATATTATAGAAGGTTTGGAGAACTCAGAGCTCAGAGACACGACATCACCGATAGGGAAGTAATAGAAACATTTGCGGATGGGATAGTTGCAAATTGGCAGTTCAAAGACTACTTCAACGAAAACCCGAGATCTAACGAGGACTTCAAGAGGGCTGTTGAGAAAATGATATCATCAGAGGAAAGAACCAGACATAGGTTCTCCCGTGATTTTCATGAAAATAAAAGACCAGATTACAAGCCAAATGACAAGAGACCAAGACAGGACAATATGGTAGCAGCAATAGACAACAAAAGAAGATATAGCGATAACGACAAAGGAGGGTACAACAACAATAGCAACAATTACAACAACAACAGAAACACGAACAACAGATATTCGAACAACAATTACCAGGGAAACAATTACACGAAGAGACCAGCAGAAAGAATAGAAGACCTACCCTGCTACATACATCCTAATTCAAGTCACAAGCTAATCAAATGTGATGTTTTCCAACGAAGATTCATAAAGAAAGAAGACACACGATCAAACAACTCGGAGCAAAGAACAGATGAGTAAGGGAAGGACACAAAGAAAGCAGAAGGGAATTATCAAGAACTCCAACAACATATAGCAGTAATCTTTTCGGGAGCATCATATACAAGAAACAAAAGATAGGAAAAGCTGGCACACAGAACCTGTTTTGCATGACGGCAAATATATGGCGAAGAACACAAGATCAAACCACAGCGAGACACAAGATTAAACGTGGAAAATCCCTCCAATGTGAAGGGAAAAAACCATAGGCGCCAGCCAGCAAACACTCCTCACTATTATCAAGAGTCGGTTACAACGCCGTGCGGCGGCTTGAATAACAAATGACTCGATCACGGTGGAACCCTAGCGACGGGATTATGTACCTTACCGCGGGGGCCAGCCCCCTGCACCCCCCAACTCAGCAGGGGCACATCCTGAGAAAAATTTGGAACATATTCAACAAACTCCACCTTGAGACAAATTCACCTTGTAGCATTAATCAACAACTTCACCCTGGTCATAACAAAGAAAAACACCACTAGTGCCAAATAGCCTTTGGGGCTAATCCACTAAACCAACTAAGCTTGAGCACAGCTCAAACTTAGCAAAAGGAACAGGTTTAGTCATCATATCAGCAGGATTATCATGAGTACTGATCTTGCGTACCTTTAACTTACCATCATCTATCACATCACGAACAAAATGATACTTGATGTAAATATGTTTAGTCCTCTCATGGAACATCTGATCTTTGCTAAGGTAAATGACACTTTGACTATCACAGAATAAATTAATGCAAGAATCAACTTCACACAGCTCAGCGTGCAAACCTTTCAGCCAAATTAATTCCTTGCACGCCTCAGTAACAATCATATATTTTGCTTCAGTAGTAGACAAAGCAACAACAGACTGCAATGTAGCACTCCAACTCACAGCACAACTGCCAACTGTAAACACATAACCAGTAAGAGACCTTCGCCAGTCCAGATCAGCGGCATAGTCAGAATCCACATAACCAATAACTCCATGTTCAGTTCTGCCAAACTTCAAACAAGAATCTGTTGTGCCTCTGAGGTACCGGAAAATCCACTGAACTGCCCTCCAATGTTCTTTACCAGGATTAGACATATATCTACTAACCAAACTCATAGCATATGAAAAATCTGGATGAGAGCAAACCATGGCATACATCAAAGACCCAACTGTACTGGAATAAGGAACTCTTGACATGTATTCAATATCTGCATCTGTACTAGAACACTGTGAAGCTGAAAATTTAAAATGAGGTGCAATAGGAGTACTAACAGGCTTTGCATCATGTATGTTGAAACGTTGAAGAACTTTCTTAATATAATTTTGTTGACTAAGAAATAGCAAACTAGATTTTCTGTCTCTAGTAATTTTCATACCGAGTATTTTCTTAGCAACACCAAGATCCTTCATGTCGAACTCACTACTCAACAATTTCTTCAATTTAGTGATTTCAACCTTACTCTTGGCAGCAATCAGCATATCATCAACATATAACAGCAAGTATATAGGTGATCCATTAACATGCTTAATGTAAACACAACTATCATATTTTGACCTTTTAAAACTATGCGACAGCATAAATGAATCAAACCTTTTATTCTACTGGCGAGGGGACTGCTTCAAACCATACAAGGACCTTTTCAGTTTGCCAACCAACTTCTCCTTGCAGGCACAACGAACCCTTCCGGTTGGTCCATATATATATCCTCCTCAAGCACTCCATGCAAAAACGCAGTCTTCACATCTAACTACTCAAGCTCAAGATCATGTGAAGCAACAATACTAAAAAATGTGAGAATAATACTGTGCTTTACAACTCGAGAGAACACATCATTGTAGTCAATACTAGGAATTTGATTGTAGCCTTTCGCTACTAACCTTGCCTTAAACTTTGGAGGCTCGCTTGGAGTTAAACCCTCCTTTTTCTTGAAGACCCATTTGTAGCGAACGGTCTTCTTCTCTTTGGGCAAAGGTACAACCTCCCATGTGTTGTTCTTCTCGAGAGACTGCATCTCATCATGCATAGCTAAGATCCACTTGTCATGTTCACCACAATCAATAGCTTCAGTATAGGTTGCTGGCTCATGAATATTCTCCACCTGTTCAGCACAACTCGAAGCATAATAAGTCAAATTACATTCTTCAATAAGACGGACTGGAGCTCCACAACCCCTATTTGACCTGCAATGAGCAATACGTAAATTCTCCTCTGACTGCAAAATAGGAGGTGAGTTCTGCTGAACATCATCATGAGTATCAACATGAGCAACTTCATTATCATGAGTATCAACTGGCTCCACCTGCACACCTGCCTCATCATCACCATGCTCCACCTGCACGCTGATATACTGCAACTCTTTTTCAAAATTCTCTGGAACATGATCTGAGGACAAACTATCATTAAACATCACAGATTCATTGAAAACAACACTCCTACTCATGAAAGTCTTTCCTGTTTCGGGATTCCACAATTTATATCCTTTAACTCCCACACCATAACCAAGAAAAAGACATTTAATAGCTCTAGGCTCTAATTTTCCATTATTAACATGAGCATAAGTAGTGCAGCCAAAAACTTTCAACTTTGAATAATCTGCAGGTGTACCAGACCATACCTCAATAGGAGTTTTCTTATTAAGTGGAATAGAAGGCGACCTGTTTATCAAGTAACATGCGGTGTTAGCTGCTTCAGCCCAAAAACGCTTGCTCATCCTTGCATTGGACAGCATGCAACGAGCCTTTGAGATGATGGTTTTGTTCATACGCTCGGCCACACCATTCTGCTGCGGGGTGTACGGTATGGTGTGATGCCTAACAATGCCTTCTTCCCTGCAATAATCATTAAAAGCATCCGAACAAAACTCTCCACCATTATCAGTACGAAGCAATTTCACCTTTCTTTTAGTTTGCATTTCTATCATAACTTTCCAATTCTTAAATGCAGCAAAGGTATCATCTTTATGTTTCAGAAAATAAGGTCAAACTCTTCTAGAGTAATCATCAATAATTGTAAGCATGTAACGAGCACCACCAAGAGAAGGCTTACGGGAAGGTCCCCATAAATCAGCATGTACATAATCAAGAGTACCTTTGGTGGTATGAACCGAGGTGTTGAATTTTACCCTTTTAAGCTTCCCAAAAATACAGTGCTCATAGAACTTCATGTTACTCGAAGTGCAGCCATCTAGCAAGTCTCTCTTCATCAATTCTGTCGTACCAAGTTTACTCATATGTCCCAAATACATATGCCAAAGGTTAGTCTTACTAGGTTCAGCATTAGTAATAGCAGCAATAGCGGAAATAGAACCATGTAAAGTAATTCCTCTAAGGACATATAACTATGCAGAATTAAGATCACCTTTCAAGCAAACAAGAGAACCTTTCGATACCTTCAGAACGCCATCTGAACCGGAGTAATGGAAACCTTTTGCATCGAGCGTGCTGAGCGAGATGAGATTTCTGGACATCCCTGGTATGTACCTCACGTTCTTCAGCGTGCGTGTCATGCCATCATGTGCCTTGATCTGAACAGAGCCAATCCCCACAATGTCACATGGGTTATCATCTCCCATGCGCACAACATCTCCTTTCTGTACAGGCTTATAGGAACTAAACCAATTTTCGTTAGTGCAGATATGAAACGAACAAGCGGAATCAAGTATCCATTCATCATGACCAGAAACACAACCAGCAAAAACTACCAGACAATCTCCAGAATCAGAATTTTCAGCACCAGAAACGACAGAAGCATTACCATCATGATTGCCTTTTTCTCTTCTCCTTATTCTTACGTTTCAGACAATCCTCAATAAAATTGTTAGTCTTCTCGCAATACTTACAGAACTTCTTAGACGGTTTGGACTTTGAACGACCTCTTCCGTCGTGGCTCTTGTCACGATTGTTGCCGTCATTGGAGGATCTATGCTCGGATCTGCCTCTCACATGCAACGCTTCGCCCTTGGCGGGCCACGACCTGTTGGACTGCACCATTCCTTTCATCTTCTCCCCAAGGGTTAGTTCATCACGGCTCAAAAGTATGGTGTCACGGAAATTAGCATACGAATTTGGCAGTGAACATAACAATAAAAGACGTAAGTCCTCGTCATCATACTTCACCTCCATCGACACAAGGTCGGCAACAATCTCCTTGAACACGGATATGTGACTCATCACTGACTCACCCTCCTTCATCTTGAGAGTGAACAACTTCAGCTTCATATGCATCTTACTAGTTAGATCCTTGGACATACAAATCGATTCTAGTTTCAACCAGAGTTCTGCAGCACTCTTTTGCTGCAACACCTCTTGCAAAATATCATTAGATAAGTGAAGTTGAATTAGGGACAGAGCCTTACGATCTTTCCGTTTTTCCTCAGGAGTCCAATCAGCCTTGGACTGCTTCCCTAAGCCTTCCAGTGCTCCATCATAGTCATCTTTCTGCGCCAGAACTGCCTGCATCTTGACTTGCCATAGCGAGAACCTTGTTTTGTAATCCAGCAGCGGTAGATCGAACTTCATCAATGTCGTCATGGAAACCTAATCTGCAACCACAGATCTGATACCACTTGTTGTGAATGATGGCGGATATACGACGAAGAACACAAGATCAAACCACAGTGAGACACAAGATTTAACGTGGAAAACCCCTCCAATGCAAAGGGGAAAAACCATGGCGCCAGCCAGCAAACATTCCTCACTATTATAAAGAGTCCGTTACAACGCCGTGCGGCGGCTTACAAGAATAATGAATGACTCGATCATGGTGGAAGTGCGGCCTATATCTTGGACTATTAATTTGGAACATATTCAACAGAACCATCATGGCAGCAGAGCCAGCCACCCCAAGATATCTTGATTGGTCCGAATACCCAATTCAGTTCACAAGAGAAGATCAATGGACAAGTGCAGCAAACGCTGGCTATTACCCTCTAGTAATGGGACCAATAATAGCAGGAGTAGCAGTTTCTAAAGTACTCATCGATGGAGGAGAAGGACTAAACATAATCTTCACAGATACTCTAAGAAAGATGAATTTGGACTATGAAGGCATGATCACACCGACCAGTATTCCTTTTTACAGAATAGTACCTAGAAAAACTTCCATACCCTTGGGACAAATCACCCTACCAGTCACCTTCGGAACACCCGACAAGTATCGAACTGAGTTCATCAAATTTGAAGTAGCCGACTTCGAATCATGTTATCATGCAATCCTCGGAAGACCAACACTCACAAGATACATGGCAATTCCCCACTACCCATATCTACTACTCAAGATGCCAACAACAAAAGGTGTTCTTTCACTAAAAGGAGACCTAAAGAGAGCATATGATTGTGATGTACAAGCTATACAAATATTAGAAAAGTTGCAAGACTACAAGGAGAAAGAAGATATTGCGAGGAAAGTTGAGAAAATGAACCCGGATGAAATCCAAATACCGGCAAAGAAGTCAAGCACTTTTTCACCTCCTAAAGAAGAAGCCACAAAAACAATCGACCTACTAACTGGAGATCCAGAGAAGACGGCGATAATCAGTGCAAACCTGGATCCTAAATAGGAACTCGCGCTCACCAACTTTCTGAGGGATAACAAAGACATATTTGCATGGAAATCAACAGATATGCCAGGAGTCCCAAAGGATTTGGCTGAGCACAAAATCGATACAAACAAAGGAACAAGACCAGTAAAACAGAAGCTACGCAGATTTGCACTAGACAGGAAAGCAGCAATCAAAAAGGAAATCACAAAACTTTTAGCAGCTAGGTTCATCAGAGAGATAATTAACCCAGATTGGCTAGCTAACCCGGTACTCGTGGAGAAAAAGAACTCGAAGGAATGGCGTATGTGCGTAGACTACACAGATCTCAACAAACATTGCTCAAAGGACCCATATGGGCCACCCAGATTTGATCAAGTCATAGACTCAACAGCTGGATCATGACTGCTATCATTCCTTGACTGCTACTCGGGATATCACCAAATATCATTAAGAGAAGAAGACCAAAGCAAAACATCCTTCATAACACCTTTCGGAGCATACTGCTACAAATCAATGCCTTTTGGACTAAGAACGCGGGAGCAACATATCAAAGAGCAATACAAACCTGCCTTGGAGATCAAATCGGAAGAAACGCCGAAGCCTACATTGATGACGTAGTAGTCAAAACAAAAGAACCAGAATCACTATTAGAAGACCTAGAAGAGACCTTCAAGAATTTAAAAGAGTGGAAGTGGAAACTCAATCCCACAAAATGTGTCTTTGGCGTACCATCAGGACAACTACTCGGCTTTTTGGTCAGCAATAGAGGGATCGAGGCTAGCACCAAACAAGTCAAGGCAATAATGGATATGAAGCCACCTAAAAAGGTCAAGGACATACAAAAACTAACAGGATGTATGGCAGCTCTCAACAGATTCATATCGAAATTGGGAGAAAAGGGACTACCCTTCTTCAAACTTCTTTAGAGAAAAGAGAACTTTGAATGGACAGAGGAAGCAACTCAAGCTTTTATCAAATTAAAAGAATACTTATCATCATCTCCAGTAATGACATCGCCAAGAAATAATGAAGACATGATGCTATACATTACCACAACAAAAAATGTAGTAAGTGCAGCAATCATCGTGGAAAGAGAAGAACTCGGACACATCTACAAAGTGCATAGACCAGTATACTACATCAGCGAAGTACTCACAGAATCAAAAGTTAGATACCCACACGTACAGAAACTACTATACGCAGTACTTATATCGTCAAGAAAGTTGAGGCATTATTTCCATGAACACAAAGTAACAGTAGCAACCAACTTTCCGCTACAAGGCATACTCAGAAACAAAGATGCTACAGGCCGAATATCAAAATGGGCAGTAGAACTCGGATCTCTAAATATATACTTTAAACCAAGAACAGCAATCAAGTCACAGATATTACCCGACTTCATCGCAGAATGGACGGAAATCGCACAGAAAGAACCCGAGCCAATACGGGATCATTGGAAGATATACTTTGATGGGTCACTAAAACTCGGAGGAGCAGGATCAGGCGTGCTACTAATTTCCCCAGAAGGAAGACAATTAAAATATGTACTACAGATATTATGGCGAGCAACAAATAATGAAGCAGAATATGAAGCACTTATACATGGCTTAAGAGTAGCAACTACACTTGGAATTAAAAGAATTATAGCTTATGGAGGTTCAGCAGTAGTGATCAACTAAGTAAACAAGGAATGGGACTGCACAAAAAACAACATGGACGCATACTGTGCAGAAGTACGGAAACTCGAGAAGAATTTTGAAGGACTAGAAATTCACCACATCTTAAGAGATTCAAACGTAGCAGCAGATATCTTATCTAAACTGGGGTCAGATAGAGCAAAGGTACCACTTGGAGTATTTGTAGAAGAACTCACAAAGCCATCAATCCAGGAGATTAATAAACCAAAAGAAGACCCAATGGATATAGACAAAGCAAAAGAACCCGACAGGTCAAGACAAATCCTCAACATAGAAAGCGATTGGAGACAACCATACATTGATCATAAAAGTGAAAACAAACTACCCGGAGACAAGGCAGAAGCAACAAGGATTATAAGGAAAAGCAAAGCCTATGTTCTCGTAAAGGATAAATTATACAAAAGAGCAGTGTCCTCTAGAATATTATTGAAATGTGTATCTACACAAGAATGAAAAGAGATATTGGAAGAAATTCACTCGGGATGCTGCGGATACCACGCATCATCTAGAACACTAATAGGCAAAGCATTCAGAAGCGGATTTTATTGGCCAACAACACTCAAGGATGTAGAACAATTAGTCAAAACATGCAAGAATTGCCAGATGTTTGCAAGACAATCCCATGTTCCAGCACATAACCTAATCTACATACCACCAACCTGGCCCTTCTCATGTTGGGGGCTAGATCAAGTCGGACCTCTTAAAAAGCAAAAGGAGGATTCGAGTACATATTCGTGGCAGTAGACAAATTCACCAAATGGATTGAATACAAACCACTAGTCAAATACAACGCAGAAAAGGCGACAGAATTCATACAAGAAATCATGCACAGATTTGGGATGCCCAACAGAATAATCATAGACCTTGGATCACCGTTTACAACAAAGGAATTCCAATATTGGGCAAGAGACTGTGGAATAGAAATAGACTACGCATCGGTAGCTCACCCTCAAGCAAATGGACAGGTTGAAAGAGCAAACGGGCTATTATTACAAGGCCTAAAACCAAGACTATATGATGACCTTAAAGACTATGGAGGCAAGTGGATAGAGGAATTACCAAAAGTGGTATGAGGTCTAAGAACTCAAATCAGCAGAGCAACAGGATATTCACCTTTTTTCTTGGTATACAGATCAGAAGTTGTATTACCAATTGACTTAATTTGGCAATCACCAAGAATTGAGCAATATGATGAAGGAGAAGCTGAAGAAACAAGACGATTAGAGATCGACTCAATCAAAGAAATAAGAGACAGTTCAGTAATACAAAATGCAAGATATTTACAAGGCTTGCGAAGACATTATGATAGAAAATGCCCCCAAGAACGTTAAAACCAGGAGATCTGGTACAACGATTAATTCAGAAGAAAGACGAAAGACACAAATTACTCAGCCCATGGGAGGGTCCTTTTATCATAAAAACAGCAATACAGCCTGGAACTTATGAGCTAATGACAGAAGGAGTTCAACTAAGCAACACTTGGCATATCAGCCAACTCAAGAAATTCTACAACTAAAAGCGCAAAATACAAGACATCAAGAACAAACCAGCAGTTGCACAATGAGAGGCACTGCCTAGTGTCGAGTTGTTTCGTGAGGCAACTTGACGAACCGACTGCTTTGCACCATGAGCGGCACAGTCTGGTCCATATATATATATATATATTATCGGCTTTGCACAAAGAGAGGCACTGCCTGGAGTTAGTTGTTTCGAGAGGCAACTTGACTAACCGATTGGTTTGCACCATGAGCGGCACAGTCTGGTTCATATATCTAAAATCTACCGGCTTTGTTTCGTGAGGCAACTTGACTAACTGACTGCTTTGCACCATGAGTGGCACAGTCTGGTTCATATAAAAAGTCTACCGTTTCGTGAGGCGGCATGATTGGCTGACAACTTTGCACCATGAGCGGCATTGTCTAGCATCTTTAAGTCGATTGTTTCGTGAAGTAACTCGATAAACCGACTGCTTTGCACCATGAGCGGCACAGTCTGGTATATATATAAAGTCTACAGACGGCCGGACAACCTGACAAACCAACTGCTTTGCACCATGAGCGGCACAGTCTGGTCCTTATATCTATACGTCTACCGTTTCGAGAGACGGCATGACATCAATCACTCATAAAAAGTGACACAACAAGTGCTTGAAGAGCAGAATGAATTCGGCGCAAAAGGAATGCAAGCCAAGTATCCTCACATCGAGGATCAAAATATCAACAGAAAGAACTACTCGTCAAGAATTACTCATAAAACAACAACAACATCACCCCGAAACTACTCGAAGGTCTTTTACAACACAAAGCCTAAACTAAGAGACACAAGTCATTCTACAGGGAACACTATCAGTGTAATCATCAAGGCTTGAAGGCCAATAATGTTATCAGGAAGAACTCGGGACATCAGAGCCTAATACAGAGGCGCACTACTTCAGACAGCAATGAAAAGAACTCAGTTTGACTCATAAAAGTATTGGAAAACAAGGTATTCTTCAGAAAGCAAAACTATACAATGTTAGCAAACAAGGACAAGAGCATCATCAGGATGAAGCCTAGCAATATGTTAAAGCATCATTCAAGGTATATTACATAACCATTAAAGACAGATAAATGTTATCAAGAAGAAGATGACAACACTTTCATCTGTCCAAATATTTGACGACAAAGCTCCTGAACCTCGGACTTTGATTGTTCCCACCTCGTCAAGAGATCAACGTACATCGGGTCTTCGAGAATTCGGTCCAAAGGAACATCAGGAGCAAGGGCTCAGACAAAAGAAACAACATTGTTTATACACCGCTCAAAACCATTTTCAACAAACTCTTTAAACCGAAGGGGTAACGGAGGAATCAGGGTTTTTAGGCCTTCTTTAGCATCTTCTTGAAGACAAACAGCAGACACGACAGGTTTCACGGCAGGATAAAAAAATTTATATCGCTCATGAACCTCCAAGAGCTGAGTCTTCAAAACACCCTTAGATTTCAATAACTGAAAAGGGCAAAAGAAGTCAGAAAGACTACAAGAAAAACAACAAGAAAATCAGAAAACAATAAGTAGTCGACTTACAACTTCAGCTTTCTCCTGTGAATTTGCAAGACGAAGAGATAAATCTTGTTTCTCCTCATTCCAAGCAATAGAAGCTTGCTCAGCAGCTACAAAAATATCAAGTACATCAAATATCAAGCAAAGAAAATTCACAACAGAAGAAAAAGAAGATAGTTACCAGCAATCTTTGTCTCCAAATCAGAAACAGCAACTAGTCGAAGAGCCTTTTCTTGCTCCAAAGTAGCACAAGTCTAAGACAACTCAAGCTGAACCCTGTCAAGCTCAGCTTGAAGAGTAATAGTCGACTGAGTTTCTGAGGAAGAAGCAGTCAACTACTAACAGACATCCTAAAAGAAACATGAATCAAAATAAAGCAAACAAGACCAAAAGAGAGAGATAAGAATAAATACATTCAATTCAGTTCCAAAGGACAAGGATAAATCCGTCCAAGAAGAAACAAGTTTTTGAACCCGTTCAACTCGGCTGAGCTGAACCTCTGACCCTTGAATAAGCAACGGCTTGGTTGAAGAAGAAGTCGGAGCTATGGCTTGGAGGCTCAACTCAGGCACCTCAAGAAGAGGCACACCTTCGGGAGGATGGGCACCAACAAGTTGAGAAGTATTGGCAATGTTGGTAGCATTAGGAGTACAAAGTCCTGTAAGAAATAAAACAAGAAGAGTTAAAATAGAAACGAAAAGCAACATTTTTTCATCAACAGAGACAAAAAGTCTTACCATCATGGGAGAAACCAAGAGCTTCAGAAGAAAGCCTAAAAGTCTCAAAAGCAAAGAATGTCAGGCAAAGATAAGATAAAAATACAAATGTCACATAGCAAAGCTAACTTACTTGGCCGACTTGCTAAAGGTAGCAGCAACGGAAGCAAAGGAAAGATCAGGGATGTCGAAAGAAAAATCTTCATCAAGCAATGAAGAAGAAGGGATTGGAATAGCTGGGGAATCGGAGCAGCCTCAACAGAAGACCCACCGTCAGATGATCTATGACTAAATAAAAATTAAACAATAAGAAAAAGATTTCTGAACGAAAAGATCATAAAGACTTCAAGAAAACAACTCACGGAGTATGGGTATCTAAAAAAGATCATCATCCGAGTACTCCTCATTCAGAAGGACGGACTGGCCATCTAAAAAAGAACAAAGCAGAAGAATAAAGAAGAGTAGCATACAAAACAACTCGGATAACGAGTACAACGCTCACCTACAATAATGTTACCTCTGGGAGTACGTGGCCGAGGAGAGCGATGACGAGTAGCAGGAGGAAGTTAGACAGACTGAGCGGAAGATTCAGCCTTTCTTTTCCTAGAAACCATTAAGACTTGAGGAATCCGAGGATCTAGGTATAAGGCACATACCCATCAGTAATACAAAATCCAGGGATAAACCTAGAGGAAGAAGTCGAAGCCACAGTAACTTCAGCAGCAGGATCCTCAGGAACAAAGGGATCCAGCCCAAAAGGCAAGTTCAGCCTAAACCAGTGACCATGATCCTGAAACACAAAACAAACCATCAACAGACAAGAACTCAGGGAAAAAGAAATCAGAACAAGATGAATAGAGTACAAACTAGAGGAGGTGGATTTCCAGCATGATACTTAGAAACCTAGGGAGGCATAGCAGACACACCACTCAAGACCCTCCACAAACGATCAAACAAGTCATCTTCAGACAACTCAGATCCAGAGATGATCTGGGAAGGATCAGAAGAACCAGTATATTCAAAACCAAGATTCTCCCTCTACATGAGAGGTTGAACTCGACGGCGATAATAACTAGCAACCAGTCCATTACCAGTCAACCCAGATTGTTTCAGGTAACTGACCTGGATCAGTAGAGGCTTAATAGCCGAGGACTCAGAAGGAGATATAGCATCATTCCAACAAGAAAGAGGAGTCGGAAGAGCTGCAAGGTTAGAAGAGAAGTAGGCATCGGGCTTTGAAATATAGAACCACCTTTCCACCCAATCCTTGATAGATTCATATAGGGTGAAAGCGAAGTAAGTGGCCTTCATACCCTGACAAAACTGAACAGCGCAGCAGCAAAAACGGCTAGGTTTGCTCTCGTGAAATCGAACACGAAAGAAATAGCAGAAAAGAAGAAGACAAGAAGGAATGCCAATGAATGCTTCGCTTAGATGTGCGAAAGAAGCAAGGAAAAGAATCCCGTTAGGGGTCAGATGATGAAGCTGGATGCCGTAAAAATAAAGGAATTCCAACAAAAAGGTCGATGGAGGGAAGCAAAGTCCGACACGGACAAAGGAAACAAAAAAAATGTATTGATCAGGAGAAGGACTGGGAATCATATGCTCACCAGGAACAGAGTAGCCAGAATACACCTGCCCTTGAAGGAGCCCATGCGCAACAAGCAGATCCAAGTCCGCCTCCTGAGTAGACGGCTTGGGAGACTATTTCATCTGGCGCGACATCTCGACAAACTTAGGATTCTCTATACGCTCCAAAACAATATCTCCGTCCACGAATTTAGCCTTGCCCTTGCCCTTGCTCTTGATCTTGTTCTTCTTCACCATTCGAGGCGGCACAAGGATGATCATAGCAGCGGCAACAGTTAGGGTTTGCGAAAAAAGGAAAAAAGTTTTGTACTGCAAGGTAAAAGAGAGGAGATAGTAGAGGGGCAGACTTATAAGAAAGTTTTACCCATAGCGGAAAATACAGAAGGTGAAAAGTTCCACCAATCACAGAACGAAACGTAAAGTAGTCAAACCACATCTCCTTTCAAAGAATACAGACAACTCGCGGAACAAAAGAACTCGGCATTACAATGAAGACATGTACGAGAACTCGGAAAATACAGACAACAAATCCTTGGTTCTTCAATATACACATTCTTTGAAAGTACAAACCAGATACAAAGTTACATCGCCGAAAGGAACTAGTACAAGTCAATAACAAGGAACCCATTCAAATTCGAGGTTAAAACCTCGAGAGTCAAGATACATTATCGACAAACAGAGCCAAATAACTCAGACGTGCTAGACGCCCAACAAGACAAGACATATTTGTTTGCCAAAGGTAGTAGAAGCAGAGCCTAGAAGACATTCAAGATTCATAGTTCTGCCAGGTCCTCAACATAGAGAAGGCGGATAACACCAGCAGGCGCCAAAATGACATCGCACAGGACCGGCCAAGGAATACTTCTTCAACCAAGGCCGCGAAAACAGCCAAAGGCATGGAACTAGGACGCTGGAAGATCAAGCAGCACAATAAGCGATAGTCTCATCACAAGAACTGTACCATTTGCCTCAAACCTGCCCACAACATGGCACTACCTTGAAACTAGCTACATGCTAATTTATATCACAAGAACTACACCATTCACCAGGTTACAACTCAAGAAGGAGAGAAAGAAGCCCGGGGGCTCGTCAAGCTCGCCAACTACAATACCCATAATACAACAAGGGCCTGTACAAGAGAAGGAGGAAGACATATGACAAGACAACCACACTACAGTTATTTATAGAAGAAAATGGGTGCACATATACCAAGTCCATGAAGAAAAGATTACAACAGAAATAGTATATAAAGGAAGCAATGAAAGCAAAGATTCCACATTGATGAGGGAAAAACAACTACAATAAAGACAATACTTCAAAGTACCACACATAATATCCAGAAGAATATTCCAACGACAATCATACAACCAGCTACGGCTCTGCAGACTATGAAAAACAACCCGGCTAAGAATTTTACAACAACCAGATAAGATCAAGCTAAGCTGCATCTACAACAAAAGACCACAAGTGACAAAATATAAAGGCCTTAGCCAGGGAGATACCAGATCTACCACCAAATAAGGCCTGATACCCGAGCGGAAACCTTACAAGTCAAAACAACCGGGAATCCTCACAAAGCGTGAAGAAGTGCCGGATCATAGGCAGAAAACCACTCCCAACAAATGAGATTGGACAGCTCCAACTCTAGCCTTTCCAATAGGAGTTCAGTGCAAGCATGCACAGCCAGAAATATGGAGTGTACAACTTCGATCAACTCAGGAGCGGCAACGGTTACAGCCCAAAGTTCAGCAGTTAGACATAGAAGGCATGGAAGCCACATCACAAGACTTCTTCTGCCTACCACGCCAAACTTCCCAGGAAAATCTAACCGCAGAGTTAGTCTACCTCTAACTCCATTCACAAGAATTCTTCTACCCACTCAACTACCAAAAGCAGGGCATAAGCCCGGGAGCTGCTCAGTTTCACTCAGTAGCAAAGTCATCAGGAGAAAGAGAAATACCCTAAGGGTCAAGACATCAGTGCAAGCACAACAGAATAATATAACAAGGAAGGACCACCAAAAGCCAGAAGTCACGAGAAAGGATGAGAAAGAAAAAAACAAAAACCTGACCAAAGCGAACAGGGAAAGCAAGATTCTACATACCCGTGAAGACATAGTACCCACCCGTGAATAAGAAGAAGACAAGAACACGCTATTTCAGATCCTTCCACCATGCTCTTTTTCCGATAAAAGAACATGGAGAAAGGCTCGGGGGCTGGAAATACCTACCTTACAAGACTTTTTTCTCAGATCCTCCGAATACTTGTACCAAGTATCCAGAGGCTCGGGGGCTACACTCAATGAGTGCACCAGAGGTGCACAAAAAACTACAAGGCGAAGAACACAGAAGACTAAGACATTTTTTAGATCCTCCGAATACTTATACCAAGTATCCAAAGGCTCGGAGGCTACACTCAACAAGTGTACCAGAGGTGCACAAAAAAATACAAGGCGAAGAACACAGAAGATCATTTTATGATTTTGCTTCAAAAAAGAACTCGTCTCGCTTTTAAAGCAACCCGGTATATTAAATAAAAATCATGAGATGCTTGGGGGCTTATCGATGGGATATTCTATAGGGTACCTAGAGACCGGCTTGCCTAAGCTTTGGGCCTCCTTTTTCCGGCCCACAAAGGAAGACGGACAGAAGAAACCGAATTCTACTCGGTAAGGACGATAAGACCGAAGCACAGCTTAGGACACTAAGTTTGTAACCGAGTAGGATTAAATTAACCTCGGCCAGTTTCTGGACTATAAAGGGCTGGTGAGGGCATCACCCAAAAACAGTTCCCTACATACTACGCAACACCCGATACGTAGAGCGACACACAACACCTTGTATTACGACCAAGAGCAATAATAGACGACTCAACTGGACGTAAGGTTATTACTCGACCTTGTCGAGGGCCCGAACCAGTATAAACCGTGTGTCCCAGCGTGTCCAACCACCAAGGTTTCACTATTCGCCGAGGCACGAACTACTGTCTCGAGTAACCCCGTGGCAGACTATCGGTGGTAAAACATCGACATGTAGCTCAGCTATACAAATTAACAAATCATGGTATGTCATATATACAATTTTTGTATGTACAATTTCATGACGGCATGTGTTTCTCCTTTTAGAAATGTGTTATCTTGCTAGCCAGTTATCACTTATTTATTTTAATTTCACTAGAAACGTTATCACCATGTTGCAAGCTATTTCAGAAAAAAAAATAGAGAACTGCTACATGTACAGACTATGAAGGGTTGTTTTCATGCTTCTGTTCTCTGTTTTTTCTTTCTGTTGAGAATATTTAAGCTACTAAACTTTAGATATTCTAGATACTAAAGATGATATATGTGTCAGTTCAGAATCTGACAATTATGTTTTTGGTGATTGCAGTTCAGCATGAATGGTTGTTGCATTACTGGTGGAATGATTGTGTAAGTGATGTATGTTTGCAAAAAAAAAAGAGTCTATACGCCTATCTTGCTTGAATTGCTTTTCTGAATATGGGAAAATTCTCAGTCCTAAAATGTTTTTCTAAATACGGGTAAATTCTTCGTATGTGGTCGACATGTCTTGCTTACAAGGATTGTTCTTCTGTCCAGAGGCTTCATCGTTGTTTCTTCAAAGTTTGTGTGTCCACATCACACCTCAAGGACACAATGTTTGTTATGATGTTTTTTCATGCATTGATTAATTCAGAAATATTAGTCTTTAGAGTAGTTTGAGGCTTCAATTGAATTGCATCAATAGTTTCAGTATTTTTTCAGGCTTCAATTGAACTGTAACAATGTGTATCTGCAATTGAATTACAACAATCAACATCAACATCAACATCAACAAAGCCTGTAGTCCCAAGCAAGTTGGGGTAGGCTAGAGTTGAAACCCAACAAGATACCCAAGTCATGGTTCTGACACTTCAATAGCTGCTTTCCAGGCAATCCTATCCAAACATAGATCTCTAATTATATCCCAAGCTTTTAAATCCCTATTCACCGCCTCCGCCCATGTCAACTTCGGCCTTCCTCTGCCTCTCCTTATATTATTAGCTTGGCTTGGGACTCCACAGCGCACTGGTGCATCTGGCGGTCTCCTCTGGACATGGCCAAACCATCTCAACCGATGTTGGACAAGCTTTTCTTCAATTGGTGCCAACCCCTAGGCGATCACGTATATCATCATTCCGAACTCGGTCCATTCTTATGTGACCACAGATCCAACGCAACATGCGCATTTCTGCAACACTCATTTGTTGAACATGTCGAGCCTTTGTGGGCCAACATTCGGCTCCATACAACATTGCAGGTCTAATTGCTGTCCTATAGAACTTGCCTTTTAGCTTTTGGGGTACCCTCTTGTCACATAGAATGCCAGAAGCTTGACGCCACTTGATCCACCCTGCTTTGATTCTATGGCTAACGTCTGCATGAATATCTCCATCCCTTTGTAGCATCGATCCCAGATATCGGAAGGTGTCCTTTTTAGGCACGACTTGACCTTCCAAACTCACATCTCCCTCATCCTGAGCCGTTGTGCCAAAGTCGCATTTCATATCAACAATAATTATACTTTTTTCAAATCATAGTTTGTATTTGGAGTTAAGACTGATGGTTATTGTGCAGATATATGGTATTCTCACGACCTCTTCAAGATTGCTACTGAGGGGCCCTACACCAGACCACATCCTTCCATGCTCAAGCTCGCTCTTTGACGGAGAGCATACAACAGGTATGCCCACCCCTTCTCGTCCCCTTTCAGTTGGTATTCAAATATGATCTAATTACAAGTGTATATAGAGTCTGAATTTTGGATGAAATATGTCTCTTTTGTTTGTTAGATAGGAAGATGATATTTGTGCATGGCTACTAAGTAGTAAAGAAACATGTTAGGAAGTAACCATTGTTGCTAAACTATGTGTCCTATAATAGCTTGTATGCATGTTGTACAACTTTTTTTTATTTTGTGTTGTTTTTTTTAATAGAAAAATAAGGGTAGCATTGCAATTTTCTTCAGTTGCTTAGAATGTTTCTTCCTTTGCTTAACAAACTATAGTGAACTTGCCTAAAATTAAGGGTATTACTACAATCTTTCTTTAGTTGCTTAAAATTTGCTTGAATTTAACCTAGCTTTTTTTTGAACTTGCTAACTTGATGGATTACGGATCAAATTCTATATGTTACTTTTTGCAAAATCTGGACCTAGAGTGCATGTTGCGGTTCAGCTCAGCACATGCGAAATGGAGCCTTCACGAGCAAATGGCAAAGGGCTATATTGGTGGCTACTATTATTTTATTACTCTTCCTAGAAACTACAAATATATTTCCAATTATATATTTGGTTGTAGCATAATTAATGGAGTTGCAATGTAATTGATCAATGTCGCTAAAATGGATTTCACAAATCATACAATTGGTTTGTATAAATTATTCGTAGTATGCAAAACATGACTTTTTTATGCTTTGTTATGCATCAATGTTTTAAGATTATATAGATGGTCATACAATTGTATGCAACTTAAACTATAGGAAAAATATTGTTGTTTGGTTATTTTCACGTGTGTTGACGGTAATTAAGAGCTATTTTATCACCATCAAAACAATGTCAACATCCTCATATTGAAAGGAAAACAAGAATAACATGAACATAATTTACTCAATAACTAGTTCCACATGTCCCATGACTATTTGAGTGCAGGTAATGACAAATGGGGACTTTTGGGAGCTAGTGGGCCCACTTAGGGGGTCGACCAACCACCTTGTGGGGCCACTAGACCTCCCAAGCCTCTCATGATCCAAGTAACACTCTCCAAAGCACTTTCTATCCCTTGGATCCAAGTGTGCTACCTCTCAATGGTTCTGGATCAAAGCACGAGGTCCATGGGCCCAACATGACATATTTCCAAGTATGACAAATGTGCAAAAAGCATACACCATCATGATGGGCATTACGTCTAGAAGCCACCTGTGAAAGATGAGCCCATTTGGCCAAGAAATACGTTCGGCCGAACCATGGATTTGGCCAACAGGCCACCCACAGGCCCCCTGACCTGTGGGGACAACTTCTAGAAGAAATGGGCGGGGCCCACCTGTAGGGAAGGTTCGGCCAAACCTGGCCATGTGCCTAAAGGGTGCACCGACCTCCCCACATACTCCTTGCATGCCTTCATGCATCCACTTGATCTTCCCCGTTGATCTAAGTTGGTTTTAATGACAGTTTGATCCTACGGTGGATGATGGAAGTGACGCGGATCGCTGACGTGGCACCGGAGTAGCCCCTACTCCACCTCTAGCTATAAATAGACCCCCTAGGCCCTCACTCTCACTCATGCCTCATTGGAGAAACTACTCTCTAGTCTCTTAGTGGAGCTCTTCAGTAGTGTTATGCTAGTTGGAGGAGAGTGAGGAGCGCCTGGAGGAGAGTCGGGCCTGTCTGGCATCTTCTCCGAGTTGTACCTCAGCGGATGCGATTCTCTTGTAAGTTCAACACTTGTAAGTGATACATCTGAGTTCTTTATAGTATTTGAGACTCTACTTCTGGCATAGCTGTTATACATCTTTTCGCGCTTGTTCATCGCTTTACTTTAAGTAGAGTGCTTTAGTCCTTAGCTGGGGTTAAAGTAGTAAGAATAGTGTAGACGTGGTGTCTATACTAGATCTTACCTTTGTAAACCGCTTATCGAACGAATTGTTTGTGGATGCTAGTAGAAGGTGACAGCTCTATCTAGTCTTTGTATTCCACCACGTGTGTAAGATAAGTTCTTTAAAGGTAGGGCCTCAATACAACATGATGGCACGGTCCGGTTAGAGTTTTGCCCTCTCACTGATCTATCCCATCGCCTCCTGCAAGAGAAGGGTTGATAAAGGCAGTATAACCAGTTTTGTCTTGTTAGATATCTTGCTGCATCGAACCTCTCAACCTAGTTATCATAATCTCCCTTGATCCATCATAGGACATATCTTTAATCCTAGTTAGATCACTATCGTTCCCTGAGGAAAATACGATACCTAGAATACTCCCGGTGAAGTGCTACATCGGTATAATTTGTGCGCTTGCGAATTTATCCAATAGTCATAAGAAATACCAACAACGTGTATCACCGAAATAAAGTTGTGGCGTTAGCACGGGCAACACTAGTACAAAATTGATTTTGCGAGACACCGCCCAAAATTTAACCGAGGCGGGCATAACATTCAACCGCCTCCAAAAATCAGGGCCATTAACGGAGGCGGGCATATTTTATTTACGAAGGCGGTCACATTTGCCCGCCTCCAAAAATCGATTTACGGAGGCGGGCGCCTTAAAAACAACCGCCTCCAAAAATATTTATTTTCGGAGGCGGATGGCTTAAAACAACCGCCTCCGTAAATCGATTTTCGGAGGTGGGCATCTATAAGGCCCGTCTGTGTTAATTTTGGCCCAACTCTCCTATTGGGCTCATATATAAGCCAGACTTAGGGTTACGTTTCTCCCTCACTCCCTCCCTCCCTCGCTCTGCCTCTCTCTCTCGACTCCCTCCGCCTCCGCTCCCCGCTCTCTCTCCCAACGCACGGCGCCCTCACCCTGGCCCCCTTCTTTCCCCCAGCGTCTCCCTTCCCCGACGTTAGCCCTTGCTCCCCGGCCCGCTACGTTGCCCCGGCGAGTCCCTCCCTAGGTAGCGGCTCCCCCGCGACGGCGGCTCCTCCAGCAACGGCTCCCCCAGCGGCGGCTCTCTCCCCCCGGGGGGTGCCCTTGGTTCCTCCCCCGTCGGCACCACTATGGTTCCTCCCCCGTCGGCACCACTATGGTAGCGGCGGGGGTGTGGATCCGGCTCCCCTCGGCGGCTCTCTCCCCCTGGGCGGCGCCCCCTCTCCCCCCACCGGCGCTGCGGGGGTGCGCGGATCCGCCCCCCCCCCCCCGGCGACGGCGCCCCTGAGCTCCACTCCGACGGCGGCGGGGTGCAGATCCGGCTCCCACGGCAGCGGTGCCCCCCCCCCCCCCCCGGCGATGGCTCCCCCGACGTCGGCTCCCCCACGACGACGACGCCTGTTTAGGGTTCTGGATCTGACGGTGTTTTTTTTAATTGATTTTTGGAGGCGGGCAAAAACCAACCGCCTCCATTAATCGGGATTAACCGAGGCCTTCCATTGGAGGCGGTTGCCTTTGCCCGCCTCCAAAAATGAAAACTTACCGCCTCCAAAAATAAAAATTGTACTAGTGAAATATACTAGTTGAGGTTAGTAGCACAAATTTGTGGTTTATTAGAGCCTTGGTAAGTAGCTTGGATCGTGACTAGTCGAACAATTCTTTAATAGTGATGTTGCGAGCAAGGGAGCAGAGTGCATAGGACTGAGAGGGCTGCCAGTGCTTGAATGCTTGTCGGCAAGGAGGAGGCGCCATGTTCGATGCCTGGCAGTGGAGTTGTAGCAAGATGAATGGGGACGTATCCCCTAACGAGCCCGAAAGAGATTAACTCAATCTCTTGCTACCTCTTTATTTCCATACTTTGTAATGTCACGGAACCGCCCAACCTATAAGAGCACTAGTGTAATGGTCACCATATAGAGCCCATATAAGCCTGGTAGTCCTTGAAATCTCGAAGGATCTCAAACCACAATAAGTAACAACCCGAGATCGTACTCGATTCTGTAACCACACATCCACAGTGATAAGTTCGGAACGAAATAATATAACAACAGAGTTTAAAGAAGTGTAATTACAACACTGAGTTCAAATCAAAGTAGCGGAAGTCTTTGTTTCGCAAACACCCATTGCAAACTGTTTAAAGCAAATACAGTGTTGTGCTTAGTACAGTCCCATCAAAAGCAACAAGAGACATAAGGATCCACCATTGCCCATGGTCTTCACTCATCATCACATGCAGGATAGAGGCATGCCTCACAATAGCCATAATAGACCATACCATCTGCAACAAGGGTAAAGAAACCCTGAGTACTCAATTGTACTCAGCTAGACTTACCCGACAGAGAGATAGATATATAACAATAGACACTTCAAGGATTATGCAAGGCTTTATTAGGTGGAGCTCATGAGATAGCATACGTTTTCATAAAAGAGAAACTGCTTACTTACTCGAGTCTTTCAAGTTAAACTAGCATTTTATCATCAGGATTAAATAGCATTTACCAAATCTAGATTTTCACCTGATCTAGAGCAATCACTGAAATATCATCACAATAATAACCATATCATGTTTGGCATGTAAACCATATAACCATCTTTTGGTTACTTATTAGAGTTCAGGTTTCTATAGTGGGAGGAAGATCTTTAAAGCTTCTCGACGAGGAGAGACCGCGATTCGAATCGAATTCCTATCCAGCTGGAGGTTTATTCCTTAAGTGAAACCCAAGTCTCATCCGCCGGGTTGACTTATGTGGGTTACCATCAATATAGTTCGGGTGACGCCGCGGATCCCCCGGTACCGGGATGAGTAGTGACTCATGGATAGCCAGGACGTTCAAGCAGTGCATGCCCTTGGTGCCAGGCCAGGACGTTTATGATACTTGCCCATGGTCTAGTATGTCGCTCGTGGTCTTCATGACCCAACTAGGAGGGGATTCTGGCCCGACCTATAGAGTTAGGCTTCGTGGTCGAAACGAGTTATTCGGCCAGCTATGAAGAAGGCATGCATTCAATCTCGGCAGATGTCCAACCACGATCCAGTTCCTAATTACACATGCGGATAGAACCCGCTCACAAGACCTCCAAGTCAAGTGGCTCACATACACCTTATCCGCCCGGTCTCGATTTATTACTTCCACATGGTTATTTTCCACGATAGCAAATATTACCAACCGTGACCAGTACCACCTATCATCGTGGGGGATGGTAGACCACCCACTCTACTGGTCTAAGCAAGGCTAAGCATAGGTTTCGATCCTGGGCCTATAAGATTCTTTTGTTGGACAAGGAAGATATAATGCAGCAAGGGTTTCATTCAACGCCTACTAACTTAATGCACAAACAAGTGATAATGATATAGTTATAATACTTGTAATAGAGTAAGGTAGGTATATATGCTCCGGGGTTTGCCTTTCACAACGGTGGAGGGCTGGTGGTTCGGGCACTCAGGAAGTTCAGGGCCCTGTTCTCCTTCTTCTAGAAAATCTGGAGCTTGAATCTCCGGTGGGACTTCTCCTTCCAACTCCCCGAACTCTAGCAAGGTCACTCCCTCCGGCGATCCAGAATGCATGTAAACATGTATGATGATCCAACATATATATGACAAGTCATATGCTAGGGAATGAGACATGTATAATGAATATGTATAATGCTCATGATGGATGTCTTATGCAACATTATATATCATTGACCGGATATGTGCATATCTCTTCTCTAGTAGATAAGCTAACACTTACCCTTCTTTAGCAACTTGTAATAGAGCTTCTCCTCTGAGCTAAGCTCTCTTACACCTGCAACATAAACATGTTTATATTTTAGGTTCTGAGCTTAACTATGCACAAGGCATTCACTACTTAGAAACATTCACAACAAGACACATGAACACTTCAAAACAACAGCTGAAAGAAAACAGTGTAGCAGAGGCTACACACAACCAAAAACTACAAACTTGAACATTCTGGAAAGCTTATGAAATTTTCTACAAAACAATTCATACACTCCCCAGCTAGATCCAACTTTAAATTAGCCTAACAGTCACTGCAAGCAAGGCTGTTTGGAAGAAATCAGGAAAACACAGATTTATCACCAAACTTGAAAAATACACCCAGGTTATACTAAACAGGGTGTGGCTGTGAAAATTTAACACAAGGTGATTAACAAGTTATCTATAACAAAGCCAATTGTAGCTACTGTTGAAACTAGTTCAAAGTAGCCCAAACAATTCAAGCAATAAAACAGGTTTCAGCTGTCTTAATAGATTCCAGTTTGCACTTAGAACAGTTATAAAGCTTTAACTATCATTCCAAAAATTATGATAAAATTAGAAAATCTAGTTTACACAATTAGCTTCCACTTTGGTATTCACGTCATCAACAGGAAACACACTTAAAATATGGTTAAGGCCACTTCTTTGCTGGTGATGAGAAAACAAGCATGTTTTAAGCATAAATTACGTAAACAATTTGAAAAGTGTCAAACAACAGATTTCACATTTTCCTTAGCTCATAAAAAGAAATTAACACATTTACAAAAAATTACCAAGCACAGGAAACACCTATAGCTTAGATAGCAATTGAAACAAAGTTGCATTCAATTAATTAAGCATTTAACCAAAAGAGCTACAACATGCAATTGAAAAAGAGGTTACTGGAATTTTACATTTTTCATGGGAAGTGCATGCTGAGACAAGATCAACACAACAAGAATCATGATTTTAGCACATACTAAACTCTAGTTACAAATTAAATAAGTTAAACTAAGCATATAAAGCTTGATGTGCATTTTTAATTAAACAACAATTAAGAACAGTAACAACAGGTCATTTTATATTTTTCGTGCATAGATAAAAATAATGTCTATGACACGTGGGACCCACGAGTCAGTTTCTTCCCCACAGAGCCGAAGGCACGGGAGGTACTCGACCGATGGCCACTCGCCGACGGTGAGGTCTCCGGCCAAACGAACCCTACAGACGTGTTCTCCTTCGCAACCCGCATCGAACCATGTAGCTGGTCGTGTCCAAAGCTCACCGGAGCATGCTCGACGGCGGCAATGGCAGCACGGCGGCGCTGCGGTTCTAACGCTGGCCAGCGCAAGCTTTCACTGGCCCATCTAAGGACAGCTACACCTTCCTTGAACCTTAGCTTTCACTGGCCCATCTAAGGGCCAGGGAAACCCTCTGATAAGCTCGACCACATGCACATCGCCATGGTGGCGAGATCATGGCGGCATGACTTCTGTGTTCCGGCGGCGGTGACACGTAATCGCTTCAACCGACTCCGGCAACTTAACTACGAGCTAACCAACTAACCATAACGCTACTCCGACGAACTCAAGAGGTTCTGAGTTACCCAGCGTGAACCTCGCCGGCGTTTCGGATGCCGAGCGCTCGCGCACGGCGGAGCTACCCGTTCCGGCAAATCTAACCCTAATAGTTTCAACCTACTCCTCGGTGAGCTTCTCTGTGACCTAAGCGATGGTGCACAAGTGCTAGAATAGAGGGAGAGGCGCTGGATTGGGCTGGCCACGGCGGCGCAAAGCTCGACGGAGCTTTGGCAACAATGGCGCCCGCGGTGTTGCGCGGTCCGGCTTACCTAAGCGGTTTGCACTTCAACTGGTCGGTGCGAAAGGTGGAGCGGAGCAAGGCGAAGCTGTGGCTGTGTTTTGGCCGGCCAATGTGGTGGTGTGCTGTGCAGGCAAGCTCGGCGATGGCGCTGGAGCTCGGCAATGGCGCGGCTCCGTTCCTACGCGAAGCAGAGAGGAGAGGGAGAGAGTGAGGCGCGGGCGTGAGTGCGGTCGCGAGGTGGAGTCTTCGGTTGGCCAAGGCGCGGCCGGCGCGGGCATCCTGCTGGTGTACCAATTACACCCTTTGGTAGAGCTATAGACAAACTCCATTTTTTGTGTAACTTGTTTGTGCTAAAACAGTTTGGATTTCAAACTACAAGCACCCAAACCGAGCAACTTTCAAACTGAAAGTCCGATATGACTTAGGCAATTTCAGAGAACCAAAACAGCCCCCAAATCTGCCTTAAATGGCCAATTAGAGTATGTTAGGGTCCAAATCACCTCAAGGTGGTTAAACAAAGTTTGTTCCTTATGAAAAACTCTACAACTTTGCTTAAGCCAACTTGGTCATGCAAGGTCATTATCAAGGTTGATTAGTTAAGTCAAAGAAAAGGGTTCCTAGGGTCAACATAGAAGCTTAAACCCTAGCAAGCTTAACTTTACAAGATCACATGTACAAACATGATTCCATTAGCATCCCTAAGTATTTCTAGTTGTTTATTAGTGATCAAAACATCAAGCACTTGGATATACAAACATAACTCACTCAAAGCTAGATGTAGGTTAACACATACACACATAGAGAACAAGGTAAACATCAAGCTTATCATTTCATGTGATCATGTGAATGCATAGATGAAATGATGTTTGTGCTCATGCACATGAAATGATATGCACATGCAGGCTTAACACCTAGGGTGTTATAGCCCTTCCCCCCTTACAAAAATCTCGTCCTGAGATTTGCAAGGCTTACCATTTTTCATAGAAAGCAGGGTAGACTTCCTTAAGGTAATCTTCCCGTTCCCATGTAGCATCTCGTTCACTTTGATTGTTCCACATTATTTTGTAAAACTTGATGATTTTGTTTCGAGTTACTCTTTCTTTAGTGTCCATGACCTGGACAGGTTTTCTTCAAAAGACAAGTCTGACTGAAGCTCTAGACCTGCGGGTTTAACATGTTCCTCTGGGACTCTCAAACACTTTTTAAGTTGGGATACATGAAAGACATTGAAGATAAGTCTTATCTCTGGTGGTAATAACAACTTATATGCTACTCTTCCACTTCTTTCGATGATCCGATATGGTCTCACATATCTTGGAGCAAGCTTCCTTTTAACTCCAAACCTTTGTACTCCTTTCATATGTCATACTTTCAAGTACACATAGTCACCAACCTCGAACTCAAGCGGTCTTCTTCTCTTGTCACTACAAGAAATATGACAACTTATGACATTTTTGGCATGACATCTAATCAAAATGTCATTAAAACGTTCGGTTTATGACATATTTTCTTGAGACAAGCTAGCTTAGTGACATAAGGAAGTTTGTGTCATAAAAACATCATCAAGGTAGTCCAAATTTATTATGTGACATCTTTACTATGCCATAAAGGCTAATTCATAAATATCATCAAGCTAAGACAAGCTTTTACAACTCAAATTACTTCCTATAAGAGCGTGTGTTATCAAAATTATTTATTTATTTATTAAAGAGCAATTGTCCTCAAATAGACACCTCCAAACCATTATTCTCTTTGCCGGCAAAACACCTCGGAGCTAAGCATGAGTTAAGTATTGTAGTTAGGACAAAACTTGTCTCAAAATTTCTCTGTCACGATGGTCACGAGAGATATGAAACATGACTCTAATTAAGTTCACCAAAAAAATTTACTAGAAGATAATAATTCAAATAATGCATGAGTAAAGTTGTGTAATTTATGTAGTTTTGTAGGCTAGTGTTAACGTCCTGTAGAAATATATATATGTACAGATTGCAATTGTTTAAAATAAATGTCACATAGCAAACAGTATTTGCTTCTCCCTCCTCCTAAATAGGCCTAGGTGTATAGACATATTTTATATATCTAGAATTTATATTATATATATATATTATGTATGTATATTCCTGGTTCATTTAAGTAAAAAAATATTCATGTTTAAAAGAAAAGGAAAGAAAAAGGAGAAAACAAAGACTCACGCTACCGCAAAAACAAATGCACATGGCACACCTGACGACGCACAGCACCACCAGTCCAACACAGAGAGCAGACCGCGCACACCAAACCAACACACGGGAGTACGGGACGGGAGACTCCCGTTTCCCTGTAGCCCCCTTGCAGCTCCCTCACTCCTGTGCTCTGCCCTTCTCTTCCTCCTCCAGCATCCAAATCCAATCCATAGCGCCCGCGCCCTGCTGCTCTTCTTACTCCCTGCGTCGGCGTCACCGAGTACCTCCTTCCTCTTCCCTGTGCCCTGGCTGGGCAGATGCTGGGCTGTCCGGGCAGGCATGCTGCTACCCTGGCCATGTGCCCCTTGTGACGGTTGGGTGGCCGACCCCGAGTCTGATTCGGAGCTATAGTACCGTGGCCATGCCCCTTCGTCTACTGAGCTTCCAGATCGGGCACACATAGCAGTGGTGAGCTCCCGAACGGATTTGTTCATGTTCTGTAATTTGGGGATCTAGGGTTAGGGTTACTGTTTGGGTTCTTGGATCCGTCAATGCTACACTAACACTGCATCCGTGGAAGGGGCCTGTAGGCGGTTGACGTGTTATGCTATGTCGATTAGTATGTGATGGTTCATATGGATGTTGTGCCATCTCGCTCAAGTTGCTGTAGCAGTTGTGTAATCATGTAGTTATTCTCAGTTGCAGCAGCTTCAATGGCTATTAGAAATTAAAGTTGAAATTGATATCTAAACTATTAAACTACATACAATAGTTTCTTCATGCCAAGTGTGTTGCTACGAAGCTTTTTTCCTTGCTTCGTTGATTAATTGAATTGTAGTATCCTACTTCTATTGATGTAGTAACAGTCTATCAGAGAAAAAATATATCATGGAGTACTAACTATGTTTAAACCATGAACTATGTTATAATATTAACTTTTATCTTAGGAAAAATTGTGGATTATGTGATACTATTAAGTGTATTTTCATAATTTCAGCAGCAGTAGGCTTCATTGCTATTAGAAATTTTTAAAGCATGACTAGTGAGTATAATATTCAGTTAGCAGTACTGCAGTAGCATGGATCCATTCACAAACCAATTCAAGTCAACATATAAATTTTGCAACACCAGTACATGCTAGGTAACTGAACTAGCTTTGTGAACTCAATGAACATGACAAGCTTCTCACTACATCACCCATGGATCTAATTAAACAATAATCTCATATGTGATATCATCCCTTTGTATGTGTGTAATGACATGCCATCAAAATCCTGTTGATAATTAACTCTCATAGTTGCCTTTAAAAGACTGAAGGTATGCTCTAAGTTTTCCTTTTCTGTTCTAGAGTTTACGGCTAACTGTTTGTTTTTGTTAAAATTGAAAATGTATTTCATACAGTGTTATTTTACATACCCACCTTAATGAAATTTTATTAGGTTAGGATATTTTGGCTGTCCAAAAATTATATCTAGCTTGAATGCTGTCGTAATGTGGTTTCTGCTATCTAATCTATTTAGTGAGCGATAAAGTGTTGAAATGTGCTCCTCTTTTTTGAAGGGTACGGTATAGATAGTCTTTAAATTTTCTTTAATTATATCTAAGTCGTTGATATTAATTATTTAGACAACAGTTCCTGCACTGCACCTATTTACCTATCATCGATCTATTCTGCTGGCAGGCATGTGATAGGGTTCCTGCCTCTCCTGTGCCTAACAATGTACACAACAATGGTGATCTGAAGGAATGGTAGCAGCAAGAGCAGCAGTAGTGGCACTGTATACACGCTGGGAGATCTAGTGGAGATGGCCAGCATGACGGTAGCGCTCAGCAAGTTTCCTGCTGCTGCTTCAGCTTATTTATTTGAAGATGGTCAGTAGATCCCAACCAGCTGTCCACCGAACACATCCTCCTCCGATCGTCATGCCATCCAGGTCCAGGTACTAAATTACTACTAATTTCTTTCATTGTTAACCAGTACAATAGTATGTATACTTCTAGTCCAGACTCTAATTATTGGTGAATCCTATTCTTTTCCCGGCTTTACAATTAGTGGTTGCCAATAGTCAGCTTATGTAACAAAACAATAGCCAAAGAAAACTAGGAACTAGATAACACCTTGATGGAACCATCGGTTAGCTATTCTGAAGAATTCTGAAGAACTATTGTTTCTATAATATTCTAAAATATTCTAAATGATACTTGGGTAGGTTGCTAGCTATTTTACAAGACATCTAAGAACCTAGCTTTGCTAGGTGAATCAACATTGTTGCTACAGCAGCAGCATGGTATCTAATTGTATTATTCTAGTACTGACTCTAGGCAGTGCTCACTTCAGCACCTGGTTATCATCTATCATGTGTTATTTTTTACTATTCCAGAACAAATTTGACAATTCAAACTTGCTAATAGTTGACTTTACAATATTTGACAAATATATTAATATAGCTTTAAAAATCTACTAATGTGGTCGTTCATTCTATAGTATGTTGCTATGTCTGTGTGCTTTAGTTTAGTTTGCACTTTTTTCAACTTGGCACAAAAAGACTACGCATATTTAATAATTTGATATACTGTTGTTTTCAAAACAACTTAATAATTTGATATACTGTTGCACAAATAACTGTTGTTTGATTTCTTCTAGCTTTAGACATATCTAAAGTCCCTTTTTGTCTTTTAATTTGTTTAAACAAGTGATGTTTGTTTCTAATGTGGTCTACAGGAGATGGAAAATTTTCACCAACCTAAGCTATTCACTCATGCTCCTGTCACCAAGAAAGCTAGCTGCCAGCACATGTTGAACTATTAGTTTGGTGACTAAGGTCACTTGTGAGATAGGATTGTGAGATTTCTATATGTTTATTTTATCTGAGACAACTTTGTGACTAAGGTTACTAGATGAACTATTAGTTTGGTGTTGGCGATGAATGTAATAAATATGTTGATGTATGACTTGTGAACTTGTTGATTTAAACATGAATGGAATATATTGTTGGGTCTACATATCTTAATGTGGAGTGTTTGTTTTGATGTGTGGGGTATGTGATGGTATGGATCAGGCTAAATTAACGAGTCATTCTATGTGGCAAGGTCTAAGAACTTGTGACACGAAAGAAGATGTCATAAATGTTTGTGACATCTAAAATCAATGTCATAATGTTATGACAAGAACACTTAAACGTCATAAGTTGTCATTAAAGACGTTCATCTTTTGACATTTGATTTTTCATCAACTTGGTGTCATAAATAGTGATTTATGACTTATTTTGCTTGTATTATGACATATATCAAATGTCAAAAGATGCCACATTTCTTGTAGTGTGTCTGCATAACTCTTCTGTCTTGACTGAGGTGCTCGCATATGCTCTTGTATGATTCTAACTTTATCTTCAGCTTATTGTACAAAGTCGATATCGTAGTATCTTCTTTCTCCTAGTTCAACCTAATTGAGAGGTGTTCTACACCTTCTACCATACAAAGCTTCAAAACAAGTCATTTTGATGCTTTCTTGATAGCTGTTATTGTACGAGAACTCTACTAAAGGTAACCAACTCTCCCAAGATCCTTTAGAGGATATCACACATGCTCTAAGGAGATCTTCGAGAATTTGGTTAACTCTTTCTGTCTGTCCTGAAGTTTGTGGATGATATGTAGAACTGCGAACTAGATTGGTTCCAAGATGCTTATGTAAATGTTTCAAAAAACGAGCGGTGAACTGCGGTCCTCTATCTGACACAATTGTTCTTGGAATGCCATGTAACCGAACTATTTGAGCAATGTACATCTCTGCATATTCATAAGGTCGGTTGGTGGTGCGAACCGGTATGAAGTGAGCTGACTTCGTTAGACGATCCACAATCACCCATATTGAGTCATGACCTCTCTGAGTAGGTGGAAGGCCTGTTATGAGATCCATGCTGATTTCCTCCCACTTCCATCCTGGAACTGACAAGGATTGTAAGAGTCCAACGGGTTTCATATGTACTGTTTTCACCCTACAACACACATCACATCTTGCCACGAACGCGGCAATCTATTTCTTCATCTTTGTCCACCAAAAACGTTGCTTCAGATCATGGTACATCTTGCTACTGCCTGGATGTATAGATAGCTTAGAGGAATGTGCTTCCTCCAAGGTATGATTTCTTAACTCTTTATCTTTAGGCATGACAAGACGATCTCGGAACCAAAGGATCCCATTCTCATCTATCTTAAAACACTGTGAGCCTTCTGCTTTCATCTTTCGTTTGATATGGAACACACACACATCTGTTTTCTGACCTTCTATGATCTTACTCTCAAGAGAGCAACTGACTGTAAGAATTTATAACACGGACGGGTGTAATAAATTAAACCCATCCTCGAGCAAAGGTTGCTGAAGGGCCGAGAACGGCGACCAGAGGGGGATGAATGGGAGCCTCAAATTTCTTTCGAATTATTCGGGCCACTCTTCCCAAAAGTAACCCCAGCAAGCAAGCTTACTCAACCAGAAAGATCACGACCCTGGAGAGGGTGGATACCTTTGGTGATGACCAAGAGGTACAACGGATCTTTCGGAAACCAAAAACTCAAACCGAGACACCGATAGTGAGACTCTCAAACCCTATGGACAAGAGAAGAGAGCTCACCCAAAAACACTTATGAGAACTGGTCTCAAAGGTGCTTCATGAAGTTCCCTACGTGATTACGAAACAAACGCAACAAACGGAACTCAATTCGGAGTCCGGACGAGGGAGATATGGCCAAAACAGCGAGCGAGAAAAATCCTGAAAACCTCTCTGGAAGGGCGACGGACGCTGGGCGATGGACGGTTCGTTGCCAGAGTCCGTTGCAGCAATGGACGCTGGGCGATGGACAGTCCGTTGAGCGACGGACGATCCATTGGCAGAGTCCAACGCACCCAGAAAAATTAGCCTCTACTGGAAGGCCGACAGACGCTGGGCGATGGACGGTCTGTTGGGCGACGGACGGTCCGTTGCCAGAGTCCGTCGCACATAGAAAAATCTGCTCGAAACAACCCTAGGCGACGGACGCTTAGATCGGGAGCGGGAAGCGTCCAGACCCTACGAGGGCAGCGTCCAGACCCTGCGTTCGAACGTCCAACGCCCCCGAAATCTGCACAGTGAACCCGAAAATCGTTTTCTCTCCGCCAAATCTTCCCAAAACTCAACCAAACTTTGTAGGAATGATCCTTGTACAGTTGGGGAGCTACCGTGAAGAAATCATCGCTCAATTTGGCTTAGAGTAATGGGAGAGAAGAGATTTGGAGGAAAACTCAAGAACGAAGAACTCCGCAAAGAAATCGCCCAATCTACATACTCGTGAGGTTTGAGGAGAAACCCTTTGGTGCAAAGATGCTCCTCACGATTACGAACAACTTGGTTCAAACGGTTTTGCAAGAACTACTCCATAGAGAAAAATCTCAACTCAGGATGAAAGGAGAGCAAAAAGCAAAACGCGAAGAACACAAGCAAACCGGAGACTCGATCACGAAATCAAAGCCACCATGGCTTACGAGGGTAAGGCCTCCGATTCCCACCGAAAACAAAGTGCAAATCCTTACAAAGGTTGGAGAGATCAACCTAGGGACCTCATGAACTAGAGAGAGGGTAGAGAGAGAGAGGTGGTGCAAACGATTAGGGTTCAAGAGGTGGGATGAGGGATACCCCTTCACCCCCTACTTATCGGGCTTTGGCTATTTCCCAAAGACCCCCTAGATACATTGAGTGAACTACCTAGCCTAAGCATTGCAGTCCAAGCTCCGGAAAATATCTCCCGCATCTTGAATGGACGACCCCTCTTCCTACCGGGAGTTGCCGTCACCTCGACGCAACTTCCAGGATTCCGCCACGTGCCATCCCCGCTTCCTCGGAAGCTCTGCCTAGGTTTTGAGGCCCAAACCCAGGAAACCCACCATCGTAGCTTTGGGCTCAACGACCGAACCCCGAGTTTTGAGGCCCAAACTCAAAAACCGACCTTGGATGGTTTTGAGGCCCAAACCACCAAACCGCTCAAATCGAGCCACCTTGTCCTCGCTCGGTCGGACTCCGAGTCCCATGAGCCTCCGCTCGGGCCGCTCGTCCGTCGTCTTGACTTGGTCAACTCGGTCTACCTCCATGTCTTCTCGCACTTGCCAGTGCAAGTACTAGCCACCACAGCTAGTCCGTCGGCGTCCATGGTCCCTCAATCCGAGCCCTGTTTCCTCCCTTCACCGCTCTCAGTCCATCGGCACGGCAAGCCTCTACTCGACCTTCTCCACGCCATTGACCACTGTCACTAGGCATAGCACCTGCACACTACAAGCCGATAGACAAGCACACATTTGTTTCGCAAAGGGTTAGAAGTAAGCCACTCAAACTGAACCGCTCAAGTGTTGGGCAATCACTCATCACAAAACTGAACTACATGGGTACTTATCCACCATGTGTTCGCAGTTGCACAAGGTGATAGTGCGACTTTCTGCTCAAAGCATCAGCTACTACATTAGCTTTTCCTAGGTGGTAATGAACTTCAAGATTGTAATCCTTGATTAATTCTAACCATCTTCTTTGCCTCATGTTCGACTCTGGTTGAGTAAATATATACTTGAGACTCTTGTGAACTATATATATATGACATACGTTACCAAGAAGCTAATGTCTCCATATCTTTAAAGCATGTACCACTGCTAGCTCTAGATCATGGGTTGGGTAGTTAACCTCATGTTTTCTGATCTGCCGAAAAGCATAGGCTATCACTTTTCATTCTTTCATAAGAACACATCCTAGTCCAGTCCCGGAGGCGTCACAATAAACATCAAAAGGTTTTGTTATATCTGGTTGCACCAAAACGGGTGCTGAAGTAAGTAGAGTTCTTAGGGTAAGAAAAGTTGCCTCACATTCTGACGTCCATTCAAACTTCTTATCTTTTTGTAACAAGATGGTCATGGGTTTAGATATCTTGGAAAAGTTTGGAATAAAACAACGGTAATATCCAGCTAGACCAAGAAAACTACGAACCACTGTGACCGATGTTGGAGCTTTCCAATCCATAACCTCTTGTACTTTACTTGGATCCACAGAGATTACATCAGCAGAAAGGATATGTCCAAGGAAAGGTACTTTAGTAAGCCAGAACTCACACTTACTAAACTTGGCATACAACTTGTGTTTCTCTTAGCCGTGCAAGAACTACATGCAGGTGTTCTGCATGCTCAGCTTCATTCTCTGAGTAGATCAAAATGTCGTCGATAAACACGACCACAAATTTATCCAACTCGGGAATGAAGACGGAGTTCATAAGATACATGAAGTAGGCGGAAGCATTAGTTAGCCTAAATGACATAACCAAATACTCGTAAAGCCCATACCTCGTTGAGAAAGCTGTCTTGGGTATATCTTGTGGTTTGATCTTGATTTGACGGTACCCTGACCTCAAATCGATCTTAGAAAACACTTTAGCCTTGGATAACTGATCAAACAAAATATCAATATGTGGTAAAGGATATTTGTTTTTGATTGTTACGACATTAAGTGGTCGGTAATCCACACACATTCGTAGGGATTTATCTTTCTTCTTAACGAATAGTGTGGGGGCAACCCCACGGTGATAAACTAGGTCGAATGAGACCTTTGTCTTGCAACTCTTGCAACTATTTCTTTAGCTCTGCTAGCTCATTGGGTGGCATTCTGTACGGCCTACGAGATATAGGTGCCATGCCAGGTACCAACTCAATAGCAAACTCAACATCTCGGTCTGGTGGGAGACCGAGAAGATCATCTGGAAACACATCCGGAAACTCACATAATACTAGGATACTCTTCAGAGTTGTGACATGGATAGCACATGTCATAGCACAATGGTCAAGCTTTCTAGGAAGAGGAATCAAGAAGGTTTCTGATTCTTTTGGAGATTTCAAGGTAAGGGATCTATTTCCCGTATCGATGGTTACTCCATACCGATGCATCCATCTCATGCCTAGGATCACATCCAACCCTAGACCTGGAAGGATGACAAGTTCAGTTTTAAACTCATGTTTCTACATTATGATGCTCACATCTCTGACTGCTTGTTTAGTTGATATGTCAGCCCTTGCTGAACTTATGCAGTACCCCACATCCAAATTGGATATGCTCATGCCATGCTTAACAGTAAAAGCTTTACTAACGAACGAATGTGAAAATCCTGAGTCAAACAGCACAACTACAAGATGATGGTTTACAAGGAACATACCAGCTATGATGGGTTCTTCTTGTGGCACTTCTTCCACTACAGTGTAGTGCACTCACCCTTGATATGCCTGATTCTTCTTTGGATCAGGGCAATCTTTAGCAAAGTGCCTTGGACGCTGACAGTTGTAGCAAGGTGCATTATTGGGTGGAGCCCTCAGATTTCCAGAACTGCCTTGCCCTAGGTTGCCTTTCGGTAGAGCGATGGTATAGGGATTGTGATACTGACTCTGTTGTGCACCTCTAGGTGGAGCCTTCTTCTGCGGAGGCCTGAACTTAGCCCCTGCCACTGGAGGTCGGTAAGCAGAGCGATTGACAAAAGAAGCTATCTGCTGAGATGAGCCCCCTTCGAACGCTCTCTTACGACTCTTGGCTACAGCGTGCATGTTATTCTGATTCTCTTAAGTCAAAGCATCACTGATGAACTCATTGAAGTTGGTGCGAGTTGAGTTAGCAATGGTCTTCATCAATTTGGTTCCCAGACCTCTCTTGAAGCTATCAATCTTCATCTCATCCGTTTCAACAAACTGAGGAGCATAATGGGCCAAGTTGTTGAAAGCATGAAGGTACTCTGTTAAGGTCTTGGTACCTTGAGTGAGCTTCAAAAACTTGGCTGCCTTCATCTTCATTAAGCCTGGAGGAATGTAATGCCCCCGGAAAGCTGACTTGAACTGATTCCAGACAACTGGAGCATTTGCAGGGTACGTGGTGCGATGATGTGCCCACCGTATACATGCTGGTCCCTGCAACTGATGCGGAGCATACTCTTCCTTCAACTCTTCGATCATTCTGAGCAAATGAAACATCTGTTCCATGGTATTCAGCCATTCATTAGCCTGGAGTGGCTCTTCAGCCTCCTTGAAGATAGGCAGCTTGGTGTCAAGGAAGTCCTTGAATGTGCTCAACTGATTCGCAGCTTGCCTATCACGGTTGCCTTGGTTCTGATTGCTCTGTGCTCTTCGATGTTGTGTTGACCACCGATGAACTAAGCCATGAACTTCTCCGGGGTAAGCGGCGGTGGTGGTGGCGTGGATGTGGTAGAGGAGCCTCATCATCATCACGGTGACTCCCACCACTTCCGGAACCACGGGAACGAGTGTTGGTAGGCATCTACATGAATTTGATAGCAAGTAGTAATGAGATTTGAGTAACTGTAGACGAATCATAATAATGAGATAACTTAAATCCACATAGGGCATAAAAGAATTCATGCTAGCAACACATCATCATCCATTCATACTCGGTACCATAACAAATGTTCATACAAGCCAAAAGTGTCAGACATCTGGACTTTGAGTCATGGTGGTTACACAACCACAGGTCTCTTATGGAACAACAAAAGCCAAGCTACTAGACGCAAAATACAACTAAATACTAGCGTAAGGAAAGCTATCCTAGTCGTCGTGGTCGCTGTCCATCCCTGATAGATGGCCACCCTCGTCGTCGCTGTTGTCGACGAACTCGAGATCCTCTAGATCTTCCTCGTCCTCGTCCTCAGTCTCTAGGTCATCGTCGACATAGAACACTACAAGATCTATCTATGGTACAACTGGCAGAGGGATCGGGTGGATCACGTTGTTGAACTGTGGATCTCCTGTTGCAACTCCTAGATATGGTCATGGGCTTGCTGAAGACTCCCATTCCACTCTGCGTCACGACGGTGGTAAGCGATGTTCCCCACCACCTGCTGGTGGCGAAGCATACGCTCATGTGCCCCAACTGCCTCCTCTCTAAGTATAGCTGCATCTCTCTCATCCTGTGCTTCCTTGGCTGCCCTCCTGAGTCATTGATTATCCTTGCTCACACCCTGTAGGAACATCTCACTGGTCCTGAGCCGACTCACACTGAATAGGTTGGAATCCTCTTTGGCAAAGAGGGTCGTGAGCACTGCATACATGGCACTCATAGCCGGTCCTGAGCTGCCAGCTCTCTCATCCTTGTTCTTGATCAAGGGGTTACCAGTGTCCTGAGGTGTCAAGGTTAACCTCTGGAATGGCCCATGCTGCACCGCGGTCCAGATCTCCACTGTGCTCCTGACGGGTCTGATTCAACACTGCCAAAGCTATGGCCTCTGCTCCTTCCCAAGGGTTGCTGCCTAGGGCCTCAGCGGTCCACTTCCTCCATAGAGGAGCCTTGGTACGCTTAGGGATAGTCACCTTCACTGTGTACAACAGTGCATTCCCAAGCGACTCCTGGGTCTAGCAGTACTCAGGTGGCTCAGCATACCCCACCTGACTCAGCATCCTCCAAAGCAAGGTAGGAGCACCAAACATGGTCAGGAAACGGTTAGTGCGCTGGGGAGGTCCGGGTGCTGCCATCTATAACAAGTTTTAACCTTTTGTGAGAACATGTATTTTACAGATTAAGCATTTTACATATATAATAGATACAACTTTGGTAAGGGAGGGAATTAAATGCAATATGCTGACACATGATGCATGCACATATCTTACGTCCTCACATACCTATGAAAGAAAACATTTCACTAAAAACGTTCTAGATGGTGGCATACATACGTCTCTCATATATACGCAACTAAGCGATCTACACGATTCGCTGTTAGTGTACCTATAGAAGATTCATTTCAGCCCATTCCCAACAATATGAATAATGCATTACTGAAATATAAATCTAATACTCACTTATGTGTACACCCAGTATACACGTAAGCAGTATATGCACCCTTTCTCAAAGAGTATTACTCCACACATGGGTATCTGGCTGTCGACATACATGTACGTATGCAACAGTTTGACACATTATAAACTCACTTCCTAGGCCAACGATTGTCCGGCTATACTCTCACAACTCACCTTACCTTAGGCGTAGTGGCAAAAATAAAAAAAGATCTTTGATCCATACAACACCATTCAAGTGAATGACCCCCATACTATTCCAACCTGTATGGACAGGTAACCGAAAATATGATGCAATCCCCCAAGTTAGTACTTATAAGCCACCTGACATCCTAATGGGCAATAAGGGATGTAACCATTGGCACACTTATAGTTTGCAAATAATATTTTTAGTATTCACACAAAAGTTTTGTAGCACAAAAAAATAGTTTTGTAAACAAAAACTTTTGTTTGCAAATACACTTATGAACGGTAGTATACTGAATCTTGCTTTGATACCAGTTGTCACGGAACCGCCCAACCTATAAGAGCACTAGTGTAATGGTCATTATTTCTGACGACACTGTCACACTAGAGCCAATATAAGCCCGGTAGTTTTTGAAATCTCGAAGGATCTCAATCCACAATAAGTAACAACCCAAGATCCTACTTGATTCAGTAACCACACATCCACATTGATAAGTTCGGAACGAAATAATATTACAACAGAGTTTAAAGAAGTGTTATTACAACACTGAGTTCAAATCAATGTAACGAAAGTCTTTGTTTCGCAAACACCAATTGCAAACTGTTTAAAGCAAATACAGTGTTGTGCTTAGTACAGTCCCATCAAAAGCAACAAGAAGAGACATAAGGATCCACCATTGCCCATGGTCTTCACTCATCATCACATGCAGGATAGAGGCATGCCTCACAATAGCCATAATAGACCATACCATCTGCAACAAGGGTAAAGAAACCCTGAGTACTCAATTGTACTCAGCTAGACTTACCCGATAGAGAGAGATATATAACCATAAACACTTCAAGGATTATGCAAGGCTTTATGAGGTGGAGCTCATGAGATAGCATACTTTTGCATAAAAGAGAAACTGCCTACTTACTCTAGTGTTTCAAGTTAAACCATCATTTTAGCATCAGGATTAAATATCATTTACCAAGTCTAGATTTGCACCTGGTCTAGAGCAATCACTGAAATATCATCACAATAATAATCATATCTTGTTTGGCATGTAAACCATATAACCATCTTTTGGTTACGTATTAGAGTTCAAGTTTCTACAGTGGGAGGAAGATCTTTCAAGCTTCTCGACGGGGAGAGACCACGATTCGAATCGAATTCCTATCCAGCTGGAGGTTTATTCCTTAATCACACCCAAGTCTCATCCGCCGGGTTGACTTATGTGGGTTCCCTTCAATATAGTTTGGGTGACGCCACGGATCCCCCGGTACCAGCATGAGTAGCGACTCATGGATAGCCAGGACGTTCAAGTAATGCCTGCCCTTGGTGCCAGGCCAGGACGTTCAGGATACTTGCCCATGGTCTAGTATGCCGCCCGCGTTCTTCATGACCCAACTAGGAGGGGATTCCGGCCCGACTTACAGAGTTAGGCTTCGTGGTCGAAACGAGTTATTCAACCAGCTATGAAGAAGGCATGCGTTCAATCTCAGCAGATGTCCAACCACGATCGAGTGCGTAACGACACAAGCAGAGAGAACCTGCTCACAAGACCTCCAAGTCAAGTGGCTCACATACACCTTGTCCACCCGGTCTCGATTTATTACTTCCACATGGTTATTTTCCACGATAGCAAATATAGCCAACCGTGACCAGTACCACCTATCATCGTGGGGGATGGTAGATCACCCACTCTACCGGTCTAAGCAAGGCTAAGCATAGGTTTCGATCCTGGGCCTATAAGGTTCTTTTGTTGGATAAGGAAGATATAATGCACCAAGGGTTTCATCCAACGCCTACTAACTTAATGCGCAAACAAGTGATAATGATATAGTTAAAATACTTGCAATAGTGATAATGATATATGTTTCGGGGCTTGCCTTTCACAAAGGTGGTGGGCTGGTGGTTTGGGCACTCAGGAAGTTCAGGTCCCTGTTGTCCTTCTTCTGGATCTTTTGGAGCTTGAATCTCCAGTGGGACTCCTCCTTCCAACTCCCCGAGCTCTAGCAATGTCACTCCCTCCGGTGATCCTAGATGCATGTATACATGTATAATGATCCAACATATATATGTCAAGTCATATGCTAGGGAATGAGACATGTCTAATGCATATGTAAGAATGCTCATGATGGATGTGTTATGCAACATTATATATCATTGACCGAATATGTGCATATCTCCTCTCCAGTAGAGAAGCTAACACTTACCCTTCTTTAGCAACTTGTAATAGAGCTTCTCTTCTGAGGTAAGCTCTCTTACACCTGCAACTTAAACATGCTTATATTTTTGGTTATGAGCTTAACTATGCACAAGGAATTTACTACTTAGAAACATTCACAACAAGACACATAAACACATCAAAACAACAGCTGAAAGAAAACAGTAGGGTAGAGGCTACACACAACCAAAAATTACAAACTTGGATTTTATGAAGAGCTTATGAAATTTTCTACAAAACATTCCATACTCTCTCCATCTAGATCCAACTTTAAATTAGCCTAACAGTTACTGCAAACAAGGCTGTTTGGAAGAAAACAGAAAAACACAGATTTATCACCTAACATGGAAAATACACCCAGGCTAAACTAAACAGGGTATGACTGTGAAAATTTAACACAAGGTGTATTAACTAGTTATCTACAACAAAGCCAATTGTAGCTACTATTGAAACCAGTTCAAACTAGCCCAAACAATTCAAGCAATTAAACAGGTTTCAGCTATCTTAATAGACTCCAGTTAGGACTTGGAACAGTTATAAAGCTTTAACCATCATTTAAAAAATTAAGATAAAATTAGACAAGCTATTTTACGCAATTAGCTACCACTTTGGTATTCACATTATCAACAGAAAACACACTTAAAAAGTGGTTAAGGCCACTTCTTTGTTGGTGATGTGAAAACAAGCATGTTTTAAGCATAAATTACTAAAACAATTTGAAAAGTGGCAAAAAAACAGATTTCATATTTTTCATAGCTCATACCAAGCAAGTAACACATGTAAAAAAATTACCAAGCACAGAAAACATATATATATATTAGATAGCAATTAAAACAAAGTTGCATTCAATTAATTAAGCATTTAACCAAAAGAGCTACAACATGCAATTGAAAAAAAGGTTACTAGAATTTTTACATTTTTCATGTGCAGTGCATTCTGACACAAGCTCAACACAACAAGAATCATGATTTTAGCACATCCTAAACTCTAGTTAAAAATTAAACAAGTTAAACTAAGCATATAAAGCTTGTTGTCCATTTTAATTAAACAACAATTAAGAACAGTAACAATAGGTAATTTTATATTTTTCATGCATAGATAAAAACAAAACAAGACTACATAATTTATTTCACATTATTTGCATTTTTTCAGAATTAGTTATGTATTTTCAAAGTTAGCAAATCAAACTAGGAAAACAACACACAAACAACACATGGGGTCTATGACATGTGGGACCCACGAGTCAGTTTCTTCCCCACAGAGCCGAAGGCAGGGGAGGTGCTCAACCGACGGCCACTCGCCGGCGGTGCGGTCTCCGGCCAAACAAACCCTACAAACATGTTCTCCTTTGCAACCTGCATCGAACCATGTAGCTGGTCGTGTCCAAAGCTCACGGGAGCATGCTCGACGGCGGCAATGGTGGCACGACGGCGTTGGGGTTCTTACGCTGGCCAGCGCAAGCTTTCACTGGCCTATCTAAGGACTGCTACACCTTTCTTGAACCCTAGCGGTTCGATCTGTCCTGGATTGTGTTGACACCGTTTTTCAATGTGTCATGAGCTAAGGCTTGACTGGTCAGCGGCCGTTCTCCATCGGCATCGGGAAATCTTGAGCCGGTATTGCCGATGACAGTGCTGCGGAAAGACCAAGTACGCTGCCGATGGAGGCTGGATGTTCTTTGCCGACAAAGGGTAATCGGTGAAGTCTTACTGATGCTGGTTGCCGATAAGAAGACATTGCCGATTACCGATGAAGGGTCATAGCCGATCGCCGATGAAGAGGTATTACCAATTGCCGATAGAGGCATCGCCGTTTGCCGATCGGGAAGTATTGCCGATGCCGATGGGTGTGAGATGTCGATGAATACATGACTTAGTGTTTGATGACAACAGAAGGTTACCGGTGGTCAAAGAAGGAAGACACGGATTAAAGGGATCTGCCGATGGAAAGTTTTCGTCGAAGAGAAGAATAAGGAAACTGGTGTTTTGTGCCAGTATTATTATTATTATAGTAGTTTGAGTCCGACTCTTGCATGAGTCGTTTATTTTCCTTTAAAATAGGCGTGTTTGTTTAGGGAAATAAATATTGTTATCCGGCTCCTGCGTGAGTCAGTTTCCTTAAAATTAGGAGTTTGTTTTAGGAAGGATATGAGTCGTGTCCTTGTACAACTCTCCATGCGGGAGTATAAATATGTGCCCGAGGGTCATGGAAAAGACAATCAATCCAATCAAAAACAAACCAATTTTATCTTATTCTACTTTTTATCGCAATTTACCTCTTTGCATTAGCTGTAGTTATCAACGAGTTCTTTCAAGTTTCGGCGGGCTGCATCATCTTGATCTCTGTCAAATCCTTGCAAGTTCCGCGTGGGAGTACCTCTGAGCTTTGGCATTCCGGGCGCATCGCTGTTTGCCTCGTTCAGCTCTGCTCTAGTTATCTTTGATCAATCTGAGCTTTGACATCTGGGCGCATCGCCGTTGTCTCGTTCAGTTTTGTTCTAGTTATCGTCCTTGTCGATTAACTGGTCAAATCGACTGGCACGCCTCCGGAATACCGAGCTTTGGGTAATAGCCCGAGGTGTTCGCAAATCCTGACGCTTTTTGTGTCAACACCTCTTTTGGCACGCTCGGTGGGACCCGATTATACAAATCTACACATCTATCATGGGTGATCACGCCGACATTAACCAGAGGAACGTCATTGAAGTCTCTGAGGCCGATCTGAAAGATGATCAGAAGCAGGCCATGGAGTGGGCTATGGAGGAATACAAACAATTATATCTGAAGTCCTTCAGCCTCAGCAGGAGCGGCGAAGCAATCCAGAAGCAAGACCCGCCGTTGCCACGGCAGGTCACGTACGACGCCAATCCTGGTAAGCTACAGGAGATGGTTAATGCTGCTGTAAGTCAAGCATTGATTAGCCACTCCAGCGTGCTGTCCAATACTGTCTACAATGTTGTCACGCAATCATTCAAGGAAGGACGTGCACCACGATATGTCGGTCCAACGTACCATCAACCTGGATTGGCATCTACGAGCCCATCGGCAGCCCCAATGGTGTCTTCCACCCCTGTGGAACCGTCTGCCGATGCGGCTACATCACCAAGACCGAACGCTGGCGGCGTCACCAAGCTCAACCTAGATCCCGCCGCGTCGGCAACTTCAGGACCAGCCCCTGCCAACTGGTGGGGATACAGTATGCCTCCGAATTTACACACTGGTTCTAATCTGGTGCAGGGAGATGGTTTGTCTTGGAGGAACTCTATGGCATCGGCAACGCCGTCACAGCCGATGGCCCCTATGATGCACAACTCTGCACTTTCCCCGACTATGCAAGTGTCATCAGATGATCTGCAAGTAATTCCTAAGATACCCCTGATGCCACCATCGGCGAGCTCTATGCCGATGCAACACATTATAACCACTGGCAGTCAATCTCTGGTGACAAATTCACAGGCTGGAGTGCCGGTTCCCCAAGGTAATCTGGTGATTGATTGCTCCAGAATACAACAGCCACATGCTCCAGTCAGCTATCAGCCATCGGTAAGCCATATGCCGATGATTCATAATCTAGGATGGGTCAACCAGCCGCCGGCTCAACAGCCTGGCGTGTCGATGTATCATTATGGAGGCCCAGTGCATGCTCAGAGCGGACCATCGGTACAGCAACCGATGAGTATAGGGAATCAGCCTAATCCGCTAAGTGTGCAAAACTATCCATCGGTAAGTCAACCGATGCATAGTGTTCAGATGACTGGTGCTGCGCCCGTGACTACTACGCATCATCTTCAAGAGGTGCATCAGGCGGCTCCGCCAGTCAACAACCAGCCAATGAGTCGGCAGGAGCAGGACGCATACTGGGTCGGTAAGATTGCCGAAGTCATGAAAGAACAATTCGGCATCAAACCCAAGGTCAATACGTACTCTTATCGGACTCCGTATCCTCCTGCATATGACTTGATTCCTCTTCCAAATCGGTACAAAGTGCCCGATTTCACCAAGTTCTCCGGCCAAGACGACACGTCAACAATGGAGCACATCAACCGCTTCATTATCCAGTGTGGGGAAGCTGCCAGCAGGGAAGAGTTGAGGGTGAGATTGTTCTCTTCATCATTGTCTGAATCGACATTTACATGGTTCATATCACTGCCTCCAAATTCTATAATCACGTGGGCCGATCTAGAGAGGCAATTTCACAAGTACTTCTTTGCTGGCATACATGAGAAGAAGCTTACCGATTTGGTCAAAATGAGGCAACGTAATGATGAATCGGTAGAAAGCTTTGTTCAGAGGCTACGGGATGTGAAGAATAAGTGCTACAGTCTGGTGCTTGATGATCGACAATTGGCAGATTTGGCCTTCCAGGGATTACTGCCGCACATCAAGGACAAGTATGCGTCCCAGGAGTTCGAGAGCCTAAGTCACCTGGTGCAAAGGATTGCCGATCAAGATATCAAAACCTTTGAACCCAGGAAGACTTGGAACAAGAAGGTGACCTTCATCGGGAAGGAGGAAGACTTTGGATCGGATGAAGAGCTGAATATCAATGCGGCCGAATGAGTGAAGGATAAGAAGCCTGTGTCTTGTCCGTTCGGCCAAAAAGAGACCGAAAGGTACACCTTCGACATCACCAAGGCCGATAGGATGTTTGACTCATTGCTGCAAGAAGGGCGAATCAAGTTGGCGCCCAACCAAGTGATTCCATCGGCCGGAGAGCTCAAGAAGATTAGGTACTGCAAGTGGCATAATGCAACCTCACACAGTACCAATGACTGCAAAGTATTCAGGCAGCAGTTGCAGTTAGAAGATTGAATCTGGGCGTATTAAGTTTGAAAATTCTAAGGCCCAGAAACCGATGAAGATAGATCAGCACCCGTTCCCCAACAACATGGTGGAAATCAGTGAAAAAACCAGAGTGCTGACATCGGAAGCTGCCAGGAAGAACTCATCGGTAGACCCTAACCACCAAGTACCTGAGCGCGATGCAAGAAGGTTTGCCGATGATAGAAAGGGTAAGAAGGTTGCCGATGAAGGAAGCAGCGCCAACAGGGCTTCTGGAGTTGTGATCATACACAACCGGCCAAGGCGAGATCATCAGCAATCACGTGAAGAACGGTATCGGCATGAAGAAGAGGAGCATCGGGAGTGGCTTCGGCATAAAGGCCACTGGAAATGCCCCTTCTTCGTTCATTGCTGGGAAGAAGGCATCAAGCTGCCCACTGCCGATAATTGTCCAGAGTGCAACGGGTATTACGCTGCCGATCGGTCAGGTAAGAGACCTTGTTTTGATGATCAGGTGCCCAGGTACGCCAAGCCGCTCAGAGGGAGCAGATCGGCACATGACCGACTGGGGGGCAAGCTCAGTGCCCATGACAGGCTTGGTAGACGTGTTGACCAAGGGGAGCTGGAGGATATGGCCAATGCCAGAGTACTTGACGAAGAGATATTCTCCAGAGATCCCAACATCGGAAGAAGTGCCGATGTAAGCGGTGGAAAGCAGCACCAGCCCGTCTGGAAGACTAAACTTCCCCAATGGTGCCCTAAGGGTCTGACCAAGACCCAGAAAAGAAGGATTCAGCGCCAGCGCCGTGACGACATGTATGATGAGGAAGAACTCTCAAGGGAGAAGCAGTGGAGGCCCAAGCGCAAAGACAGGGATCCATCGGCAGACATCAATGTGGTCGTCATGTTGCCGATGGAGTTCATGGCACCCGTCAGCGACGACGAAGGGACTGCCGATATGGCTCAATTGGTACTGTATCCGATGACGGCTGTCTTTGAAAAGCCTGCCCCGATGATGAGAGGCAGCATCTGAGGGCCCTGTTTGTCAAGGGTAAAGTGGATGGCCAACCGATGACCAAGATACTGGTAGATGGTGGCGCGTCGATCAATATAATGCCATATGTCATGTTCAGAAAGCTTGGCAAAGGTGACCAGGACTTAGTCAAGACCGACATGAAGCTCAAGGACTTTGAAGGCAACGTGTCAACAGCTATGGGGGCCGTATGTGTTGACTTAACCATCAGCAGTAAGACTTTGCCGACAACGTTCTTTGTGATTAGTGGCAAAGGCACTTACAACTTACTCCTCGGTAGGGATTGGATCCATGCCAATTGTTGTATCCCTTCTACCATGCATCAGAGTCTGGTACAGTGGATCGGGGACAGAATTGAAGTCGTCCGCAGTGAAGCCCCATCTACTGTTGCATCGGCAGAATTAGAAACCTACGAACAGACCAGGTGCATATCCGGCGAAGCCTGGGACAAGGAATTCCTCAAGGTTGCCGATTACCGCATCAAGCCGATCCAAGCAGTCGTTCCTGAAGAAGAATCTTAATGGATCGGTTCGCTGACGACGGAAAGCTGGGGCAGGACTTCACGTCTGCCGATGATTTACTCGAGGTCGACATCGGCGATGGTAGTAAACCTAGGCCTACTTTTATTAGTGCTAAGTTAGATTCCCAATGTAAACAGCAGTTAACCGATTTATTAAAAGAGAATAAAGATTGTTTTGCTTGGGATTATGCAGAGATGCCTGGTTTAGACCGATCGATAGTTGAACATCGGTTACCCATCAAGTCTGGTTTTCAACCACATCGGCAACCTGCACGCCGTTGCAATCCTACTATCCTGCCCGATATCAAGGCTGAGATTACAAAGTTAATCGAGGCTGGATTTATTCGGCAATGCCGATATGCCGATTGGATTTCTAATGTGGTTCCTGTGTATAAAAAGAATGGAAAACTTCGTGTTTGTATTGATTTCAAGAACCTTAACAAGGCTACACCGATGGATGGCTACCCGATGCCCGTTGCCGATCTGCTGATCGATGCTGCTGCTGGACATCAAGTTATTAGCTTCATGGATGGTAATGCCGGGTATAATCAAATATTCATGGCTGAAGAAGACATATCCAAGACTGATTTCCGATGTCCAGGTCATGTTGACTTATTTGAGTGGGTAGTCATGACTTTTGGCTTGAAAAATGCCGGTGCTACTTATCAGAGGGCAATGAATTTTATCTTTCATAAGTATATCGGCACAATAGTTGAAATCTACATTGATGACGTGGTGGTTAAGTCTGGGGATTTCCAGAAGCATCTTGCCGATTTGCGAAAAATACTGGAGTGCACAAGGGAACATGGGTTGAAGATGAATCCCAACAAGTGCGCGTTTGGTGTATCGGCAAGTCAGTTTCTGGGGTTCATGGTGCATCAGAGAGGCATTGAAATCGGTAGAAAGTCTATCGATGCAATTAACAAGGTAGTTGCTCCCACGAACAAGACTGAGTTGCAGTCCTTGATCGGCAAGATTAATTTCATCAGAAGGTTTATATCCAATCTATCTGGTAAGATTAAGTCCTTTAGCCCCTGTTAAAGTTGAAAGCCGATCAAGAGTTTATATGGAAAGAAGAGCAGCAGTCAGCCTTAGAGGAGATTAAGAAATACTTGGTGAATCCTCCGGTCTTGGTTCCACCTCAACACGGGAAGCCTTTCAGGTTATATTTGTCTGCCGATGACGGTGTTATCGGATCAGCCTTAATTCAAGAGTTTGAAGGGAAGGAACGTGTAATATATTACCTGAGCAGAAGGTTGGTGGATGCTGAAACCAGGTATTCGGCCATAGAGAGATTATGCTTATGTTTATATTTCTCTTGTATTAAATTGAGGCATTATTTACTGTCGGCTGAATGCACTGTTATCTGCAAAGATGATGTGATCAAATACATGTTGTCAATGCCGATTTTGAGTGGATGAATCGGCAAGTGGATTTTGGCACTGTCAGAGTTTGACCTGAGGTATGAATCGGCTAAGGCTGTTAAGGGTCAGGTAATGGCCGATTTTGTTACTCAGCATTGTAATATGGTAAGCTCTGTTGAAATTGCTCCTTGGACTTTATTCTTTGATGGGTCCATGTGCAAGGATGGAGCAGGTATCGGTATTCTCTTGATTTCACCCCGAGGACAGAAGTACGAAATCTCGCTGCCGATTGTTGCTACTTCGACAAACAATCAGGCTGAGTACCAAGCTTTGCTTAAGGGGTTAGAACTGCTCACAGAAGTGCGTGCCGATGCTGTTGAAATCTTCGGTGATTCTATGTTGGTGATTAATCAATTGATCGGGACATATGAATGCCGAAGTGAAGTTTTGATTGCAGCCCATGAACGGTGTTTGCAGTTGTTAAAGGAGTTCAAGAAATACCGCCTTGAGCATATTCCTAGGCTGCATAATGAAGAGGCCAATCGGTTAGCACAGAATGCCTCAGGATATCAACCGATTCAAGAAGTTGCGACATCGGTAACAGTTGCCGATGACTGGAGAAAGGAGATTGCCGATTACTTGAGGGATCCATCTAGGAAAGTCGAAAGGCATCTAAGGTTCCAAGCCACTAAGTATGTGCTCCTCGACGATAAATTGTATTATCAGACGATTGATGGAGTCTTGCTTAGATGCCTCGGCAAAGAGGAATCGAAAGAGTTGATGGGTGAGATCCATGAAGGTGTGTGTGGAGCGCATCAATTGGCATTCAAGATGAAGTGGATGATTAGGCGGAATGGGTATTATTGGCCAACAATCCTTGAAGATTGCTTCAACTATTTCAAAGGGTGCCAGGACTGTCAGAAGTTTGGTAATGTGCAAAGGGCGCCTGCATCGGCAATGAATCCTATAATCAAGCCTTGGCCGTTCAGAGGATGGACTATTGATCTCATCGGCCAAATTTATCCGCCATCGAGTAAAGGGCATAAGTTCATACTTGTTGCTACCGATTACTTCACCAAATGGGTTGAGGCAATTCCTTTGAAGAAGGTGACATCGGCAAACATGGTGGATTTCGTTAAAGAGTACATTGTTTACTGATTTGGGATTCCTCAGACTATTACTACCGATCAGGGAACCATGTTCACATCGGGAGAGTTTGATGAGTTTGCTGCTAGTATGGGTTTCAAGGTGTTAAACTCTTCTCCTTATTATGCCCAGGCTAATGGTCAGGCTGAAGCTACTAATAAAGGGGTTATCAAGCTTATAAAGCGCAAGATTGAGGAAAACCCTAGGAGGTGGCATGTGGTGTTAAACGAGGCCTTGTGGTCATATCGGATGGCTTGTCATGGTGCAACCAAAGTATCGCCGTACCAGTTGGTCTATGGACATGATGATGTCCTACCTTGGGAAATTAAAACTGGTTCTAGGCGATTGTCTTTTCAAGATCAACTGACGACCGATGACTACACCACTCTGATGAGAAATGAGCTAGAAGACTTGGCAGGTCATCGGCTGAGGGCATTGATTAGCATTGAAGAGAATAAGAAGAGGGTTGCCAGATGGTATGACAAGAAAGTAAAGGCAAAGGAGTTTGCCGATGGTGATTTGGTTTGGAAGTTGATTTTACCGATTGGGACTAAGAGCTCTAAATTTGGGAAGTGGTCCCCTAATTGGGAGGGTCCTTATCGGATAAAACAGTCTGCTCCTGGCAATGCTTACATTTTAGAAACTCTCGAAGGAGTGGTGTTCTCTAGAGCGATTAACGGCAAATACTTAAAGAGGTACTACCCTAGTATATGGGTGGATGCGTAGTGCTCAGTTGAATGCCGATGCACGAAAAGTTATATAAACATCGGTAAAAACAAACTGCTATTATATTACAAGTCAAAATCAAGTATCAGAGTTACATTCTTGCCGATACAACAGACAAATTACAGTAAGGAGTGGATGGCTGATATCGCACGCAGACGAATTTGCTCTATTTCGTCCATCTCCTTGGCGTCGGCATCGGCAGAACCCTCGACCGGCTTGATCTTCTTCTTCCATAGTATGGCTTGTCGGGCATTCTGGTCCCTTTCTTGCCGTAGAACCCTGATGGAGTCGGATAGTTGGGTTTTCTGCTGGTTGGCTGCAGTCAGATCCCCCTCGACCTTCTGTAACTCCGCCAGTAGCTCCTCCTTCTTTGCCGATAGTCTGGAGATTTCTTGATCAAGGTTGCTGATGGAGACTTCTGCTTGACCGATGCCCTTGTGCTTCTCATCGGCAATGTGTTTGAACTTGAGCTTCTCTTCCTCGCTTTTGGCTTGAGCGGCCCTATCGGCAATGCGACGGGTAAGCTTCTGATACTGGATCTGCTTAATGTCGAGGAAGGTTGTCTGGAGAAGGACTTCTGCCATATCGGCGGGGAGATGGTTTTGGATGTCCTTAAACGCGATCCTTGCTGCCGATGAATCCTGAATGAGCTGGAACGTGTCTTGTAGCAGCAAAGAAAGAAGTTCTTCAAGTTTGGACTTGATCTCTACCGATAAAACTGGGAGAGAGCTCTCCTCTTCCTCATTGTCATCAGGGATGTCAACGGCAAAGGAGAACAGGCTATCTGCTTGGATGAGGCCTTGGCGTTCATCTTCATTTTGAGGGTTTAGGCTGTAGGAGAAAAGACTGTCCGAAGAATCTTGAGCTTGAAAGCAGAGGGGTTAAAATATGCCGATCCAAAGATTATACTAGAATTTTTTAAGGGTTAACTTACCATCTTGAAGTGAATCTCTTGCCTAGGGCTCGGCATGGTGGATGGTCTAGCTTCATCCTGAGGAGTGGCAGCGATTGTCGATGAAGGAATTCCCATTTGGGAAGTACTTGGCGCTATCGGTACTGGTGATGTTGTTACTGGTGTTTCTTCCGATGTTGCGCCTGGTCCTTGTGGTGACGACACCGCTCTCTCGTCAGGAGCTTCGGCCGATGCCAATGCTGATATTGCCTCCGTTGTCATGACGGGTGGAGTCGTCTCTGCATCGGGGATTATGGCTGACGGTGCCGATGCCGACGCCGCCTCCGTTGCCATAGTGGGTTTTGTCGCTTCATTGGGGACTTCAGCTTGCCGATGCCGATGCCGCCTCCGCCGCTGCCGCGGGTGGAACTATCTCCTCATCGGGGATGTCGTCCATCGGCTGATCAGGGATAGGAGCCGATGGAGTTTCCGCCGATAACACGCCGGCAGTTGGTGGTGTAGGTTTAGCCGGTGGTGAAGGAGAAGCCAGCCTCAGACGCCTCTTTTTCGTCGGCGCAGCAGCAGGAGAACCATCCCGCTTCGACGAAGACCGGGGGGCATCGGCAGCAGGACTGGAAGGTGTTTGCCTGCTGGAAGCAGATGCCGATGACCACAGTGCCTGAATATAAAGCAAGTCATATGATATAAAATGTTGCTGGTAAAACAATATGTAATCGGTACAAGTAAATATGAATTTACTGCATAAACCCGCGTCAGGGCAACAGCAGTGGCCGATGTAGCCTGGGCCTTGGTAGGTGTCGGTGTAGGTACCTGTTGAGGTGTGAAGGCAGCCAGTGTTGGAGCTTTGGTGCCGATGATTGATATGGGGCCCATCATCCGAAGATTGAAGGGCCTGCCACTGTTGCTCGTTGTCGGGATCGGGTCATCAGCCTGTCAAGCGCAAAGGGGTTAAGTGCCGATGACGGAAGTAAAGTAATAGAGAATGCATCGGATAGAAGACTTATTGCATCATCAGGGATGATGTAATCGGCGTCAATCAGGTGCCGATAGTAATGTGATGACTTGGCAAACAGCTGGCACCTCCACTCCTGCCACCAAGATTTGTACTCGTCTGTGATGAAGGAGGTTGGCGACCAGGAGGACAAGTTGATGTCGGCTATATCGGCATCGGGAGGGAGATTGATGACTTTGTTCCAGTCTAGAGCACTGGAGATTATCTGCCTGGGCCTTACTACTCTGGAGTAGCAGAGTTTGATCGGCAATTGGCCAAAGGCCAGTTGTCTCGCTGCGGCCGATGGGTAGTAGAACTCATAGGATGGTAGGGCATTCTTCTCGGATCCGAAGATATTCACTGGAATCGCTCGAGGAGTGATGCTGGCCTTCATAATCGCTCGGTTATCGGGCAGGTTCCCATCGGTCAGGTTGAACAGCAGCGGGAACTGATTGTGCTCATCGATGTATGGCCACCAGGTCCGTTCTGAGGAGGGGAGTCCATTGTAGAACTTCTGGAAAAAGTAGCCGAAGTATTCTGTATCGGCATCGGTGCCTGGCAGCACTATGACAGTCTCTCCAAAATTGAGCGGAGGGCGAGTTGCCGATTCATCATCCCCATATTGGTAATCTTCTGATATATCCCTCGGGAATTGTTGGGCAAACAAATCAAACTGGAGGGCCCTGTGCATGTGTGCGTTCAACCACAGATTGACAAACCACCAGGGGCCTCCAAGATTGCCGATGGGTTCTCCCAGCAGTAGCTTCTGGGATACTTGGTGTAGCAATCGGTACACTGATCCGAGAAGGTACCTGCCTAAAGGAAGCCTTGTTCCATCGGCAAGTAGCTCAGCCGCTGGAATGTGCATGGTGGTCGGGCCGACGGTTTTGCCGCAGAAGATGAACTTCTCCAACCACATGTTCAGGAAAATGGCGTGCTCCCGTTGGGTTATCGATCTGGTTTTCTGGTTCTCTTTGATGTAACCCGTCCAACCGCCAATATTCCAGGTGTTCACCTTGTACTCGGCTTTTCTGTTGAAAAGGGTGAACGTATCGGCAGAGGTGATGTCTAAGCCAGTCAGCATGTAGACATCGACAAGGGTTGGGGTGGCTGGTCCATGCCTAAAGAGGAAGGCATTCACGCTATCAGACCAAAAGTATGAGGCTGCCATCAGCAAGTTCTCGTTCTTTTCCATATCAGCAATTGAAAGCCTGATACACTGATCCAGGCTGCGTTCTTGCCAGTATACCTGCTGTGATCTGACTACCCTAAGGTACCAATTCTTCCATCCTTTGGTAGGCTTGGGCCATGAGAGGAAGGCGTCCTTCTACAATCCTAGACCAAAACACTCGGATCTGAATGGTACCCGATTGGTTTCTGCATTGATGATGAAGGTGGGGTCTGGATTGCCCATTGGGCCTAGACAGCTGAGGTTGGAACTAGTGAGTGGGATGACTACCTTGTTCTACAGTTCCTAGGGATCGAAGAAAAAGGGACGAATCAGAAAAAGAATGGGGATAAATCCAGATTTTTGCGAGGAAGAGAATCATGCAGGAGGTTGGATTAGGCAGGGAATAAGCCTTACCTTTGGAATGTCGACTTGGATCGCCATTGGAGTTAGAGGAATGCTTGCAGTTTGTCCTTGGATTGCGGAGGGGTACTGTTGCTTGAGCTCGTGTTCTTCAGAGCGGCCGGGGATTGAAGACGAAGGCCGAGAGGTGAAAGTGAAAATGAGCTTGGGTAAAAAGGCAGTGTGGATCCTGGTAACTTTTATAAGCTTACTCAGGGGCATTTTGGGGTTCCGTTTCACACTGTGCAGGAATGTGGAGAGGCTCGCGGTAGATACGCGCGGTGATCGAGGTGGTCTGCAACTGTTTGTGATACAATCGAGGGATTTTATTATTAAATTGCAGTTCCACATGCGGGGATCGAAGAAACCGTGCATCTATCTCGGAAGTAACGGCTACAACAATGGCTACAGTAGAGAGAATTTCGGCACGTAAAGTATTATACGTCCCGAAACTGGGGGGCATGTGTTGACACCGTTTTTCAACATGTCATGAGCTAAGGCTTGACTGGTCAGCGGCCGTTCTCCATCGGCATCGGGAAATCTTGAGCCGGTATTGCCGATGAGAGTGTTGTGGAAAGACCAAGTACGCTGCCGATGGAGGCTGGATGTTCTTTGCCGACAAAGGTTAATCGGTGAAGTCTTACTGATGCTAGTTGCCGATAAGAAGACATTGCCGATTACCGATGAAGGGTCATAGCCGATCGCCGATGAAGAGGTATTACCGATGGCCGATAGAGGCATCGCCGTTTGCCGATCGGGAAGTATTGCCGATGCCGATGGGTGTGAGATGCCGATGAATACATGACTTAGTGTTTGATGACAGCAGAAGGTTACCGGTGGTCAAAGAAGGAAGGCGCGGATTAAAGGGCTCTGCCGATGGAAAGTTTTCGTCGAAGAGAAGAATAAGGAAACTGGTGTTTTGTGCCAGTATTATTATTATTATAGTAGTTTGAGTCCGACTCTTGCATGAGTCGTTTATTTTCCTTTAAAATAGGCGTGTTTGTTTAGGGAAATAAATATTGTTATCCGGCTCATACGTGAGTCAGTTTCCTTAAAATTAGGAGTTTATTTTAGGAAGGATATGAGTCGTGTCCTTGTACAACTCTCCATGCGGGAGTATAAATATGTGCCCGAGGGTCATGGAAAAGACAATCAATCCAATCAAAAACAAACCAATTTTATCTTATTCTACTTTTTATCGCAATTTACCTCTTTGCATTAGCTGTAGTTATCAACGAGTTCTTTCAAGTTTCGGCGGGCTGCATCATCTTGATCTCTGTCAAATCCTTGCAAGTTCCGCGTGGGAGTACCTCTGAGCTTTGGCATTCCGGGCGCATCGCTGTTTGCCTCGTTCAGCTCTGCTCTAGTTATCTTTGATCAATCTGAGCTTTGACATCTGGGCGCATCGCCGTTGTCTCGTTCAGTTTTGTTCTAGTTATCGTCCTTGTCGATTAACTGGTCAAATCGACTGGCACGCCTCCGGAATACCGAGCTTTGGGTAATAGCCCGAGGTGTTCACAAATCCTGACGCTTTTTGTGTCAACAGATTGGGGCCATGGAAACCCTCCGATGAGCTCGACCACATGCACAGCAGCACGATGGCGAGATCACGGCGGCGCAACTTCTCTATTCCGGCGGTGGTGACGCATAATCGCTTCAACCGACTCCGGCAACATAACTACGAGCTAACCAGCTAACCCTAACACTACTCCGATGAACTCGAGAGGCGCTGAGTTACCCTGCGTGAACCTCGCTGGCGTTGCGGGTGCCGAGCGCTCGCGCGCGGTAGAGATACCTGTTCCGGCAAACCCTATCCCTAACAGCTTCCACCGACTCCTCGGTGAGCTTCTCCGTAACCTAAGCGACGGTGCACAAGTGCTAGAAGAGAGGGAGAGGCATTGGATTGGGCTGGCCACGGTGACGCAAAGCTCGGCGGAGCTTTGGAAAACAATGGCACCCGCGGTGTTGCGCGGTCTAGCTTACCCAAGCGGTTTGCGCTTCAACTGGTCGGTGCGAAAGGTGGAGCGGAGCAAGGGGAAGCTATGGCTGCATTTTGGTGGCCAACGCTGCGGTGTGCTGCGCAGGCGAGCTCAGCGACGGCGTTGGAGCTCGGCAATGGCGCGGCTGCGTTCCTACGCGAAGCAGAGAGGAGAGGGAGAGAGTGTGGCGCGGGCGTGAGTGCGGTCGCGAGTTGGAGTGTTCGGCTGGCCAAGGTGCGGGCGTCCCACTGGTGTACGGAAGCCACGCGGCGCACGAAGCCTGGCTCGGTCGGCCATGACCGAGCAGCGTGCTCTTCCATTCCCGTTCAAAAACCCAATCAGGGCGTCTGACGACCAGTTTTGGAGCGTGATTAACATGCTAATCCTTGCATCTTAGCTTCAACCAATTACACACTTTGGTGGAGCTGTAGACAAACTCCATTTTTGGTGTAACTTGTTTGAGCTAAAACAGTATGGATTTCAAACTACATAGCTCCCAAACCGAGCTACTTTCAAACTGAAAGTCACATATATATGACTTAAGCAATTTCTGAGAACCAAAACAGCCCCCAAATTTTCCTTAAATGGCCAATTAGGGTATGTTAGGGTCCAAATCACCTCAAGGTGGTTTAACAAAGTTTGTTACTTATGAAAACTCTACAACTTTGCTTAAGCCAACTTTGTCATGCAAGGTCATTAACAAGGTTGATTAGTTAAGTCAAAGAAAAGGGTTCCTCAACATAGAAGCTTAAACCCTAGCAAGCTTAACTTGACAAGATCACATGTACAAACATGGTTCCATTAGCATTCCTAAGTATCTCTAGGTGTTTATTAGTGATCAAAACGTCAAGCACTTGGTTATACAAACATAACTCACTTAAAGCTAGATGTAGGTTAACACATACACACATAGAGAACAAGGTAAACATCAAGCTTATCATTTCAGGTGATCATGTGAATGCATAGATGAAATGATGTTTGTGCTCATGCTCATGAAATGATATGCACATGCAAGCTTAACACCTAGGGTGTTACATGTAATACTTATGTCTCTGGACTAACAAACCTCTCCTAGATCTAAGGACTCGCAAATAGATTGAAGAAACTCTTAAGTGCCCTGACGAGCAGCACTAACAAGCTAACTCCTATTAACCCTAATAGATGTAACTGATTCTTAGGCCACGGCATCACTGTGCGCTGGTGTACTTGGGTCGCGGCGTCCCCACGGACATAGGCCTTGCTGCGGTGTTGGTACACCTTGCCGACTATAACATCACTCAATGTGGAAATCGTCCAGGGGTTCCGAAGTCACCTCCTGGGCAGGGAGACCAATCCAGTAGACCAGCATGCACCAAGTGCCACAGTGCAGCTGGGCACGGACCACCTTGTCGGGCTGCTAGAGATGGCGGCATTGGCATAGGGGAGGGAGAGCCGGTGTTGTAGATGGCAACATCCCCCGGAATGGCTTGAGAACGCCCACGTGGAGAACATCATGGATGCGATCTCCCTCAAGCAATTTAAGACGATAGGTGATGTTACCAACACGTTTAAGGACCTAGAATGGCCCAGCGTTATTGGGGCTGAGCTTCCTGCATGGCCTAGGCAGCAGGGACTAGACGGGGCGGTGAAGGATGCGTAGCAGCACCCAGTCCTCTACCGCGAACTCCAGGTCGCGATGATGGTTGTCATAGTAGCGACGCGCATACTCCTATGCTTGCAGTAGACGTGCCCAAACCTCTGAGAGGAACTCGTCGTGGTCCTGGAGGAGTGTGTCGACGGAGCGGTGTAGGCCGCGCCTGTGATATATGGTAGAAGCGTTGGTGGTGGCCTACCGTAGACGACCTGAAATAGAGTAGTACGCAGGGCTGAGTGGTAGGATATGTTATACCAATAATCGGCACAGTAAAGCCAATCCAGCCATGCGCGTGGCCTATCACCGGTAATACACCACAGGTACATGGCGATGGTCTTGTTAACGGCCTCTGACTGTCCATCCGTTTACGGGTGGAATGTTGTACTGAGGAGTAGCTTGACTCCAGCCAGCATGAAGAGATCCCACCAAATATGGCCGGTGAAGACGGGGTCTCGAGCACTCACAATGGAGCGCGGGAATCCATGTAAATGTACGGACAATCGCCTCAAAGAATGCCTTAGCCACCAAAAGCGTCGTGTATGGGTGACTGAGGGCAATGAAGTGGGCATGCTTCAAGAAGCGATCGACGAACATGAGGATGACGCTCTTGCCATGAACACGTTGAAAGCCTTCAAAAAATCGAGGGAGATGTCAGCCCTAACTTGGGACAACACCTCCAATGGTTCCAGTGTTAACGGTGATGATGTCAACATTTAATACAACTATAAACATGATAAACAGATCAAACATGATTAAATATAGAAGTATAGGGCTTTAACTAACAAATTCCATGAGTTTTGATATATTGTTATTTTTCAGGGACCATACTTGAAAATCGCAAAGAAGGATCTAATTATCAAAATAATTATCGGAATTATCCCGCGGTGGGATATCTTCCACAAAAATTAAGAATCTACCAGAAGACACAGGAAATAAGCGGGCGGCGAGGGGTGTCCAGGTGGGGCTGGCCGGCACTACCTGTAGGTCGGCCAACCACCTAAGGCGATATCCTTCTCCTCCCTTCTAGAGTCTTCCTCCACCACCTCTATGGATTCATCTCAGCCCTACATGAAGTTGGTTTGATCCAAGGATGACGTTGCACCCACCAGGCTATAAATAGAGGCCTAAACCCCCTAGAAGAGGCATTCATTCATTCAAGAATTCAAGTCATCTAGAGCAACAAAACCCTAGTTCATCTAGAGTCGTTCTAGTTCATAGCATAGCTTAGTTAGATCAAGAGTAGAGGAAGTCAAGATATGTCAACCGATCTTGGACTCCCGATGTTGTCAAGAGTTTGGAGTCTGGTACAATTCTTATTCGCTTCTCTCTTATTGTAATATCTGCATTTGTACGATATTTACGGGCAACATTATTCTTCATTACTATGTTCTTGTTTACATTGTTCATTGTCTAATTCAATATATCTAGTATAGTTAGTTTGCTATTGAGGTCATGCACATGTTCGTATAGCGCTCGTCTATTTGATCATATGGCGGGTGGTAGGTAGTATGTAGGTGTGGTGCTTAGATGCTTTGCTTATCTGCGGCTGCCCCCACCTACGTCGGGTCATGGGGTAGATCGTGGATGTGACAGGTCCATTGAGTCCTTTGTAGACCTCCCCCCATGCAGTGGTTTGGTAGGGAGGGATTGTTAGGTTGAGGATATATTCGTATATCTGAGGTTTCTGAACTCAACTCATCATGTTCATGGCCCCATTGTGGTTGGGAACATTGGTAGTATTACTTAACGATGATGGCAGATGTACTTGCACTAAATGACGTACTTTGACTGTAGCGAGAATACTTAGGAGTCATTTCTTTATTACTTGCATTGGATGACGCTTGTGTAGTCACTAGAGTGCTCTAAGAGCTTTATCTTTATTATTATGATGACTGATCATTAACCTTATTATATACGTACATATTTATCATGTGACTTACCCCTGTTATGAGTAGAGTTCTTAGTTGGTTAATCCCTTGATTGATTTCATATGTATGTTATCAATATAGATTATCAGTTTAACTAGACCTTCCCGGTGGTAAAAATATAAATCGACAACCTGGTAATACTCTAGGTAAAATGCTACAATGGTGTATTAATCTGTTCGCTTGAAGAATCATTTGTGCTTTATAATTTCATCCTTCATTATTTAGTTCTACCTAGTCACAAATAAAATAGATTATTTCATAAATACCATTAATTATTCCTAGCTCTATAATTGGGGATGACAACCTAGTTCCATGCTTAGGAGTATAAGGTAAAATATAGTGGCTAGTTGCTAAAGACAAGTTAATTTCATACCATGCATTTATGACGCAATTATGAGGATAGGGAGTTATCTCAATTTTCGGTGCGATGCTATCTAATGTCAACATGTAGTAGGCCAGCCGGCTGAAGGGAGTTCACCTTGTCGCGGTGACAAAATACACATGTGCGCACATAATCGCATAGCAACGATCGATCATGTTTGATGATGAACTCCGTGCGGAGAAAATGGAGTCTTCTACATGCCCTCGTGGCCGGTGCTGTGTGCGAACTCGAGCACTGTGTACAGAAGGGGTGACGGCTCCGGGATGCACACCCGGGAGCCGTGGAGGATGAAGTCGTTCGCAATCCGCCATGGCGCACCGCGCACTATCACCACAACATCCCGGAACATGGGGTCCCGGTCCAACTCCCAATGCAGGGAGGTGAAGATGTCAAATGCCGGCCTGTATAGCGCTGCCATACGGATGGTCGGGTCCTCCTCGTTACGCTAGGACAGGGCGTCGACGACCGTGTTGAGACGATCGGGGAGGAACTCGATGGGGGACCATCAAAAGGCGCTGGTCAAGGAGGTATTTCAGCACAAAGTGGTCCATGCGAACTACAAAGCGTTGCCCCCACACGTATGGCCGCCAGTGGTGAACGGCTTGCACCAAGCCAATAAGTTTGCGCTCATATGCTGCAAGCGTCATGTGTCGCGGTGTGAAGGTGCAGCTGAAGAATGCAAGGGCGCCCGGGCCTTGATAGAGGACCGCCTCAATGCCCGCTTCGGAGGTGTCACAGTGGATGGTGAAGGGGCGCTCAAAGTCTGGGAGTTGAAGTACTAGCGCCTTCGAAAGTGATCGCTTGAGGGACGTGAAGGCGATGTCGGCTGCATCGGTCCAGACGAACGTGCCCTTCCAGAGGAGGTTGGTGAGCGTTGTAGCGATGGCACCGAAGTCCTTGATGAACCGACGATAGTAACCCAGCAGTCCGAGGAAGCCACGAAGACTGTGCTCAGACCATGGAGCTGGCCACGATACCATAGTGGCGACCTTGTCCTGGTCCATGGCCATGCCGGATGCTAAAATCACGTGGCCGAGGTAGCCGAATGACAACGTAGCAAAGGAGCATTTGCTGCGCTTGACACGAAGGTGGTGCTCCCGCAGGACCGAGAGCACGACTTTGACGTGCTAGAGGTGCTCCATCCAGTTGCAGCTGTAGATTAGAATGTTATCGAAAAACACCATGACGAGCTTACGAAGGAAGGGGCAGAGCACGACATTCATGAGCGCTTGAAACGTTGAGGGCACGTTTGTGAGGCCGAACGAGGTAGAGCATATTGACGAGGTAGACGCACTTTGTTGATACCCCGAGTGAGTCCAACTTGGTGAAGAATTGTGATCAATGTAGCTCGTCCAGCGGCTCTTCCACCATGGGATGGGGAAGTGATCCTTGACCGTGACGTTATTCAGGGCATTGTAGTCGACACAGAAGCACCACGATGCGTTCGTCTTTCTCACCAGCAGGATTGGCGCGGAGAAGGCCGTGCTGGGTTGAATGATGCCCTACAAGAGCATAGTTCTACACTGCACCTCGAGCTCGTCCTTCTAGAGCTATGGATAGATGTAGTGTCGAACGTCTACCGACACAATGTTGGGGAGAAGGTGAATCTGATAGTCGCGAGGGCAGGCGGGCGGTTGGCCTGTCGGTTCGGAGAAGACGTCACCCAAGGACTACAACAGGGTGTCCAACAGCGCCTGCTCATTGATGCGAATGGAGTAGAGGCGCTCTGTGGACTGGACGTCCAGGCCTGGCGACCCGATGTCGTGCGAGAAGACAATGTGTGCGCCTCGCGAGAAGGCCATGCACATTTCATCGAAATCCCATAGGATGGGCCCAAGGATGCGCAAGAACTGTACATCGTGCACCATGTCATGATCGTCAATGGGGATGGAGTAGCAGGCCATGGAGAAGAATTCATCAGCAATGCGAATGACGACACCTCACACGAGGCCACGATAGGTGACCCGATCGTTGTTGGCCACCAGGACGCTCTTGCCCGGGCACGACTGGAACTAGAGACCCACCCGGCTTGCGACGTCGCCGTGGATGAAATTGTGGGTGGAGACGGAGTCGAGGAGGGCGATGAACTACACGTCGCCGATGGACACATACAGCTGCATGGTGTGCCCGCAGTTGATTCTTGTGATGATGTGGAGGGAAATCGTGGGGGCATCAGGGTCGAACGACGTGTCGGGGGCGGAGTCCAGGGTCGGTGCCCGCTACTGGACAATGTAGTCGGCAGCCTCTAGGAAGAAGAGATAGGAACACTTGTGACCGCGGAAGTATGGCTCATCGCAATTGTAGGAGAGGTCTTGCTTGCGACGTTCCGCCATCTCTTCCCGTGGGTGAAGTGGCCGGCGGAGGCAGTGCCAACAGTGCCCGTTGTGACGCCCAAGGTGGCGCAGGCAGAACGAGCAGAGATGTTGTCGTACGGTAGTCGTCGGCGCGCGCTAAGCGCATGGCGCACTGCAACTCCTAGGGATCGTGAAGCTCGACGTCGACCCGGATGGCTTCCAGTAGGCCACTGTTAATAGTTGTGCCTACTGGAGTGGGGTGAGGGGAACTGCATGGGTGAGGCAAGCCTGGAACGTCACCATGTACATCTCGACAGACTGGAATAGAAGTCGGGCCAAATCCGCGAGATGGTTGGTGCTGACTGCCGACCCGAAGCATTGATGATAGAGGTGCTTGAAGGTATCCAAAATCTAGCGCACCGGCATCCCGCTCGAGGGCGATGTACCAATGTTGGTCTACGCCGGAGAGGTGGTAGGAGGCTAGCCAAACGCGGTCCACCGAGCGCGTTTGCTGAGCACAAAAAGACTACTCGCACTTGTTGAGCTAGCCGAGGGGATTGTCAGTATCGTCATATGTGTCAAACGCCAGCTTGTGATAGTGCTGAACGGCTCGACCCTCCGGCAGTAGGTGAACATGGGGCAGTGGGCTGATCTCTGCATGGCTGCGACGGAGGACTGGGGAATGTGGACCATGATGGAGGTGAAGGAAGGAATCGGTGAAGGAAGGAATGTGGATGGGGAATGCTTGTGAAAGTTTGAGTTACTGTTTATCTTGTTCTTTGCAACACTAAATTCTGGAGATTTATTTTTGAAACCTTAAAAATACCACATGATGAGTTCCTAAGCGTGACGAGAGTTTCAAATCCTACCACAGCCATATATACATGCCTACTAGATTAGGAAACCACACCTTTTTATATACTACTTATGAGCATTGAGCGTGGTCAAGTTGTGTGACCCTCAGGAACTAGTCATGCGGTCTGAATCAAGATTCACTTACACTATACCTACATACGCTACTTCTATCCTAGAAGTATGCATCCATATACACTCCATCCATACATGTTGCTTCTATCCCAGAAGTACGCATCTACATACATCCACTCATTTCCATCTCCAGATCCACCAAAAAATATTCTACTCCTGATCTGGGAGAGAATAGAAACAAATAAACATCCACCAAATATTTATCACTCATCATCCCACAAGAGTGTTACTCTCTCACTACAAAGGCTCAATATAGAAAGAGCATGGGCTATGCAAAAATATATATTTATATCTTAGGAAATAAAAAGAGGCAAGTGCCCAGACCCTCGGAAAAAAGAAAGAATATATATATATATATATATATATATATATATATATATATATATATATATACATGTTGACACAAAAAGCGTCAGGATCTGCGAACACCTCGGGCTATTACCCGAATTCGATATCCAAAGGTGTGCCAGTCGATTTGACTAGTTAATCGACAAGGACAATAACTAGAAAGAAATCCAAACAAGACAACGGCGATACGCCCGGATGTCAAGACTCAGACTTGATCAGGATAACTAGAGCAGAGCTGAACGAGACAACAGCGATGCGCCCGGATGTCAAGGCTCAGATTACTCCCACGCGGAACTTGCAAGGGTTTGACGGAGATCAATGTGATGCAGCACGTCGAAGCTTGAAGAACTCGTAGATAAACTAAGACTAATGCAATAAAGGGTAAATTGCGGTAAAGGTAAATAAGAGTAATAGATTTGTTTTTGATGTATTGATTCATTTTTTCACGAGCCCTAGGTACATATTTATACTCCAGAAAAGGAGTTACAAACAGACACGACTCGTACCTTTCCTAAACAAAACTCTATTTTAAGGAAATAACCGACCCATGCAGGAGTCGGACCCAGATAACAATAATATTTTTCCTAAACAGACATCTCTATTTTTCAGGAAAACAAACGACTCGTGCAAGAGTCGGACTCAAACTTCTATAACAATACTGGTATGAGATCACCAGTTTCCTTATGTCTTCTCTTCGATGAATCTTTCCATCGGCAGACCCTTCAATCCGCAACTTCCTTCTATTGCCATCGGTAATCTTCCGCTGACGTCAACCGCCACATTACCCTGTGCCCATTGGCACTCCATGCCCATCGGCATCGGCAATATTTCCCAATCGGCAATATTGCAGTTCTGGTGACTTGTCCTCACCAATTAACCCTTATGGACAAGAATCATCCAGTTCCCATCGGCAACAAACTTATCTTTCTTGCAACATTTATTCTCATCGGTAAATTTGACCGATGACTTTCTGATGCCGATAGAAAACAACTACCGATCAATGCAAGTCTTAGCTCATTTGATACGTGCCGAAAAACAGTGTCAACACATGCCCCCCAATTTTGGAGTGTATAATATTTTACGCGCCGAAATTCTCTCTACTATAATTGTTCCCTCTAAGATGACTGCACGACTTCCTCGATTACCGCGCGCAAAACAGCAATTTATTAACAAAATTCCGCGACTGCAGCGTGAACAGTTATAAATCCAATCATATCTCCTCGATTGCCGCACATACCTTTTGCATACCCTTCCACATTCCTGCTCAGTGCGAAGAAAATTCCAAAATACCTCTGACTAGGCTTATAAAAATTACCATCATCCAATTTGTTCTTTACCCTGAGCCTATTTTCACTTTCACCTGCCCTCGTCTTCAACCTCAGCGGCGACTCTAGCGGCGACTCCGAAGAACAGTCCCATGAACTCAAGCGGCGGCATCTTCTTCCAGCAGAACACGAAAAGCACCAATGGCGATCCAGTACGACGTCCCCAAGGTAAATCTGTCCCCTTCTTACTTCATCTTCTGCAAGTTCCTTTTCCGTATCAATTTTATAATCCTATTTTCCCCTTTCTTTCTTTGATTTTTTCTGAAACCTAGGAACTGTACAATAAGGTAGTAATCCCCATTGAGCAATCCAATTTCCACTACCTGGGCCCAATGGGAAATCCTGACCCCACCAATCTGATTAATGCCGAGACCAACCGCATCCCTTTCAAATCTGAGTGTTTTAGCCTAGGGTTATGGAAAGATCCCTTCCGTTCATGGCCTAGACCCACCAAGGGATGGAAGAACTGGTACCTCAGAGTAATCAGAACACAGCAAGTTTATTGGTCAGAGTGCAACCTGGACCAGTGCATTAGGCTCTCCATTGCCGATATGGAGAAGAATGAGAACATGATGATGGCGGCCTCTTACTTCTGGTCCGATGCCATGAACTCCTTTTTATTTAGATATGGACCTGCCACTCCCACCCTTGCCGATGTGCACATGCTTACCGGCCTCGACGTCTCTTCTGCCGATACCCCTGCCTTGTTCAATAGGAAGGCTGAGTATAAGGTAAATACACGCAATATCGGCGGCTGGACTGGTTACATCCAGGAATATCAAAAGACTGGATCGGTAGGGCAAAGGGAGCACGCCATCTTCTTGAATATGTGGTTGGAAAAATTTATCTTCTGTGGCAAAACCGTCAGATCTACCACAATGTACCTCCCTGCAGCAGAACTCCTGGCCGATGGAACAAAACTCCCTCTCGGCCGATACCTCCTTGTATCGGTGTACCGTCTCCTACACCAAGTGTCCAAGAAGTTATTGTTGGGCGAGTCCATCGGCAATCTTGGGGGTCCTTGGTGGTTCATAAACATGTGGTTAAATGCACACATGTACAAGGTTCTTCAATTTGACTTATTCGCTCAGCAATTTCCAAGGGATATATCGGAAGACTATGTATTTGATGAAGATGAATCGGCAACTCGTCCCCCACTCAATTTCGGGGAGGCCATCATAGTGCTGTCAGGAACCGATGCCAATGCAGACCAGTTCGACAGATTCTTTCAAAAACTCTACAACGGAATCCCTGCCGCAGAACGGCTTTGGTGGCCTTACATTGATGAAGACAACCGATTCCCTTTGTCGTTTAATCTTACCGATGGGAATGTGCCTCAGAATGAAGTTATCATGAAGGCCAGCATTGTTCCCCGAGCTATTCCAGTCAACATTTTCGGAACCGGGAAGAATGCTACTCCATCCTTTGAGTTTTATTACCCATCGACAGCAGTAAGACAACTGACATTAGGCCAATTACCGATCAAGCTCTGCTACGCCAAGGTGATAAAACCAAGACAAATTATCTCCAGTTCTATGGACTGGAACAAGATGGTCAATCTCCCTCCCGATGCTGATACATCAAACATCGACCTTTCCTCTTGGGCACCAACATCTTTCATTACAGAGGAATACAAATTTTGGTGGCAAGAATGGAGAAGTCAACTATTTGTCAAGTCATCACACTACTATCGGCATTTGATTGACGCCGATTACGTCATTCCCGATAATGCAGTAAGTTTTTATTCCAATGCATTTCTTATTATTTACTTCTATCATCGGTATCTGACCTTCTTTTGCCTAATAGGTTGACGATCCAATCCCCAAAATGAGCAAGAGTGGCAAGCCCTTCCATCTTTGAGTGATGAGCCCTGTATCGATTATCGGCAACAATGCTCCTACACTGGCCGACTTCACTCCTCAGAGGATACCCAAGGTCACTCTAAAGCCAAGGTCGACGCCTGCAACGACCATTGCTACTCCATCGGCTGCCGCTGCCATTTTGGCGCGAGCTTTCGCAGTAAGTTTCACTTTTACTTATACCGATCATAAACTGCTTATCGGCAATATTCATTCCATGTAACTTGTACCAAATATTTTTAGGCAGCGAGATCATCGGCAGCTGCTCCAAACGTTCAAACTTTTCCAACTCCCACTGCCGATGCCCCCCAGGCTTTATCACCAAAACAGGTTGGTTCTCCCACTGCTGCACCAAAGAAGAAACGCCTGAGGCGAGCCACTCCAGCTACCGATGCACCAACAGTAGAGCCATCATCGGCTCCTGCCCCTGATCAACCAATGGACGAAATCTTCGACCAAGAAACAATACCAGCGCCGCAAGAACCAGCTGCAACATCGGCATCGGCACCAGCACCTACACTAGATAACATCCCCGACCATGGGATGGCATCATCGCCACAGTAGCCAACTACCGCAGCAGAGACAGCACCAGCAATAGCACCAACCGTTCCTCCTACGGAAGCGTGTTCATCGGCAACCGTTGCCGATCTCTAGGATGAGGCCATACCAACCAACTCCTCAAGTCCCAGGCAAGAAATCCGCTTCAAGATGGTAAGCCGATTATCTAAGAACTTGCAGTATAAACTTATGATCAACAAATTTTAACCTTCTCCCTTCTAGGCCCAAGATTCCCCCAATAGCTTGTTCTCCTTTGGCGTCAACCTCCCTGAAGACGAAGACCAAGAAGGTTCTGCTGCAGCAAACAGCTTGTTCTCCTTCGTCGTCAACTTTCCCGATGAAGACGGAGACGAAGAAAGCTCTGCTCCAGCTTTATCGGCAGATGTCAAACTCAAACTTGAAACACTGCTATCTTTACTGCAACAAGAGACATCTCATCTCATTCAAGACTCCACTACAGCAAAGATAGCTTTTAAAGACATCCAAGGCCATCTGTCTGCCGATACAGAAGAAACACTCTTCCAGGCAGCGTTTCTTGAGAGCAAGCAACTTCAATATCAAAGACTCTCTCGTCGCATAGCCGATAGGACTGCTCGATCAAAGCTTGAAGAAGAAATGCTCAAATTCAAGCAAATTGCCGATGATAAGCACAAAAGCATCGGCCAAGTAGAAGCTTCCGACGCCAATCTTGAGCAAGAGATCGTTCACCTATCGTCAAGGAAGAAAGAATTGCAGGCCGAACTAAGAAGGGTTGAAGAAGCCTTGAACGCAGCCAGCCAAAAGAAAGCCCAACTGCCTGACACTATTAAGGCCCTGCGACAAGAAAGAGATGCAAACGCTCGACAAGCTATTCTGCTGAAGAAGAAAATCAAGCCAGTTGAAGGGTCTACCGACGATGATGCTAAGGAGATGGAAGAAATTGAGCAAATTCGCCTGCGTGCGATATCAGCTATCCAATCCTTGTTGTAATTTGTTACAATCTATCATATCGGCAAGTGTAGTACTGATACTTGATTTTGTTTGTAATATATTCAGCCGATGTCTTATGTAGCATTTTCTTTCATCGGCATCCCAACGGATATTCTATGCATCTACCCAAATACTAGGGTAATATTTCTTCAAATATTTACCGTTGATTGCTCTGGAGAATGCAACTCCTTCGAGAGTTTCTAAAATATAAGCATTGCCAGGAGCAGACCGTTTTATCCGATAAGGACCTTCCCAATTAGGAGACCATTTTCCAAACTTAGAACTCTTAGCCCCAATCGCTAAAATCAATTTCCATACCAGGTCACCATCGGCAAATTCCTTCACCTTCACCTTCTTATCATACCATCTGGCAACCCTTTTCTTGTTTTCTTCAATGCTGATCAGAGCCCTCAACCGATGACCTGCTAAGTCTTCTAATTCATCATAAGAGTATCATACTCATCGGTTGTCAATTGATCTTGAGAAGACAATCGCCTAGAACCAATTTTAATTTCCCAATGTCCATAGACTAACTGATACGGTGAAACTTTGGTTGCACCATGACAAGCCATTCGATACGACCATAGGGCTTCATTTAACACTATATGCCACCTTCTATGGTTCTCTTCAACCTTGCGTTTGATAAGCTTGATAACTCCTTTATTAGTTGCTTCAGCCTGACTGTTAGCTTGGGCATAATAAGGAGAAGAATTCAATACCTTGAACCCCATACTAGCAGCAAATTCATCAAATTCTTCCGATGTGAACATGGTTCCTTGATCGGTAGTAATAGTTTGAGGAATACCGAATCGGTAAACATTGTGTTCTTTTACAAAATCTACCATGTTTGCCGATGTTACTTTCTTCAAAGGAATCGCCTCAACCCATTTCGTGAAGTAATCGGTAGCAACGAGTATAAATTTATGCCCCTTACTTGATGGCGGATAAATTTGGCCAATGAGATCAATAGCCCATCCTCTAAACGGCCAAGGCTTGATTATAGGATTCATTGCCGATGCAGGTGCCCTCTGGACATTACCAAACCTCTGACAATCCTGACACCCTTTAAAATAGTTATAGCAGTCTTCAAGAATTGTCGACCAATAATATCCATTCCGCCTAATCATCCACTTCATTTTAAATGCCGATTGATGTGCTCCACACACGCCTTCATGGATCTCGCCCATTAGTTCTTTTGACTCTTCTCCACTAAGGCATCTGAGCAAAACTCCATCAATCGTCCGATAATACAATCCATCGTCAAGGAGCACATACTTGGTGGCTTGGAACCTTAGACGCCTTTCAACTTTATTGGACGGATCTCTTAAGTAATCGGCAATTTCTTTTCTCCAGTCATCGGCAACTATTACTGATGTCATGACTTCTTGAATCGGCTGATATCCTGAAGCATTCTGTGCTAACCGATTAGCCTCTTCGTTATGCAACCTAGGAACATGCTCAAGGTGGTACTCTTCGAACTCTTTTAATAACTGCAAACACCTTTCATGGGTTGCAATTAAAGCTTCACTTCGGCATTCATATGTCTCAATCAATTGGTTAATTACCAACATAGAATCACCAAAGATCTCAACAGCATCGGCACGTACCTCCCTGAGTAATTCCAACCCCTTTAGTAGATTCTGGTACTCAACCTAATTGTTTGTTGAGGTAGCAACAATCGGCAACGAAATTTCATATTTTCGTCCGCTGGGTGAGATTAAAATAATGCCGATACATGCTCCTTCTTTGCATGTAGACCCAGCAAAGAACAAAGTCCAGGGAGCAATCTCCACAGAGCTTACCACATTGCAATGTTGAGTAACGAAATCGGCCATCACTTGACCCTTAACTGCCTTAGCCAATTCATACTTCAGATCAAACTCTGAAAGTGCCAAAATCCATTTGCCGATTCTCCCACTTAATATCGGCATCAACAGCATATACTTAACCACATCATCTTTGCAGATAACAGTGCATTCAGCCGACAATAAATAATGTCTCAATTTTATGCAAGAGAAATATAAACATAAACACAATCTCTCTATGGCCGAATACCTGGTCTTAGCATCCATTAACCTCCTACTCAAATACTAAATCACACGTTCTTTCCCTTCAAATTCTTGAATTAAGGCTGATCCGATAACACCGTCATCGGCAGATAAATACAACCTGAAAGGCTTTCTGTGTTGAGGTGGAACCAAGACTGGAGGGTTCACCAAATATTTTTTGATCTCCTCCAAGGCTAACTGTTGTTCTTCTTTTCATGTAAACTCTTGATCGGCTTTCAACTTTAACAATGGACTAAAAGATTTAATCTTACCGGATAAGTTGGATATAAATCTTCTAATGAAATTAATATTGTCGATCAAGGATTGCAGCTCAATCTTGTTTGTAGGGGCAACCACCTTATTAATTGCATCAATAGATTTTCTGCCGATCTCGATGCCTCTCTGATGCACCATAAAACCCAGAAATTGACCTGCCAATACACCAAATGCACACTTGTTAGGATTCATCTTCAGCCCATGCTCCCTTGTGCATTCCAGGATTTTTCACAAATCGGCAAGATGCTTCTCAAAATTTCCAGACTTGACCACCACATCATCAATATAGATTTCGACTATCGTGCCGATGTACTTATGAAAGATAAAATTCATCGCTCTTTGATAAGTAGCATCGTCATTCTTCAAGCCAAAAGTCATGACAACCCACTCAAATAAACCAACATGACCTGGACATCTAAAAGTAGTCTTGGATATGTCTTCTTCAGCCATGAATATCTGATTATATCCAGCATTGCCATCCATGAAGCTAATGATTTGATGTCCAGCAGCAGCATCAATCAGCAGATCGACAACGGGCATTGGGTAACCATCCATCGGTGTAGCCTTGTTGAGATTCCTGAAATCAATACAAACGCGAAGTTTTCCATTCTTCTTACACACAGGAACCACATTAGAAATCCAATCGGCATATCGACATTGCCGAATAAATCCAGCTTCAACTAATTTGTAATTTCAGCTTTAATATCAGGCAACACCATAGGATTACATCGGCGCGCAGGTTGTCGATGCGGTTGGAAACCAGATTTAATGGGCAACCGATGTTCAACTATTGATCGGTCTAAACCAGGCATCTCTGGGTAATCCCAAGCAAAACAATCTTTATATTCCTTTAATAAATCAGTTAACTGTTGTTTACATCGGGAATCTAACTTAGCACTAATAAAGTAGGCCTATGTCTACTACCATCGCCGATGTCTATCTCGAGTAAATCATCGGCGGATGTGAAGCCCTTGTCCCAACTTTCCATCATCAGCGAACGGGTCCATTAAAATTCTTCTTCAGGACTGACTGCTTGGATCGGTGTAATGCGGTATTCGGCAACTTTGAGGAACTCCGTGTCCCAAGCTTCACCTGATATGCACCTGGTTTGCTCATAAGTTTCCGATTCTGCCGACGCAACGATCGATGGGGTTTCACTTCAGACGACTTCAATCTTGTCTCCGACCCACTGCACAAGGCTTTGATGCATGGTGGAAGGAATACAGTAATTGGCATGGATCCAATCCCTTCCTAGGAGCAAGTTGTAGGTGCCTTTGCCACTGATTACATAAAATGTCGTCGGCAAAGTTTTGCTGCCGATGGTCAATTCAACACATACGGCTCCCATGGCTGGCAACACATTGCCTTCAAAATCCTTGAGCTTCATGTCCGTCTTGACTAAGTCTTGGTCACGTTTTCCAAGATTTCTGAACATGACATATGGCATTATGTTTATTGACGCCCCGCCATCCACCAACATTTTCGTTACAGGCTGTCCATCTACTTTGCCCTTAACGAATAGAGCCCTCAGGTGCTGCCTTTCATCATCGGTAGGCTTCTCAAAGACAGCTGCCATCGGGTCCAAGACCAATTGCGCCATTTCTACAGCCTCTTCTTCGTCACTGACAGATGCCATGAACTCCATCGGCAATATGACGACCATATTGATTTCTGCCGATAGATCCCTATCCTTACGGTTTGGCCTCCACTGCTTTTCCCTTGAAGGATTTTCACTGTCATATAAGTCGCTTTGGTGTTCGCACTGGATTCTCCTTTTCCGAGTCTTTGTTAGACCCTTAGGGCACCACTGAGGAAGTTTGGTTTTCCAAACGGGCTGGTGCTGCCTTTCACTGCTTGCATCAGCACCACTCCTAACATTTGGACCCCCGGAGAATATTTCTTCATCAGGCACTCTTGCATTGGCCATCTCCTCAAGCTCCTCTTGATCAACACGCCTGCCAAGCCTGTCATGCGCGTTGAGCTTGCCCCCCAATCGGTCATGTGCCAATTTCTTTTCTCTGAGCGGCCTAGCATACTTGGATATCCGATCGTCAAAGCGAGGCTTCTTTTCTGACCGGTCGGTAGGGTAGTACTCATTGCATTCAGGACAATTATCGGCAGTAGGTAGTTTGATGCCTTCTTCCCAACAGTGAATGAAGAAGGGACACTTCCAGTGGTCCTTATGCCGAAGCCATTCTTGGTGCTCTTCTTCTTCCTGCCGACATCGCTCCTTTTGCGATTGCCGATACTCTTGCCTTGGCTACTTATGCGTAATTATAACACCAGGAGCCCTTTTGGCATTGCTACCTTCATCGGTAACTTTCTTGCCCTTTCTGTCATCGGCAAACCTCCTCTCGTCGCGCTTAGCTACTTGATGGTTAGGGTCTACCGACACATTCTTCCTGGCAGCTTCCGATGTCAGCACTTTAGTTTTTCCACTAGTTTCCACCATATTATTTGGAAACGGGTGTTGATCAATCTTCATCGGTTTCTGGACTTTAGAATTTTCAAATTTAATCCGCCCAGATTTAATTTCTGACTGCAACTGCTACCTGAATACCTTGCAGTCATTGGTACTGTACGAAGTTGCATTGTGCCACTTGCAATACCTGATATTTCTGAGCTCTTCGGCCGATGGAATTACTTGGTTAGGCGCTAACTTGATTCGCCCTTCTTGAAGTAACAAGTCAAACATCCTATCGGCCTTGGTGATGTCAAAGCTGAACCTTTCAGCTTCCTTCTGGTCAAACGGACAAGACACAGATTTCTTATCCTTCACCCATTCGGTAGCGCCGATGCTCAGCTCTTCATCTGACCCGGAATCTTCTTCTTGCCCAATAAAGGTCACCTTCTTATTCCAAGTCTTCCTGGGTTCAAAAGTTTTGACATCTTGATTGGCAATCCTTTGCACCAGATGACTTAGTCTTTCAAATTCTTGAGACACATACTTATCTTTGATATGCGGCAGTAGTCCTTGGAAAGCCAAATCCACCAGTTGTCGATCATCAAGTACTAGGCTGTAGCACTGGTTCTTTACGTCTCGCAGCCTCTGAACAAAGTTTTCCACCGATTCATCATTACGTTGCCTCAGCTTAACCAAATCGGTAATCTTCTTCTCATGTATGCCCGCAAAGAAGTACTTATGAAACTACTTCTCTAGATCGGCCCATGTAATTACAGAGTTTGGAGGCAATGATATGAACCATGTGAATGCCGATCCAGATAATGATGATGAGAACAATCTCACCCTCAGTTCCTCTCTGCTGGCAGCTTCTCCACACTAGATAATGAAGCGGTTGATGTGCTCCATCGTTGATGTGTCATCTTGGCCGGAGAATTTGGTAAAATCAGGCACCTTGTACCGATTTCTGAGAGGAATTAAATCGTATGCTGGAGGATACGGTGTCCGATAAGAATATGTATTGACCTTGGGTTTTATGCCGAATTGTTCCTTCATTACTTCAGCGATCTTATCGGTCCAATATGCATCCTGCTCTTGCCGACTCATTGGCTGGTTGTCGACTGGTGGAGCCGGCTGATGCGCCCCTTCAGGTCTTGGTTGAAGATGATGCGGAGTAATTGTCACGGGCGCAACACCAGTCATCTGGATGTTATGCATCGGCGGATTTACCGATGGATAGTTTTGCACACTTACTGGATTAGGTTGAGTCATTATATTCATCGGTTGTTGTACCGATGGTCCACTCTGAGTGTTTGCTGGACTTCCATATTGATACATTAGTACGCCAGGCTGTTGAACCAGCGGCTGACTAGTTCATCCAGGATTATAAATCATCGGCATGTGACTTACCGATGGCTGATAGCTGACTGGCACCTGCTGCTCCTGCACCTTAGAGTAATCAACAAATTGGTTAACTTGATGTGCCAGTACTCCGGCTTGAGGATTTACAACCACAGGTTGGCTTCCGGTTGCTATAGTGTGTTGCATCGGCACAGAATTTGCCGATGGTGGCATCAGAGGTAGTTTAGGAATCATCTGGGAATCTTCTGATGACACTTGTACAGTTGGAGAGGACGTAGAGTAATGCATCATAGGGGTCATCGGCTGTGATTGCATTGCCGATGCCATGGAGCCCTTCCAAGCTGCACTATCTCCTGCACCAGATTAGAACCAGCGGATGGATTTGAAGGCATACCGTAACCCCACCAGTTGGTAGGCGCTGAAAGATTCTGGATAGCAGGTCTTGACATTGCCGATGCCACTAGATCTACACTAAGCTTGGTGACGCTTTCAGGACTTGGCCTTGGCGGTGTAGCCACATCGGCAGACGGATCCACAGGAGTGGAAGACGCCATTGGGGCTGCCGATGGGTTTATAGATGTCGATCCAGGTTGGTGATACGCTGGACCAACATATTGAAGTGCATGTCCTTCTTTGAAAGATTGCATAACAGCAATGTACACAGTATTGGACAGCACATTGGAGTGGCTAATTAATGCTTGATTTAAGGCAGAATTAACCATCTCTTGCAACTTACCAGGATTGACATCATACGTGACCTGCCGTGGCAACGGTGGATCTTGCTTCTAGATGGCTTCGCCGCTCCTGCTTAGGCTGAAGGACTTCATATACAACTGTTTGTACTCCTCCATAGCCCACTCCATAGCCAGCCTCTGATCATCTTTTAGATCGGCTTCGGAGACTTCAATGACGTTCCTCTGGTTAACGTCGGAGTTATCACCCATGATAGATGTATAATGGTCCCACCGGGTGTGCCAAAAGAGGTGTTGACACAAAAAGCGTCAGGATCTACGAACACCTCGGGCTATTACCCGAATTCGATATCCAAAGGTGTGCCAGTCGATTTGACCAGTTAATCGACAAGGACGATAACTAGAACAAAATCCAAACAAGACAACGGCGATATGCCCGGATGTCAAGACTCAGACTTGATCAGGATAACTAGAGCAGAGCTGACGAGAACAACAGCGATGCACCCGGATGTCAATGCTCAGATTACTCCCACGCAGAACTTGCAAGGGTTTGACGGAGATCAATGTGATGCAGCCCGTCGAAGCTTGAAGAACTCATAGATAAACTAAGACTAATGCAATAAAGGGTAAATTGCGGTAAAGGTAAATAAGAGTAACAAATTTGTTTTTGATGTATTGATTCATTTTTTCACGAGCCCTAGGTACATATTTATACTCTAGAAAAGGAGTTACAAACAAACACGACTCGTACCTTTCCTAAACAAAACTCTATTTTAAGGAAATAACCGACCCATGCAGGAGTCGGACCCAGATAACAATAATATTTTTCCTAAACCGACATCTCTATTTTTAAGGAAAACAAACGACTCGTGCAAGAGTCGGACTCAAACTTCTATAACAGTACTGGTATGAGATCACCAGTTTCCTTATGTCTTCTCTTCGATGAAACTTTCCATCGGCAGACCCTTCAATCCGCAACTTCCTTCTATTGCCATCGGCAATCTTCCACTGACGTCAACCGCCACGTTACCATGTGCCCATCGGCACTCCATGCCCATCGGCATCGGCAATATTTCCCAATCGGCAATATTGCAGTTCTGGTGACTTGTCCTCACCAATTAACCCTTATCGACAAGAATCATCCAGTTCCCATCGGCAACAAACTTATCTTTCTTGCAGCATTTATTCTCATCGGTAAATTTGACCGATGACTTTCTGATGCCGATAGAAAACAGCTACCGATCAATGCAAGTCTTAGCTCATTTGACACGTACCGAAAAACGGTGTCAACAATACATATCTCCAAGGAAATGAAAAGGGGCAAGTGTCCAAAACCTCGAGAGGAAAAATATCAGCATGTCCGACAGTAGAATTAGGGGTATTCGTTGACCCACTCAAAAAAATTCAAAAGATAGCCCATGTTCTCCCAAAAGCAAAGATAAGACGGTCATTATCACCATCACCATTACATCTTCATCATCACCATTACCTCACCATCATCATCATACACCATTCATTCGCCACACATGCACATCTTGATTTTGACTTATTGACCTGTTCCTTTTGATCCATGGTTTGGCTATGCAACATATGTCTTATAAGTATGTATTCGCTATCTCCCACCTATGAGCTCCAGATTTTAGCCTATTAGAAGTAGGGTGAGAGAAAAGGCAATACCACAAGCCTTATACCACAAATACCACATATCTAAGACAAGGGCATACACCATCAATGCCTTGGTAAGGATCCAGAAATACCACATATGAGAGACTTGAGAGAGTCAAGCTAAGGAACTCTGAGTTTTATTTGAAAATTTATGAAACCTCCATAACAGAGGTGAAGTACAAAGCATGATACATAGTGCTTGACTTGATTATTCTTTCTTTCATTTACTCAAGACTCAAGTGTAGGTACTAAGACCCATGGTACGTCACTCTAATCTGGAGGAGAATTTTATGTTGAATGCATGTGTTCTTGCTAGAAAGAAAATCTTGAAGAAACTTTTAATCCATCTGAGTTAGCTGTTTGCTCAGGGACGAGCAAAGGGTAAGCTTGGCGGAGCTTGTTGATGGTAATTAAGTATCAATTTCTATATGTCAACAAGAGATAAAAATGACTTAATTGAATCACCACCATAGACTTAGGGGGCAACTGACAGAATTCCACAAGTTTTGGTGAGTTTATGTTTTTACAGGGAGTTATCAGGAAAAGAGCCAAAGAAGGTCCACATATCATGTTTACATAGAGAGAAAGGACCTACGCACGATCAAGAATACTCAGGAAGGCTCTAGAAGCAACTGGACCAAGCCGGAGGCCGAGAGGGAAAACACCCAGGGTGCCCGCCCTATGGTTTGGGGCGGCCGCCCTACCCTGGTGGCCAATAACCTTCCACTTCGAGGATTATGCCTAACCGCCTTTGAGGATGAATCTAAACCACTGGATTAAGGTCGGTTTGATCTGACGGTCCACGTTCATTTGAGGAGGCTATATAAGGAAGGCCCTACCACCCCTGAGGAAGAGGAGAAATCATTATTAGAGGAAGCCATCAAAGCTAGGCTTTCATATCCCTCTCTCCACCAGAGAATTAGAATAGCTACTCCCAATTCGTTCAAATTCTATAGGATTGATTAGATAGATCTAGAGAAGTAGAGCATCACGCTCTGGATTTCGGATCATCGTCATAAAGATCGGTATTATCTTGTATCTTTCTCTATGACTTTATTATTAATATCATTATGTTTCTATTTATTATGTTCTTAGTTTGTTCTAGTTCTATACTTGATATAGTTATGATTGATAATGAGTTTATGTATGAGTTTGCAAAGCACTTAGCTCTTCCCTCGAGGGAGTTAGGTGGTAGATCACATGTAAGTGTGGTGCTTAGATGTTATTTACCTGCAAATGTATCCTATTGGCCGAGTCGCGTGGTAGTTTGTGGAAGTGACAGTTCCATTTGTTCTTATATAGTCCACCCCCCGTTGGTAGGACAAGCAGAATTGGTATTGCGGAGTAAGTCTTGTTATATCCTGGCTTTCTTTAGCGATATGATGTTCCTTATACATAGATGAAGAGTCCTTTATTGCTATATATGATTGTATATCTGCTAGAGTAGATTATGACTTAATAGATTAGAATACACTTAAAAGTTATTCTCTTAGTAGTCCGACGTCACCTTACATTTATATGGAGTAGTCTATCTCTAATCTTTGTGTTATTTATCTTTAAGCTTACACTTCAATATCTTTATTATTATTATGGCTTACCCCCTGTCGAAGCAAGTGACTGTGTGATTGAGTTTCTCATAAGTAATCATGCTCTGCAAATCCATCTCTAGTCTACACCCTTGTTAGTTCATGCCACCAATGTTTGCTTTTCCTTTACAAAATTATAAATAAATGATACCTGGAAACTACTTCCTGGTGAAGTGCTACAATTGATATTTTATTTGTGCGCTTGCGGATAGAATAGATATATTTTCTAGAGAGCCTTTTACATTCATAAATACCACCGCACATTTCTAGCGCCATGCTGGGGATGACAACCCAGTATTCAAAGTGGTGTTAAGAAATGTCAACAAGCATTTCTGGCGCCGTTGTCGGGGACATAAAACATCGGTACACATAGAATATAGATATATGTTAGAACTATACTATGGAGAAAAATTGCATGAACAACTAATTAGTGAGGAATCATAACAAGGCACCTCTGCTTTGGTAGGATAACCCCTGTTGTTTTCTATGTTTATATTTTTATACAGGGTATTGTAGGATTGACTTTGATACATTCAACTCTTCATCATTAGAATCAAAGCAATCAAGAAAGAAGAAGCTAGTCACCAATTTCTGAAGCTATGGCACAAAAGACCCTGCGAGAATTCTCCGCTCCAAGCATTGAGAATATTCGCGCTGGTCTGGTACTTGAGGCAGAAGAAGGAGAAGAAGCATTTGAATTTGAGCACAAGCCAAGCCTCATCAATATGGTGCAAGCTACACAATTTAGTGGAAAGGCACATGAAGATGCTAGTGCACATTTTCAGAATTTCTTAGAGATCGGAAGCACAATCGTCATCAACGGATACACCCAAAACATCATACTCCTTTGCCTCTTTCCATTCTCAGTTATGGGAAGAGCGAGGAAGTGGTTCTACACCAACAAGGAAGATATCAACACTTGGGTGAATTGTTCAAATGCCTTTCTAGCAAAGTTCTTCCCTATAGGAAAAACTAATGCCTTAAGAGGAAGGATTGCCAATTTTCAACAACAGAAATCATAAACCATTCCAGATGCATGGGAGCGTTTTCAAGGATACCTATCAGATTGTCCTCATCATGGAATGACAGGATGGTTACTCATGCAAACCCTTTACCATGGATTAACTCAAAAGGCTAGTGAGTGCCTAGATGCATCTGCTGGAGGATCATTTTTGGAACTTACACTTGGAAAAGCAAAGATACTTATGGAAAAGATAGCAGAAAACCAAAGCTGGTCCCAAGAAAAAGCTCAACATTGTCACCAAACAGAAGAAATACCTGAGGAAGTAAATGCACTATCAACCAAGATGGATAATTTACTCCATTGGCTTGACTAGAGGGCCAAATATAGAGAAGATCGAAGGGCCATTGAAACGGCATACAAATGCCCACATCAACCTACTCCAAGTCAACCCAATAGTAAAGGTATGAATCTAGGTAATACTTTAAAGCAATCTACCTTGAGGAATTTAATTGCGCAGCAAAATAAAATTAATTCAAATCTTGAGCAAAGGCTAGATACAAATGAATCATCTTTAAAAGATATACATGATAAAATGGATTTTCTAGTATCTGCTTTTGATGAACAGAATATTCTTAATAAAAGGGTAGAGCTTAAGTTAGCAGAGCTAGCTACTATTTTGCTTGTTGCCACTAACATTGAGCAGGTAAAGAATATAACTACAAGAGGAGGGAAATCCACCAGAGATCCCCTCACCCAAGAGGAACAAGGAGAGCACCGGCAATACCAGTAGTAGTAGAAGAAGAGAATCCCAATGAAGTAGAAGAATTGCTACAAGCACCAAATGACCAACAAATGAGAAAAGATTATCATGACACCAACTATTTACCATTTCCTAGAAGGAACAGAGGACTGCAGTCGGATGAGCAGTTTGGCAAGTTTGTAGAGGTTATCCAGAAGTTATATGTCAACATACCTCTACTTGATGCCATACAGGTCCCTACATATGCAAAGTACATCAAAGATATTCTCAAGAAGAAGAGACCACTGTCAACCACTGAGGTGATCAAGCTGACAGAAGAATGTAGTGCGACCATCCTGAATAAATTACCAAAGAAGAAGGAAGATCCGTGATACCCCACTATTGATTGCTCGATCGGGAACCAACACTTCAACAATGCACTTTGTGATCTTGGAGCAAGTGTCAGTGTGATGCCCTCCTCAGTCTACAAGAAGCTTGATTATGCAACACTAGAACCAACATCAATGTGCTTACAACTAGCAGATCAAACAATTCGATACCCATTGGCCGTTGATGAGAACATTCCAGTCAAGATAAGAGATTTCTTTGTTCCAGTAGACTTCGTGGTACTGGACATGAGCACTGACTCTAAAGTGTCCATCATCCTTGGAAGACCATTCCTGAGCACTGCCAATGCCCACATTGATGTCAGAAAGGGACAAATCAAGTTCACATAAATGTTCAAGAAGAAAACTTCACATTCAAGACTAGACCAGAAAACAAATCCACAGTGAAGGAAGTTCATCAAGAAGAATCACCTGAGGCATCACCTCTGGAAGTGAATACATCAGAAAAATAAAAATATTTTGGAGGTCCATTTTGGGGGACCCTAAAAACTCGAACCCTCGCCGGAAGGTAAATCGGTATTTATCCGCATTCATTAATCTCTTTCATATTTAATTCTTGCATTAATAATGTTTACTTTTATAATATCTAAAGGCCCCACATAAATAATCTTTATGGTGTGTTACAACCCATATCTATTACTTATAGTGGTGGCACAAAAATATTTGTTTTGCTTAATCATTCTTAGAAAGTTTACATTTTCATTCTTTTATTCCTACATTTTATTTACCAAGTTTCTAGAAGCATGACCCACATTCTTTTGACCCACATGTCATAGACACCACCTCACATATATCACATCACATTATTTCATCCACTTACACCCATCACAACCACCCACGACCAATAATTCTGCATGAGAGCACACCATGTGAGTTGGAGAGCAAAGTTCAACCACTTTGGGCCCAGAGTGGGGTGGACGCCCATGCCACTAGGGCACCCGCCCTATCCCCTGCACCTTCTATAAAATCCCTCCTCCAGCCTCTCCTTCACACCACACACAATCCAGAGAACATCTCCAACTTCGAGTTTCCGAGTTCAGTAGTTCTGCTCTTTGAGAGAAAGAAGAAGAGAGTGGGAAGGAAAAGAGGAATAGAAAGAGTTTTGAAGAGAGAAGTGAGAAGTATGATTCACTTAGAAGCTAGTGATCACATTGTCCAAGCGTAACTAAAATTGTTTAGGGGGAAGTGCTGCTGAAGTTTCCAATAAAATATTGTCTTGAACAACTAACCCCCGAACGACTAACATCTTGACAACTAATCACTAACCACCTATTTTGTCTCACATTCTCCACGAGTTTTTGTTTTTGTCATCAAATTTTATAGGATGTTTAAGAAAGCCGCGAGAGCCGCCAAGGAAGCCTTGAAGAGTGTTGGGATGAGACAATCGTCCCGGCTCTCCTCTCGTCAATCTGACATGAGCGTCGATCCGCTGGTCGAACAAACACCATCATCATCACCAGGTAATACAAGGAAGGTCCTTCTGCAAACAAGTGACCTTGGGTTAAATTCTCGGCGAGAGAAAGAAGTCTTCCAAAAGCTGAAAAACAAAGATTTCATCCACACACCTACCATCGATCCTACCCTGCTAAAAGACACAGGTATGGATTCTGAACTCGATCTTATCTTTCAAATGATTGGGTGGACTGACTTTTGGAATGTCACCGAATTAGGATCCCGCCTTTTAACCATTGAGTTTCTTTGCACCTTACAATTAAGTGAGGGCGGGATCACTTTTAGGTTGTTCAAACAAAATTTTGTTTTGTCATGGAGGGAATTGAGTAACCACCTCAGTTTCTCTCCAAGATCTATCCTAGACTAAGATGTTGATCTTACAGATTTTGATAAACACCAGTTCTAGCGGGAAATTTCTAGAGACCAACACTTTTTGCAACCTCGAGATGACATCAGGAAGGTGAGAGTAGGAGATCTGCAACTTATTTTTGCTACTATTAATAAAGTACATGTTTCACCTGTAACTTTATTAGTTGCACTTTGGCTAAGCACACCAAACCTGCTATGTCCTGTTGGTTGTACATCTTTGATCACCCGTCTAGGCACAAGCATGAATTTATTAGAAGGCTCGTCACTTAACTTTATTGATGAGTTCCGACCTTATTATGGCTATGACTCATTTAGATAAGGAAGAGTGTTAAAGAAAGAACACAATATTATGTATATGCTTTATGATAAGGGCAAGGTTCGGTTACCTCACCCGGGCCTTGGGCTCTACACTGTCCAAAATTATTTGATTGAAATTGAAGCGGAGCCAGTAAACCAGAGAGCGCCACAACACGTGGCCTCCGAAAGGATGGCCAGTCATCAAGAACGCACATGGTACGGAGTTGATCCAGGTCCAGAGGAACCGGCGCACATCAACTATAATAATTACAACCCTCGCATCCTTACGGATCCGTGGGGCCAACACACACGACAAGAAGAACCAGCTTAAGAAACATGGCCAGAAGGACAAGACCAACAATGGGAAAATGGACCATACCAAACCGGAAGATATTCCACTGACCCATATGGGGCATCAGGGTCCCGAACCCAACCTCATTTTGATGCAGGTTGAGCCTCCGATGCCACATACGCATTCACCGGAGATTATTACCATGAGACCGGCGTCTTCTACACCCGCACCGACAACAACCTCCTTGCCATCCAAGAGACACAAGCCCAACACACTCAATTATTGGAGCAGCAAGAGAAGTGGAACCAAAACATCACCATCACCATGCAAGAAATGCGAGATGAGAATGTCACTATCGGTGAGAACGTGTCTACTCTACTTCAATTCTTCAAACTTCAATAAAGCCATCCGTAGCATCAGCTAACTTGGGGGAGTGCCTCCCCAATTATCAAGGTAAGTTTTCTATTTACCTTTATTTTCTATAATCATTTTTTTATTCTTGTTACCTTTACGTATCTAAAAAATTCTTAAAACTTAGAAAACTCAATAAATATTTTCTTTTTTGTTTACTACATTTCTTAATCATGAAAACCAAATAAAAAGAGTGTGTAGATAAGTGTGCTTTATTTTTGCTAAGTTTTATCTGTCTTGAATAAAAAGATAGCATGATGAACACTTGCTCAGTTTACTTTCTTACAAGAACCTACCTTTCAATATAAAGTTCTCCCAATAAATGCTAAAACAATGATCTAAATACCTGTGGGAGCATAAGCCTAAACTAAGTCTAGTTAATTGATTGACATGATATGAAAGTTTGAGTTACTGTTTATCTTGTTCTTTGCAACACTAAATTCTGGAGATTTATTTTTGAAACTTAAAAATACCACATGATGAGTTCCTAAGCATGACGAGAGTTTCAAATCCTACCACATCCATATATACATGCCTACTAGATTAGGAAACCGCATCATTTTACATACTACTTATGACCATTGAGTGTGGTCAAGCTGTGTGACCCTCAGGAACTAGTCATGCGGTCTGAATCAAGATTCACTTACACTACACCTACATACGTTACTTCCATCCTAGAAGTATGAATCCATATACACTCCATACATACATGTTTCTTCTATCCCAGAAGTACGCATCTACATACATCCACTTATTTCCATCTCCAGATCCACCAAAAAAATATTCTGCTCCTGATTTGGGAGAGAATAGAAACAAGTAAACATCCACCAAATATTGTATCACTCATCATCCCACAAGAGTGTTACTCTCTCGCTACAAAGGTTCAATATAGAAAGAGCATGGGCTATGCAAAAATATATATTTATATCCGAGGAAATAAAAAAGAGGCAAGTGTCCGGACCCTCGAAATATATATATATACATATATCCGAGGAAATAAATGTAGGGTTATGAGGTTGCTACGCTAGCCAGAAAACAAAATTTTTCTACCCCATAAACCAGGAACTAGTGCTAGTTATAGATCACAGGGTTACCACTAGACGCGCAGGTGCAGCGGAAGAGACTTGATGTAGTCGTGCGCGTCGCAGCAGTGCCATGCAGTTGCGAGGTCGTCCATCTCAACGTCTCTTACACGCGGTTCGTCCTTGTGCTCCAGATACAGCACCTCCGAGGAATCCCACACGTGCAGGGAAGAAGCGTCACGCCTCTGGACTGCTAGGTCCGCGAGGAGTACTAGGCGCGAGCGTGGGGGGGGCGACGGCGGCTGCCAAAGGACGTGAGTATCTCGCCCCGCGCCCATCCCTTGCTTATATAGGCTTCCTAATGAGCTCCCACGTTGGAGGCCTATTAGCAACCCTAAACCTAGTCTAATTCGGGTCCAACCTGAATTAGGCTTCCAGCCCCTTAAGCGTGCGACCCTATGGGCTCACGTACACATAGACATGGCCCAAGTACTCTTACTCGACCAATAGTTGATAGCGGCCTCTAGCAAGGCGTGTCAACTCCTATGCATACGCTATGATCATATCAGACGAACCACCACAATTCAATATACATGTTATTCCATTGCCTCATGATATTTGGTTCAACTCGTGGGTTAACACTTAACCCAAGCATGGCCATGCATTTCATGATCTAATCATTTGAGTGATCCAGTGATATCTCTCTCATATGGAGAGTGGTAAATTCCATCTTGATTTACTATGTCTCACAACATGTTTCCTGACAAACCCGAAAGCTACCTTTATAACTACCCAGTCACGGAGTAGCGTTTGGTAGTCCTAGGGTAGGTCGTTTCACATCTTGAGTACATACGACAATCTCAGGTCTAAGGACATAATGTACACGATGTGTATAGAGACAATCTCATGTCGGGTCTGTCCAGCACCATGTCCTACATGTGCCCACATTATTAGTTTGACATCTCATGTCCATGACTTGTGAAACATAGTCATCAACTAATAATGTGCTTATCTAATATTCATGCACATTCTAGCACGAACTCCGATCAGGGACAACTTTAGAATAACCATACAAGTAAATGAGTTTCACAAACAATTCACATAATTGTTTATCGATACAAGTTGTCTTTAATGGATATTCATTGAACTCATAACATGTCATGGATACAAGGAAATACAATCATCTCTATGATTACCTCTACGGCATATTCCCAACAATAAAAAGGGGCAAGTGTCCAAAACCTCGAGAGCAAAAATATCAGCATGTCCGACAGTAGAATTAGGGGTATTCTTTGACCCACTCAATTTTTTTTTCAAAAGATAGCCCATGTTCTCCCAAAAGCAAAGATAAGACGGTCATTATCACCATCACCATTACATCTTCATCATCACCATTACCTCACCATCATCATCAAACACCATTCATTCGCCACGCATGCACATCTTGATTTTGACTTATTGACCTATTCCTTTGGATCCATGGTTTGGCTATGCAACATATGTCTTGTAAGTATGTATTTGCTATCTCCCACCTATGAGCTCCAGATATTAGCCTATTAGAAGTAGGGTGAGAGAAAAGGCAATACCACAAGCCTTATACCACAAATACCACATATCTGAGAGAAGGGCATACACCATCAATGCCTTGGTAAGGATCCAAAAATACCACATAGTCATGCTAAGGAACTCTGAGTTTTATTTGAAAATTTATGAAAACTCCAGAACAGATGTGAAGTACAGAGCATGAGACATAGTGCTTGACTTGATTATTCTATCTTTCATTTACTCAAGACTCAAGTGTAAGTACTAAGCCCCATGGTACGTCACTTTAATCTGGAGGAGAATTTTATGTTGAATGCATGTGTTCTTGCTAGAAAGAAAATCTTGAAGAAACTTTTAATCCATCTGAGTTAGCTGTTTGCTCAGGGACGAGCAAAGGGTAAGCTTGGCGGAGCTTGTTGATGGTAATTAAGTATCAATTTCTATATGTCAACAAGAGATAAAAATGACTTAATTGAATCACCACCATAGACTTAGGGGGCAACTGACAGAATTCCACAAGTTTTGGTGAGTTTATGTTTTTATAGGGAGTTATCAGGAAAAGAGCCAAAGAAGGTCCACATGTCATGTTTACATAGATAGAAAGGACCTACGCACAATCAAGAATACATAGCAAGGCTCTAGAAGCAACTGGACCAAGCCGGAGGCCGAGAGGGCCCACACCCAGGGCGCCTGCCCTAGGGTTTGGGGCGGCCGCCCTACCCTGGTGGCCAATCACCTTCCACTTCAAGGATTATGCCTAACCGCCTTTGAGGATGAATCTAAACCACTGGATTAAGGTCGGTTTGATCTGACGGTCCACGTTCATTTGAGGAGGCTATATAAGGAAGGCCCTACCACCCCTGAGGAAGAGGAGAAATCATTATTAGAGGAAGCCATCAAAGCTAGGCTTTCATATCCCTCTCTCCACCAGAGAATTAGAATAGCTACTCCCAATTCGTTCAAATTCTATAGGATTGATTAGATAGATCTAGAGAAGTAGAGCATCACGCTCTGGATTTCGGATCATCGTCATAAAGATCGGTATTATCTTGTATCTTTCTCTATGACTTTATTATTAATATCATTATGTTTCTATTTATTATGTTCTTAGTTTGTTCTAGTTCTATACTTGATATAGTTATGATTGATAATGAGTTTATGTATGAGTTTGCAAAGCACTTAGCTCTTCACTCGAGGGAGTTAGGTGGTAGATCACATGTAAGCGTGGTGCTTAGATGCTATATACCTGCAAATGTATCCTATTGGCCGGTTCTTGTGGTAGTTCGTGGAAGTGATAGTTCCATTGATTCTTATATAGTCCACCCCACATTGGTAGGACAGGCAGAATTGATATTGCGGAGTAAGTCTTGTTATATCCTGGCTTTCTTTAGCGATGTTCCTTATACATAGATGAAGAGTCCTTTATTGCTATATATGATTGTATATGTGCTAGAGTAGATTATGACTTAATAGATTAGAATACACTTAGAAGTTATTCTCTTACTAGTTCGATGTCACCTTACATTTATATGGAGTAGTCTATCTCTAATCTTTGTGTTATTTATCTTTGAGCTTACACTTCAATATCTTTATTATTATTATGGCTTACCCCTGCCCAAGCAAGTGACTGTGTGATTGAGTTTCTCATAACTAATCATGCTATGCAAATCCATCTCTAGTCTACACCCTTGTTAGTTCATGCCACCAATGTTTGCTTTTCCTTTAGCAAAATTATAAATAAATGATATACCTGGAAACTACTTCCTGCTGAAGTGCTGCAATTGGTATTTTATTTGTGCGCTTGCGGATAGAATAAATATATTTTCTAGAGAGCTTTTTACATTCATAAATACCACCGCACATTTCTAGCGTCATACTGGGGATGACAACCCAATATTCAAAATGGTGTTAAGAAATATCAACAGTGACATGGTGGAGACAATGAGTCCCAAGGTCGTGAGTGGTGGGGTGGTGGTGGTGGTCACCGCGGCGGAGCGCGAACAACCGGGACGGAGGGAGATGGTCCTGACATTGATACCAGGTTGTTGCGAGCAAGGGAGCGGAGTACGTAGCAATGAGAGGGCTGCCGGTATTTGATTCCCCGATGGCGACGAGGAGGCGCTGTGTTCGGCACCTAGCAGTGGAGCTGTAGCTACATGAATGGGATGTATTCCCTAGCGAGCCGAGAGAGATTAACTCAATCTCTTGCTACCTCTTTATTTGCATACTGTGTAATACTTATGTCTCTTGAATGACAAACCTCTCCTAAATCTAAGGACTCGCAAATAGATGCAACAAACTCTCAAGTGCCCTGATGGGCGCAGCACTAACAAAGTGACTCCTATTAACCCTGATAGAGCTAACTGATTCTAAGGCCGCGGCCTGACGGCGCGCTGGTGTACTCACGTCGCGACGTCCCCTCAGCCAAGGGCCTTGCTGCGACGTTGGTACACCTTGCCGGCCATAACAAATAATAAATAAGTATTATGCTTTCTTGTATTGAGTTCTAATTGTACGTTACCTCTTGAATAATAATGATTTTGAAAGTACAATCATTGTAGCAATAGCACATATATTCATGGACCAAAGTGATCTAGAGGACTAATACATGTCTAGCAATACCATATTATATATTCATGAACCAAAGTCAGTGCTTAGAAATGGTTTGAGCTTTTGTAATTTAATCACATAATCTAATAATCTATCACTTGGACAGTTTTGTTTGAGTCTGGTAATTGTACAACAGAGCAATGATAATCTTGAAAAGGTCACATACAACAAACAATTGATTCGTTCATACAAACCAACAATAAGTTTACTTTAGCATTTACAGATATATTTTCATGTACTCATTCATGCGTGTAAAGGACACATACAACAACAATTGATTTGTTCAGACAAGCCTACAGTAAGTTTACTTTAGCATTTACAGATATCTTTTCATGTACTCGTCCATGCGGGTATACTGAACCTCTGGATACAACAGAGTGGCCTCTGCTCCGTCCTCACCTATTTCAAAATTTGTCAAGCAACCTTCATAGAAAATGTGGTAATAGTGCCCCACTCCGACTTGATTGCCCAAGTCAGTATCTGCACATCCATAGAAGATCATAATTTACGTTCAACGGGGAGATGTGTAATAACAATTTTATGGACACTATTTTTTTATGAAATACCAATGATATTTTTAACATGCAGTAGTGTAGTACACTCAATATATCGGCCTTCAATGTCGAAAGTAAGGGCCTGCTTGGTATCTAGTTGCCACTATCGGGCTGGCTGTTGCTCCCCCAACGAGTTATTCTAGAATATAACAATGGGTACCCAGAGGTAACAGCTGAAAACGGTGGCCGAACAGACCCTAAAATGACACCATTTTGGGATCTATTATGTGTCCAGCTATAAGTGGAAATCACATTTGTTTACCCTAAACAATACTGATGTAATCCCTATACCAATTATGGAGTGACTAATAATTACACGAACAAAGAAAGAATCTAAATCCTATGCATTGAATTTTTCAAAACCATGCATTGTGCTTAGACAAACAATTTTTGTAGTTACCTTTCATTGAAGCCAAGAATTCATCTGCAGGAATGTGAATTTTCTCCAGAACATTTCCGGAAAGGTTTTCCCATTTTGAGATAGCATCATTTTGAGTCAGGATATTTTCATATGGTCTTAGATATATTGTCTTGTTCAATGCACGAGGATCATCAACAGACTTGATTGTATATGTTGCAACATCGTCTTCATCACAAAATATAACTGCATGGTACATATATGTGTCATAACTACGTAGTTAGAACCAGGAGGCAAGGGAACACCCCTACTAAACTTATTTTATAGATATAATTCTGTACAAAAGGAAAAAGTTAGAACCATGATATTATTTCCAATTTTATCAATCTCTTTGTGAATATTTCCATTTAGGATATGGTATGCTTTACAAGGGATATGCACAATATTGATTTAGATTCAGGTATAATGGGAAAAATCATGCACATATAGTATGGTAAAGTTATATTTCAAATAATTCACCAGATACATGCCCTGTTATATATGTGTACACTCCGCATATGAAAAAGCTAATACATTTGGATTGAATTAAACAATCATTAGTGTAAACAGGTGTTGATGTCAGATTAAAATTGAAAGGAATGATGGGCGAAGGAGAGGAAACAGGTACAGTCCAAAGTTTTACCTTTGACATTGCCGTCTCCATATACATGAACTTTATCTTTGGGTGGCAAAAGGGTGCGCATTTGGCATAGGTTTGGCCAAAAGTAACCAGCGAAGCAATTGGCGGAAATATAGGTACGGGGAATGCTGGCCTCTTCAATTGCCCTTCTTAGGTCCATCTTTTCATCAAACGTAACCCTCCCTGGTTCAAGAGCATGCCCCATCTTGGATGGATCCATGCCAAATTCTGATGGTATAAAACGCTGCATCCACAATGATGTAATTATATTTAGACTCTCCGCACCTCTTCATCTTTGGTTGTTATATATATATATATATTGTTGTCTCCATTAGTTTTCTTTGTTTGTAGTGTGAAGCTGGGAAGGGTTTACAAAAACAGAATTACATCTGCTTGTGTGTGCTTGGTGCAACTTAATTTGTTGCTGATATGGGATGGGATTGTTAGCAACCGTTTGAGGACGCTCAAAACCATTTCCAATCTATGAACAACTATCATGTTTAACCTAAATAAGTGTGCGTCTTGTAGTTAACTAATTTTAAATTTGGTTAATAAAAAATAGTATCAACATTTATATCCCTAAAAAATTTACTATGAAAATCTATGGAGAGATTAATTTAATAATGTTTATTTGGTATCATAAACAGATGTGTATATTTTTCTGCATGTTTCGTTAATGATTGAGTCCTCGAAACACAAGGTTTTGGGATTTGGCCCGAACGGCCTGAAACTCACCGGATTTCGGCCAATTCGGTTGGGCCCGAGATAATGTTGAATCGGTCAAAAAAATCGGCCCAATTTGAATTCCAAGCCCAGCAAGTCATGTTAACCAGCCCACAACACCCCTTCCACTGTATAAAGTGCGAGCCCACACCAGAAACCTTAGTTTTTTCATTTTCTCCTCCCTCTCTCACCTAGCGCCGGCTGAGCAAGCACAGACCTCTCTAGCCGTTCAAATTTCACTCAAATTTGAATAAATTTCATTCAAATTTCAACCGGGAACCGGTCCGAATTTTTCGAAATTTCCGAATTTCATCTATTTTGGTGAGCTCCGAAATATTTTCAAAAAATAATCCCAGAACCTTGTCGAAACATTGATGAAATACTAGATGTATGCTTATCTAGATAGACGGAAGAGTATTAGGGTTTGGAACTGCTCTACTCCAGTTTTTTCAACTCTGCTCCACAAACTCCACAATAGAGCAACTCCAGTATGGAGTTTCTGGACAAACTCCACCATAAAGTAGCTCTAGCAATTTTTTTGAAGTTTCACTGAGAAAATTCTGATATGCGCCAAGCGTTTTCTTTCCTTTGTGAATATGAAATTTGTTCAAATAGCTGGGAGTCTTTCGTTTCGTTCTAATAATACACTAAAGCAATACTCAGAAATCAAAGATCAACTCGTACATGAACCCTGTGCACTTTACGGCTGCAGGGATCTTTTTTCTTTCTGAATACACAACAAGCTGACACAAGTGCACAGCACAAAAAAATCATTCAGTACAAAACAAATCAGACGGAGATGAGGATGATTGACACCTCACCGTTTCGACAAAAAAATCACATCAATTGAGCTCATGAAGAAGAGCATCTCTTGAGAACATTTCCCACCATTTCATTTTGTGTTCAACGAAATTAGAAGAGAAGTAGCACAAAATTCGATTTTACTTAAGGTGGAGGAGGTCCTCGTCGCCCAGCACCAGGGAGACCGCGGCAGTCGTGGACGCCGGCGGCAGATGAATGGCGCCGTAGAGAGCCGCGGCCGCCTTATGAGGAGAGGTCAGTTAAGACCTATTCTCGGCGCCGAGATGTTGGACCCACAAAAAAGAGGTCTTCTTTCGACAACATCATTAGATCTATCAATGCCATCCATTACCTCATCGGGGTGCTCACCTTGGACGCAGAGCTAGGGTTTGTGGGAAAGGATAGACACGAGAGGAGAAAACATCGGTGGGAGGAGGCGGGTGGATATTGTTGTCTAGTGGGGAATGTAATAACGTTGTTTTGCATGAAACTAGGAGGAGAGAGAATGGATTCGCTTCATCCCCACGACACTACCGAAGCAGTGTTTCCAAGACCGTGAAACCAACATGAAACTCGCATTGAGGCGCTCATTCGTTTCATCGTCGTCGATTCGAGCGGGATCCGCCTCCGTCGTGAGGCAAGGCAGCCAGGCATGGCTGCGCATGCAAGGCGCCGTCACCGCGAGCCAGGCCGCCGGGCGTGGGCGGGCTGCCTCTGCTCCGCCGCGAGCGAGGCCGCGGGGCGTGGCCGCGCGCGCAGGGCACCGTCGCCGCGAGCCAGGCCGCGGGGCACGGGCGGGCTGCCTCCGCTCCGCCGCGAGCAAGGCTGTCAGGCGTGGCCGCGCGGGCGGTGCTGCCTCCGCCGCCGGCGTGGCCGCTGGGCGTGGCCGCACGAGCGCGACGCCCTCGCTGCGAGCCGAGCCAAGCCGCCGGGTGCCGCGCGGGAGGTGCTGCCTCCGCCCCCGGGTGTGGCCGCGCGAGCGCAACGCCCTCCCCGCGAGTTGAGCCAGGTCGTCGGGTGCTGCGCGGGAGAGCTGGAGCTCCGTCGCGGGGGAGCAAGAGCTCCGCTACAGGCGAGCGGTCGCGTGGGAGCGTCGTCGCTAGCGCTGCTTCTACAGGTGTGGTCTGCTGCTAGAGCTGCTGCTGCAAGTGCAGAGAGACGCGGTGGCCAGCGGGAGCTCCGTGCGGGGTCGAGCGTGTGCTCTGCTGCAGGCGGTGGGGAAGAAAGGGTTGGAGAGAGAGAGGAAGGTGGGATCCATGAGTTATTAAAATGACATGTGAAATTGTACTATGAAACTATGCATTGTGACATAGGGTTATTTTATGATCAATTTCAAAGACTTGGAAACTGGGAGGTGAAACCCCCCATTAAAAATGGTCTTATGCTATTCTCAATGTGTGTTTCATATCACAGTTTTCAACACAGAAATATTTTGGAAACAATGCACACTAGTTTCATCCCCATGACTATCTGTACTCACATGAAACTTTCATCATCTCTTTCTCGTCAATACTGTGTGATATTAGCGTATTTAATGCCCATAAACCTTGGATGAAACCCCATTCATTGTATAGTTTCATACATTTAAATTCATAACTCATAAACAGTTGGTATTCGTGCCAAAAGAGTGATGAAACTCATTTCTGCTCTCTTATAAATACACTGACATGTCATAAAAATAACTATATGACAACACATTTAATGTGAATGAAACTTTGATGAAACTGTGACACATCGAATCTTCTGGCACTAGTTTAGTCTATTAAAAATAGACTAATTATAAAACTAATTACATGACCATGCGAGAATTAACAAGATGATTCTATTAAGCCAAGTTAATCTATGATTAGCAAATATTTACTGTACCACAACATTGTCAAAACATGAACTAATTAGGACTAAAAGATTCGTCTCACGAATTTGCCTCCAGCTGACAAATTATTTTTTTAGTTAGTATATTTTAAATAGATCAAACTAGGGACGGAAGATTCAATATGATAAGGACAACAAAATTGCCCCGTCATCCAAACACACGTCCTCCTAAAAAATGGGGTGGTTAGTTTTCCTCCAATTCTATAAGGAGATACAAAATTTCAATTTATAGAGTACCCCTTAAGGAGCTACATGCAAAATGAGAAGTTAGTCTATAACTTCATAATTTCGGTGAAGCAGTGTTATTGAAGTTAGATCCATTTAACAAGACAACTTTGCAACATATTAGGGCCTTGTTTAGTTCCACCCTAAATTCCAAAACTTTACAAGATTCCCCCTCACATCGAATCTTTAAACGCATACATGGAGTACTAAATATAAGTAAAAAATATAACTAATTACACAGTTTATATGTAAATCTCGAGACAAATCTTTTGAACTTAGTTGCGTCGATTGAACAATATTTACCAAATAAAACCGAAAGTGCTACCGTTCCAAAATCTCAAAAGATTTTAGAACTAAACAAGCGATGGTAAAGCTCAAGCAGAACATTGCCACACAGGCTCTAAAGAGCTACTGTGAAGGGCCCGGGACAGAGTTGACTAGGAAATTCGTTAGAGGAGGATTTTTAAAAGAAAAAAGCAGCACGTGGTCCCGGGATCACGTGCGCCTGATTTTTATTTTCTTTTATTATTTATTTTGGGTGCGTGTCCGACTCTGATGCCTCATCCTTCCCATTCAAGATTTTTTTTTTATTTATTTCGGCTGCGTGCTCCTTTTTGCCACTGAAATTTCAATCCGTTTATGGTACCGACCCAAGTGAAATGGAAAGGTGATAGGTTGCGTGGCTCGGAACGCAAGAACACAGATACTGAAGGAAATAACAAAATGGATTCAGGAATTCAACTTAATTAACAAAATAGATAAGCTTCTGAACCGGCAATACTGGAACTCGAAGAGCTTGTAAATTAAGTGACGGACGGACCTTGACGTTCCCAGCCTCCTTGATAGCCTCGACGAGCTTGTGCTGCAGGGACAGGTTGTGGCTGCGGAAGTGCACCCCGGACATGGCCGACACCACCACGTCGGCCTGCGCCACGGCGGCGACGAGAGCCGCGTGGTCCTCCAGCGACGCCTCTACCAGGCGCGCGCCCTGCGCCTTGAAGGAGAGCAGCATCTGGAGCTTGTCGATGTCCAGGCCGATCTCCGGCCGCATCAGCACCAGCGTCGGGTGGCCCTGCGCCAGGCTCGCCCGCACGATCCGCCGCCCGATGTACCCCGTGCCGCCCACCACCAGCACCCGGCTCTTCTCCATGGCTAGCTCTGCGGCTCTGCCTCGCGAGGACGCTTGGTTGGGATGAGAGATGAAGATGCTCACCTACCGCACTTTGTTGCAACCTTTTTTTTTTTTTATAGAGGCAAACAGAGAAGTCTATCTCGGACGTATACTTATCATACATCTTAAAAGATTTTTAGAAAATAGTATTAATATTTGTATTTCTAATAGATTTACTCTAAAAATATATGATGTGATTTATCTAATAATGTTTGTTTGAGATAAAAAAAAATATATTTGCTCAAATTTAAAAAGGATAAAGTTCTTTTTTTAACCTCTAATTCTCATTAAAGTTCAATTTTCAATCTTCAACTACAAAAATGGAAAATGGATAACAGACACCTTTGGACTACTAAAACCGGATAAATTTAGTCCTTGTGTCGTTTTAAAAGCGGTTTTTCATTTTCACGAGACACTGAAATTTTATATTATTTTTTAACATATTAACTTTCTTAAATAAAAAAACCCAAAACTACAAAGTTGTAATTTTATTGAGAGCTATAACTTTGATATAAAAGGTATTTTCATTTGACCCATACAAAACATTATATTATCTTTCTAATGCGGTAAGCGCTAGAGTGCGATTATTATGGTGCCAAAAGTTTATATTATTTATTCAAGTATCCTAGTTTCCTCAAATGAAAAATATTAAAACTATAAAGTTGTAAATATTTTTGAGATCTAATATTTTCATATAAAATTTATCTTCATCTAATGTCTTATTGAAGGGTTACATTTTTTTTGAAAGTTAAGTCTTGTCTTGCCTCAGCATTATTTTGTCGCGTGACAAGACTTCACTTTCGAAAAATCATAATTCTTCGATACAACTTCGGATGAAGATAACATTTATATAAAAAATTATATATATTGATGATATCTACAATTTTACAGTTTGAATATTTTTCAATTAAGGTCGGTAAGATGATCAAAAAATAATATAAAATTTTAGCACCGTAATAATCTCGTTCTAGCTCTTGCCATATTACAAAAAAAAATATACATTGTATAGAGTAAAATGAAAATAATTTTTTACCAAAGTTATAACTCTCAATTTGATCTACAACTTTATAGGTTTGAGTTTTTTCATCTGAGGAAGTTAAGATATTCAAAAAAAATTGGTGTCTCTCAGAAATAGAAAACTATTTTTGAACCATCTGAGGGAGAAATTTATCCGATTTTAACAGTTATAGGGTGTCTTTTACTTGGTGTTATAGTTGAAGCTTGAAAATCAAACTTCAATAAAAATTGAAGGTTGAAAAATATACTTTACCTAATTTAAAATTTATTGACTATGAAATATAGATTTATTTTAAGATGAAAGGAGTAGCATAAGTCACTTCTAAAATTATACAATTCTTCACTTCAATTCGAAAGTCGGTTTTTTCTACTTCTAGAAAATATGCTCGTGCGCGACCTAATACATTTTAATATCATTCTTTTGATTGGAATCAGAGATGCTGATCTACGATACACCGTGCTACTAGTACTACTTTGTTATAGAGAAACAGAGGTTTAAACGAGAGATGCAGCAGCGTGGGTCTGTTCTCCAAATAAATACACATCTTCTCTTTAATTTAAAAGTTATTTTTTTAACCTCTAGCAAATGTCTATGTGGGCTAGAGGCAATGGAATGGAAGCCGCTAAAGATTCTCCACCAAAAAAATTTGGTCAATATGCCTATAGTAATTGGTCCTAGCTTTCTAAGAAAAAAAGTAGGATTCTATCTCAAAATTTTGGGCTATACCTACTGGTAACTAATTGCCTAAGATAATTAAATCAGATAATAGCACACAAGACACAAAATTTATACCAATTCAGGCATACGAGGCGCCCTAGTCCAGTCTAGGGTGATACTACTCTTCTTGTATTCATATGCTTAGTTGTTGTTGCTCCTCGCTTGGTAGTACATAGGGTCAAAGAGAATGTGTTGGGATCTCGATCGCAAGGCTCCTACTCTCCCTTATATTGGGCCTCCGAGTATGGTTACAACGAGGGCGATAGGCTAACAGATTGGTTCCCTAGTTTGTTAAATGGAATGCACACGTACTAGATTAATCATACGCTATTGTTCAAATACGGTGGCTTTGCATACTCTTGAGGTGCCTTGATCTTCAAGTTGGTCGACTCATTTGGCCTTCATGGGCCTCCTTCACCATGGCCAATGGCTCCACCTAGCCCATATACCAGATAGTAGACCCATAGGACTTAATGACAAGCCAGTCAAATAGTTTCGCCCTTTAGCTGTCGCGAAACCCTAATCTCGGTACTGTGAGTCCCAACAAGCCAATCTTGGGTACCAAGTTCTTACATAGCGATTGTTCAGGTCCTCGAGTATCAAGAACTCGTTAGCCCTCTACTTGGATGCAAAGGTCATTTCCCCAGTGTCAGGAACTTTGTTAGGGTGATAGCACCGTGTACATATGACCTTGGTTCCTAAAGGATTGGAGTGCCTGATTGATGAACTATTGATGGTCCTTAACTCATGATTTTACCATGTTTTTATCAATAAAATACATAAAAAAGATGCTAAAACTTAGAGTTAGGTGTTTAATCTCACCCTTTCCACAAGTTTTGGTGTTTACTTGTTTTATAGGATAAAATCATGAAACTACTTGAAAAGTATGCCATCTATAAAGCGTATTTAAGAAAAACAAGAGAAAAGCTAGAATACTTCATATTTTGGGAGTGAAACCCATCACATTGAAGACCAGGACAACTTTACAACCAACCAAGCAAAGTCGGTGCAGGGAGGCGCCACATAGGGTTCGAGTGCACCTAGTGGGTGGCCACACCTGGCTTACCGCCTTTGGGGTCCACCTTTCTCTAGTCGGTTACATGACAATTCCTGAAGTCGGTTCCATAAGTATCTCTAGGAATATCCTTCAATCCACCAACCTTGAGGGCTATTTAAACAAGGGAGAAGCTCCATCATTTCATTCATTCATTACACAAGAGAAGAAGTAGAGCCTCATTCATACATTTAGCTTGAAGCTAGAAGTCTAAGAGAGAAGAGTCTGAAGAAGTACCGGAGTTCTCGCCTACTTCCTCTCTAGCTTACGGGAAGGATCGCTCGAGCCTACGGACTCATCTACGCTTGTACCACTATATTCGTCTTGCTAATTGTTGTACCTCTATATTCGTCTTGCTAATTGAAGTAAGAGTTTCTATTATCTTCTAGTATTTAATTCTTAATCAAGTTACCTTTGTTCATTATATACTTACGGGATCATTGTTCGTTATAGAGGCAATGATTCAAGTAAGAGGACTTCTGATAAAGACGGAAGTTCCTGGCCATCGCTAGAATAGCAATCTATAGCATAGACGTGGTGTATAAGCTAGAAGTTACCTTCGTTTGCCTCGTTTCCCGCGATTGAGGGGTAGACAACTAGTTGTGACAGCCCTAATCGTCCTCCATAATCTCCCATGTTCAGGTTCATCGTAGAGCTACAGGTCGGTATCACTTGGCTAACAAAGTGTGCTCCGGTTCCCAAAGTAATTCTATAGTGTCAAAGCTATCTCTGTTTAGGAATCTGATCCTTAAGGACCTTGCTATCCTAGTTATCTTTCTTGTTTTCGCTAGGAGAACTATTGGAAGAGGTTTTTTACATTTGATTCCCTAAGAAATATGATACACTTAATACCACCAAGTGAAGTGCTATAGCGGTATATCCGTGTGCTTGTGGATTCATCCTACATACATTAAGATATACCAACATGTATGCCATTAGCAAAGGGAAAATGGGGCAGCCCATATTGTTTTAAACCCTCCATATCCAACTTCTATCTTGATCTATCATACTCACACATTAGCAAAGAGGGAAGAAACACTCCATCTTGATTTAGCTGACGAAGAGAAGGTAATAAAATCTTTCGACAAGGAGAAAATTTCTCATATGAAAATTTTGTGCTTTTAGTAACCTTGGGTCAGCCTAGTTCGGGCCATTTTTTACCACTTAGCTAAGTGCTTCATGTTTCTTCAAGCTACATCACATGATTCTTGAAGGTGGATAATCCCTTAAATTACATGCCCAAAACATCATCAGCATGCTTCAAAAATCAAAATAAAAGGAAAAGAAACATAACAAGAACATACTTTATCAATAACTAGTTCCACTTTTATCTTGAGCTATGTGTTGTAGGAGATGGCATTTTGAGCTAAAACATGACCTGGAAGGCCCCATAAGGGGTCGACCGACCCCCTGTAAGGGCTCTCCAAGCCCTACCAAGCTGGCACAATCCAAGAGAACCTAGTTAGAGTCAATTTCAATCTTTAGACCAACTTTATGCTTTCAATGAACAGCAGGACATAAAGTTACATGGATCACTAAGGTAGCAACAACACACTTTATGACATGTGGGACACCTTCTAGAAGAAGATGGCTGGGCCTAGATGCCATAGGGGGGTCGGCTGACCCCCCCCCTCGGAGCCTCCAGGGTGCCACCTTCACCCACCAACATTTGCCAGCCTTCATGCAACACAATGAACATGTGCACCATCCCATCCATCAATTTTACGATGGTTTGATCCAAGGGAGGAGGATGGAAATCACCTGGTTTTCATGGTCACTAAACTCCAAATATAACCATCAACTATTGCATGAATTGATAAGAAATGAACTACAAAGCATAGTTGTAGGGTTTGTTTCTAGATAAAGGAATCTGTATCCTTTTGTTCCTGCTTCATAACCCAAGAAAATCACTTTCTTTGACCTATCAGTAAGCTTGATCAAACCAGGACCAAGTAGCTTCACATGTTGTTTACAGTCGTTAGCGTCAACTTTTAATACAATTATAAACATGATAAATGGATCAATCACATATACAATATAGAAGTATAGGATTTTATTTAACAATTTCCACGAGTTTTGGTATTCTATTATTTTTCTAGGGGATATTCTAGAAAAGAGTAATAAAGGGAATCAAATCAGAATAAATATCAAAGAAATCCCATGGATATATAGTTACCATTCAACTCACGGAGGATCCCGAAGACACCGGAGCGAAGCGGGGACCGAGCCGACGCTAGGTGGGGCCGGCTGGCCCCACCCCAGGCCGACTGGCTGGGCCCACTGTCCACCGTCTTTTGGAAGGTTCCTCCACCGCCTTTGAGGAGTCATCTCGGCCTACACCAAGTCTGTTTGATCCAACGGACGTCATGCACCCCACCGGGCTATAAATAGAGGGCGGACCCCCCCCCCCCGAAGGCAACTCAGTGCATTAGAGTTCCATTCAGTTTAAGTCATTTGAGATCTAGTCATCGAGAGCTACAAACCCTAGTTCATCTAGAGCCCCTCTATTTCATAGCATTAGCTTAGTTAGATAAAGAGTAGAGGAAGTCAAGATACGTCAATCGATCTTGGACTCTCGACGTTGTCAAGAGATTGGAGTTTGGTATACTTCTTATTCTTTTCTCTCTTATTGTGTTTATATGTAGTTGTATGATATTTACGGGCAACACTATTCTTCATTAATATGTTCTTGTTTACTTTGTTCATTGCTTATGTTAATATGTCTAGTATAGTTAGTTTGCTATTGAGTTCATGCACATGTTCGTATAGCGCTCGTCTACTCGATCGTATGGCAAGTGGTAAGCAGTATGTAGGTGTAGTGCTTAGATACATTGCTTATCTGCGGATGCCCCCATCTGTGTCGGGTCGTGGGGTAGATCGTGGATGTGACAGGTCCATTGAGTCCTTTGTAGGCCTCCCCCGTGCAGTGGTTTGGTAGGGAGGGATTGTCAGGTTGAGGATATCTTGTTATATCTGAGGTTTCTGAACTCAACTCATCCTGTTCATGGCCCCATTGTGGTTAGGAACATTGGTAGTATTACTTAACAATGATTTCTAGATGTACTTGCATTAACTAGCGTATCTTTGATGGTAGCTAGAATACTTAGGAGTTATTTCTTTATTACTTGTATTGGATGACGCTTGTGTAGTGACTAGAGTGCTCTAAGAACTTTATCTTTATTATTATGATTATGAGTGATCTATTTACCCATATTATATATATATTTAGCATGTGACTTATTACCCCTGTTTAAGATAAGAGTTCATTGATTTCATATGCTTGTTATCAATACTATTTTTTTAGATAATGGATATTTAATACCCGGCTTCATCTACCAAAGTAGAATCATGCCAACCATTACAGAGTTCGAGTCTTAAAGTCTTACACATGCAAACGAGTTGTAAAGCACAAACACTAAATGGCTAAAGACAATGAAATAAAGTTATAACTAAACTAGACCAATCCCAATATGTGATAGCCATCCATTCGACGCAAAGAACTCCATGGCAGAACTTTCAAGATGTCGACTAGCTTGAACCAAGGTGTCTTGCTGGTCTTCAAGTGACTGTAATCTGGCCCATTGGCGAAGCCAATACATTCCATGTGTTGGCACAAATTATGACCCACTTTTATATAACTAAAATGTTGCCAATAACCTAGGATCGAGGAGAAAACAATCATCACATGAGCATTCTTTATTAAATAACAAGTTCCACATGTCCATGAATATTTTAATGTAGATATGGAGAAATGGAACAAAAGAGACCTAGTGGGACCCACATAGGGGGTCGGCCGACCCCACTATGGGCCTACCAGGTCTCTCCCTCGGCCATGATCCAGGAGAAACCCTTCAGAGTGATTATCAACCATCAGATCACCTTGGGCGTGTTTGCTGGGCTGCACCTGGGGCGCCAGGCCAAGCTGCCAGGCCTAGCCCAGCCAGAGCCAGGTCGGCTTGGTGCAAGGCACCCTGTTTGCTGCCGAGCCAGAAGCAGCATGGCCCAAGTCAAGATTGTGTTTGTTTCCCAGCAATCAGGGTGACCCAAAGCCATCTACCACCAACTGCCAGGCTCAGAACATGTTTGGTTCCTAGCCCGGCCAGCAACTACCATCAACTGCCATCACCCAAGCATTTCGAACACACCCCATCCAGATCAATTTCAACAGCAATTTAGCCACAAATTTACATCATTGGCCTCAGAATGAACAAGAATTCAACATCATCGGCCTCAGTTTTAACATAATTGTACATCAATAGTTAATAGTTCTTAGCATGATAGAAATTACAGAACAACAAAGGTGATTAGCATAGCAACCAGCAGGCATTTAGCCCTATTTTGGGCATTGGCAGCTGCACTTCTTACCCTGGTGAAGCCACCAACCCAGCAAAATGACAACAATAGAGGTGATTACCACCTTCTTCCAGCACCCACCTTGGGCAGCAACATGAATGGAAGGGAAAATAGGGCCAGGAGGAATGGTAGGACAAATAGGATCACAAGGCAGAGGAAAATTGTACTCCCGCAGTGCTTTAACAGTCGTTTCATGTGTTGTGAACTTTTTGTGCACAACCCCACTTACTCCAAATATGTATTTGCTACACTCTTGGCAGCTTAGATAGATGCCAGCATGCTTCCCATTGAAAATCACATAGTAGGAACCCATTGTCACTGTAATGAACATAATTAACCTCAGTCTAACTTGCACAATGAATAGTGTTCATAACTTGCACAATGACATCACTGGTAATAAAGGATAAAGTAAGGTGGCCTCAGTCAAATGTATATATTGGAACTTGCCATGAGTAAGGAACTTGAAGATCTACAATTTGATTATTATCTAATTGTAAATCTCAATCTCCTTACTGATGACCAGTACCACTATTCTTCCCACATAATTCATGACATCACAGGCATATATTAGAAGAATTGGCCTCAGCATTGTTTTGCACTGATAAATAATCATAGGTGGCTGCCTTAGTAATACAAGAATCTCATAGGAAAAGCAACACCAAATAGAAACAAACACGGATAACAGATAGGTATGACCTCATCCAGATATCCCTATGTTGGGCCTCCATCTTCACAAAGCCTATTGCAACAGCCTTGTTCTCCAGCAGATAGGTGTAGGCAACTATTAGGGACTCGGTGGAGAACCCAGGCATCTCCATGACAGCAAGGTAGAGGTCAGGGTCAACATGTCCAGCACCAGTCTCCCTAAGGGCATTGGCAACATCCCTCACTGCATCTGACATGTTAGTCAGCAAGATCATCTCATCCTCACTAAAGTTTCCACTTTTCCTTTTGCCACCAATAGTGGTCTGTGGCTTGTCTATTGCCAGACTGCCCTCACCAACATCAATAGGGGCTTTCTGATCATGGCCCAGGTGTGCAGCAGTCACCTCCCCCTTCCCAGGTTGGCTATCAGCCATGTTGACCCCTAGGGCCTCACCAAAGCCAACAGCATACTTTCCTGTGGCCTAGGAGTAGGCAAAAATGGCCTCCATCTGAGAGTAGAACCTAATGGGACACTTAAGGAACTCAACATCCATAGGGTGATCCTGCATTATAGGGTAGACAATAAAAGGAGGTGTGACAGATAAGAGGAGAGAAATATGACTAAGTACCATTGTGCATCTACCTTGGTGTGGCCTAGGTAGTGGTCTTTCTCTAGCATTATTGCATTTGTGTCACTATCCCACAAGGCAGCACTAAGGTCTTTGAGCTTGCAGATCCTAGACCACTTTTGCCTCCACTTCCTCAGGTGGTTGTACACCTGAGTTGGGCTAACTATGTCCCCACTGTATTCCTTCAAGTTCTTGGCCACTAGGTTTACATCCTTATCCTTGTAGACCTTCTCTGGTCTAGTGCCATCATTGACAAGTGCAGACATTCTCCTAAGCACAAAGCCAGAAGTGGTGTTGTTCCACCTCATGGGTCCATTAGTAGCTGCTAGTTGTGCTGGTACCTCAACAGCAGGTGCTGGAGGCACAACAGCTGGTGCTGGAGGCCCATTAGCACCTCCTGGAGCACCAAGCACATCCTCAAGATCAAAGGGAGCACCAACTGGAGCAGAAGCCATCCTAATCTTATTTCCAAGTTACCATGAACAACATGTGTAAGAACATAACAGAGTGGCACATAAATTAATCATGTGATAGTTAAGAGTGGCCTCAGTATTATATCATTGAAATGAATCATTGGTGGTTGCATAGGATATGAAAAGAGCATCATACATGTGAAGGATTTGATCCGCTGGACCATCCACTGTTGCCATCAAGTTGGGGGTCACCCAACAGTTACAAAACAATGGATGATTCCAGCAGATCAAATTCTTCACATGACAACATAGCAGAATAATGGATGATTGCAACAGACCAGAAAGCAGTAAGGCAGAAAGGCAGCCACCTCATTAATCAATTTTTGCATCATAGGCCTATAAGTTTTGCATCACAGAAAGCAGTAAAGCAGTAAGAGGAGAAAACAATTCTAGGGAAAGAGTGGCCTCAGTAGTATATATCATTCAACAGACTCAATGGTGGCTGTTATTCAGGAAATGCAACATAAACCAACAATCACAACAAACATGAAATGTTCAACAGCAACCACAGGTGGCCATCCAAATGAACAGAAGCCATTGGTTGCTTCCTGTGGATGATGCTAGAACACTTGATGGCTGCTATGAACATGAAAAACAAGACCATCCACCTCAATTAAAGACCAAACCATATACATCATTGACCATACAAACAACAAATAACATCCATAGATCATTGGTCTGAGTTGCCAAACATTTATTACATAAATAAGTCCTCAAATAAAGTGTTGCACAATAGACATGCATGAATCAGGTCCTATTGGTGCCCCTACCGGCCCACATTGTTGTGCATATCTCATCTGTCTTCAAAGTCATGGTCACAGAGTCATCCTCCTGCTCTGGTTGTGCAGCAGGTTGGTTAGGTGGAAGCCAGTCCTCATCAGGCACAACTTGATCAAAACCAAACCCAAGAATCCAGTTGTGCAAAATGCAACAAGCTATAACTAGCTTAACTTGGGTCTTGTAAGGGTGGAAAGGCTTGTTGTAAAGAATTCTAAACCTGTTCTTCAAAGCCCCAAATGCCCTCTCAACTGTCACCCTAAGTGAGGAGTGTCTGAGATTTAACAACTCTCTTGCATTGGAGGGTCTGTTAGTACTGCTATACCCAGACAAATGGTACCTAACCCCCTGTAGGGAGGTAGGAATCCACTACGACATGCATAGCCAACATCTACAAGGTAGCATTTGCCTACAATAGGGCCATGAAATCACTCATGAGTTGGATCTAATCCTGTGGACTGCAGAGAAGTGAAGTGTAGTGGGTTCTAATTACCTTCTGGCATAGTGAATCCATCCTCCCTCTCAATTGCATCAACAAGAATGTGGGAATCATGTGCTAAGCCCTCCCAACCGGCTAGTACATATGTAAACTTGAGATCAAAATCAACAACAGCCATGACATTTTGAGTGGGATCTTTTTTCCTACCCCTGAAAGCTTGCCGCATGTGCCTAGGAATCCTAGCCAACACATGTGTGCCATCAATGGAGCCAATTACATCCTATAAAATGGTAAAAGTGGGATAAGTCATATGGTTGGGCCATGAACTACATAGATGACTAATACTACAAATGATAATTACCTTGAAGTAAGGGTTCCATCTAGGGCTGCCAAGAATCTTTGGATGGGTGGTGCATGATGGAGGCTTAATCATCTCATTTCTTAGCTCACCAACAACATACAAGACCTGGTGGAAGTTCCTATGGACAGTCTCAATGGACCTAGCAAAGGACTGATGAAACAACCCTAAACCTTTGGTTGTGTCCTACAATGTGAAGAAACATTGCAACCTTCTCCTCAACACTAGAACCTGCACTCTCCAGAACAAGGCCCCTATGTCTAAAAAGATCACACAGAGCAAAAAAAGGAGCTCTGCTCATCCTTATCATGGATACACACTCCCTATCAGTGGACTTAAATATGGCTTGCAAGGTACGCTGCCTATGCTGCTCAGCCTCAGACTTTAGTGCATACAACATTGGGTTAGGATCAGGCCTTGGCCTCCTAATCCTACTAGCTACAAAGGCAGTCATAACAACAACCAAAGTTGAAGCTTGCTTGGCTAGGACCTCTCTTCTCTGGGCAGGATCCATCTACATGCATGAATATTGGACACAGACATAAATTAACATGACCCAAAGCAGACATGAATGTACTTGAAATAGGTTATCATTCAGAAAGCCACGGCTGCATGAGTAAACATGCCACCCAGTGGCTCTTGGGCACCATCATCGACCAAGATAAAATTTAACCGAACCAAGCCACGGTTGCATGCATAAACATGCTGCCCAGTGGCTAATGGACAACATCATCGACCAACATAACATTTAACCGAACAAAGCCACGGCTGCATGAATAAACACACCACCCAGTGGCTAATGACAGCATCATCGACCAAGATAACATTAAACCACACAAATCAAGCAACCAGGCAAAAACAGAATGAACACTGACAATGAAAGCAAAATAACATGCGATTGAAGCAACAACAATGTAGAACAAAAACAATGAAAACAAAAAATGTTCCTTGCCGGTCCATTTCACCTCAGGGTGGTCGACGAAGAAATGAACAACGAAGCAACGGAGTAGAAGACGAGGAAGCAGATCCAGACGGAGAGGAGGCAGATCCAGACGGAGAGGAGGCAGATCCAACAAACAACAACTCCAACCGCCTTGCTCCAACCTTCGCAGCAGCTGTAGATCCAGGCACGGGGAACGGAGACGAAGCCCGCCAAGGATGAACAACGGTGGCTGGACTACCACCACAGCACACTACCGCCGGGACTCGCGAGATTGGGGTGGAGAAGGATTGGGGAAGAAGAGGAAAGGGCAGGGAAGGAGGGAGGGGATATATATAGGGTAGGGTTTTCACTAAGGCGGGAATGGCGAGCGGAGGTTTCACCCTTCCCGCACGAGCCCGCCAGCGCCCGCGCCAGCCGCCGCCATTGCCCCCAAATCGCCAAGCTCGCGCCGCGGAGAGCCGAGCCCTAGAAAAACGAAGGGGGGGGGGGCTTGTTTCCCTGGGGCCTGGCCGAGGCGTCGTTTTGTCCTCCAGGGAGTCGGGCTGGAGCTGGGCCAAGCGAGCCCAAACACAGGCCGCTGCAGGCCAGGAGCACGAGCCAGCTCTTGGGCCACCAACAAACACGCCCCTTGTGTTTTCTCCCAACATCTCACAAGCAATGTACAAGGATCCATGGGCCCACACCAAAGAGATCAACATGACAAACACTTCAGAATGAGAACCCACTTCACATGATAGGTGGGACCAGCACCAGGATGGATGAGGTGGGACAAGGATCCCCAGGGTGGTTCGGCCGACCCCCCTGGGCCCACCGGCCTGGCCCCCACTCAGACCCTGACCAGTGGGCCCACACCCACAAGGCCAGGTGATGGCCCACTGGTCATAGGGTGGATCGGCCGCACCACTCCCCCTCAACCGCCACATCAATTGGCACATGCTGGAAATCCAAGCCATCCATCCTAGGCGGTTATATGACGGTTTGATCCAAGGGAGGAGGATTGAAGCTCCCTGGATCAATGACATGACGATGGAGTAGCCCCTACTCCACCCCGTACTATAAATAGAGGCCTAGACCTCCCTCTCTAATCATGATGTAATCCATACAAGTCACTCTTGTTATCAAGTGGAGATTAGTCTAGTGGTGTTCTCTAGTGTGGGAGTTAGAGTTGAGTTGAGCTTTGCTCGGGCTTTCCGAAGTTGTCTTCCTGGAAGATCTGGTATAAGCTCTTGTATCTTTCCCTTTTGTAAGACTTTACTTATTCAATACAATATTCCTTATTTACTTTACTTAGTCTTTACTTTGTGAAATATTATACTTGTTATAGTATTGTTGTGGTTTATCTTGTCAATTAGTTGTTATAAACTAGATTGAGATCCTTGTGGTCTTTCCTGTATGCGATCATCTCCTGTTATAGGGTTCTCTAGTTGCCGTATACACGATTAGAGTAGTAAGAATAAGTGTAACCGTGGTGCTTATACTTAATCTCACCTTTGGTTATCGCTTGTTGCACGGATTGTTTGTGGTAGCTAGCAAGAGGTGACAGTCTTGTCTAGTCGTTGTATTCCACCACGTGTTTATAGGCAAGTTCTTAAAAGATAAGGCCCACATAAGAAGAGGGCGCGGTCCGGTAGGAGTTTTGTACTTCTACTGATCTATCCCCTTGCCTAGCATACTTGTATTGAGGAATCGATCAATTGATGTTTGTCTCAGCTGAGTGCCATAGTTAAATCTACAAAGGTAGAGTTGGAATCACAGGAGTCCTTTACTCTCTCGTTGTCCTCCCACATAGTTATACTCACTAGTCATCTCTTACTTATCTTTACCGGTTTGTTACATCATCACCTTCCTATCATTATATCGATTACCCCCTTACACTAGTTGGTACTAAATTGAGGTGATCTCTAGGATCTCCCTTTTATTATTATTTCTAGCTCTGCTTTCCTTTGGTAGAATATAAATACGATACCCCGGAATACTCCTGGGTGAAGTGCTACAACGGTATAATCTGTGCGCTTGCGGATTTATCCAATAGTCATAAGAAATACCAACAAGCATTTCTGGCGCAGTTGCCGGGGAAAGCATAGCCTAGAAATTTTAATAGAATTAAATCCAGAGTTTACTATCAAAGTAGTTATCAAATAGTTGTAGGGGCTTACCCTTGCCTTGTCTTTCTTAATTGTGAAGCAAGGCATTGTATGAGTGAGTTCCAGTTTCGAGCAACCACATTTGAAAATCCTACAAGTTTCCGAAGAAACTCTAGACATCGTCTAGTGTCTCCTCGAAGACCCAACTCAAACTTAGAACCACTCAAGGAAGGAGGTTACACTTCGTTCGTCAAGCAAGCTATGGCTCAAGAGGTTATTTCCGACTTCTCGGCTCCTTCAGTCGCTCACGTGGCCCAAGGACCAGACATTAATACAGGGGGTGCTACCTTCGAGCTGCAGCCAGCTTTGGTCAACTTAGTCCAAGCCAACCCTTTTTGCGGGACGTCCCATGAGGATGCTAATGCACATCTCCAACACTTCTTGGAGGTAAGTGGCACCATTTCCATTAAGAATGTGGAACCAGATATCATTCGTCTCCGCCTATTCCCGTTCTCATTGCTCAGGAAAGCGAAGCAATGGTTCTATGCTCATTCTGAGGAAGTTACCACTTAGGAGAAGTGTACCCATGCATTCCTCAAGAAGTTCTTCCCGATGGGAAAAACCACCGCCCTTCGTGGAAGAATTTCAAGTTTCCAACAACAAACGAACGAGACTATTCCCGAAGCATGGGAACGTCTCCAGGAGTACATTCGGGAATGCCCTCATCATGGAATTCAAGATTGGCTCCTGATTCAAGGCTTCTACTATGGGTTAACACCAATGACCCATAGTCACCTTGATGCAGCCGCAAGAGGAGCATTCACTTCACTCAATGTCACTCAAGACAAAGATCTCATAGAGAAGATAGTGACAAATCAAGGGTGGAAGGATGAAAGGCTCCCAGTTAAAAAGAAGAGTGCAGAAACCATTCATGAAGTCAGTGCACTCTCCACAAATATGGATCTCTTAATGAAGAAACTCGAAGAAAGAGCCAACTTCAAGAAGGATAGAGAAGCCATCCAACAATATACCTCCACACGGGCTAACAATGCAAAACAATGGTGTGAGGTATGCAGTGGAAATCATTCGGGAAACATTTGTCCCGCAACAAACGAAGGCGTGAGCTTCATCAACAACAATGAGAATCGACCTCATCAAGCTGGATCGAAGCCTCGACCCTCCTATCAAGGTAATGAAGGTAAAAGCTTTAATAATTTTAATCAACCTTCATTTAAAGATCTTGTTTTAAGCCAAGCTAGAATTAATGAAAGTTTAAACAATAAACTAGTTGCTAATGATAAGACCCTTGAAACTTTAAACAATAAAATGAATAACTTTGCTTCTGTTGTAAAGAATCAATTTAATTTCAATAATATGATAGAAAGAAAATTATCTCAATTGATATCTTCTGCTCCATATCTTGGTAAATCAGAAAAAGTCTCTAGTATAAATGCGGTGACCACGAGAGGGGGTAAGACCACTCGCGATCCACCGCATCCTAACACTTCAGGCAAAACAACAAAGGGAAAAGAAGTTGAAGTAGAAGAACAACAAGAAGAAGATGAAGAACTTGCACCACTTCACGACTTTATCAACTTCCATGGGAAAACAGCCTCGCATGAGTACTATGATACAAACATACTACTACCATTCCCACGCAAGCCGAAAAGACAATCTTCAGATGATCGCTTCGGGAAATTCATTGAGGTAATTCGTCAACTATATATCCATATACCCCTACTTGATACAATGCAGGTCCCTACCTATGCCAAGTATTTGCGGGACATCCTCAACAACAAGAGGCCGTTACCCACCACAGAAGTTATCAAGTTAACAGAGGAGTGTAGCGCAGCTATACTCAACCAGCTGCCTTTGAAGAAAAAGGACCCAGGGTGTCCTACCATTGATTGCTCCATCGGGACTCAACAATTTGAGCATGCTCTCTGCGACTTGGGAGCAAGCGTCCGCGTCATGTCAAAGGTAGTTTTGATAAATTAACTCATACTACTTTGTCCCCTACACCAATGTGCTTGCAGTTAGTGGATCAATCAATTTGCTACCCCGCGGGGTTCGCCGAAAATATTCCCGTCAAGATATGAGAATTTTTCATCCCCGTGGATTTTGTGGTGTTGGATATGGAGGTAGATAAGAAGACTCCACTCATCCTAGGAAGACCATTCCTCAGCACCGCAAATGCACACATCAATGTAGGAGCTGGAAAAATTCAATTCAACATCAATGGAACTAAGGAGATATTTCACTTCAAGCCAAAAATCGAGCAATGCTCCATAGTCAAGGTATTTGAAATCGATCCCTATGTCAATTATACTTACCTGACAAAAGTGAAGCAACAACCTCGGGCAAAACCCAAACGGGTATGGTGGAAGAAGGTAATTAATCCATGCACCACTCCACCTCAAAAACCCCGAAAGCAAATTCAACAAGAAAATGAGGAGGACGACCCTACTAACTGAAAGCACGGCTTCCCAAAAAGGTAAGTTTTCTTTTTCATTCTCGTCTTTAATTCCTTACATCTTTTAATCATATGATCATTTTTTCCAAAGCATAATATCTTTTTAACAATAATAAAACTGAAAACACAAAAAAAAAATCTTGAACTTTTCTTGTCCACAAAAGTTTGCATTGCATTTAATTTAGCAGAGGAGGTTTAGCATCACAAATTTATACTTGTTATAGTATTGTTGTGATTTATCTTGTCAATTAGTTGTTATAAACTAGATTGAGATCTGTAACACCCCAAAATTTGCATTGTTTTGAAAAGTGCAAAATTGATTTAATTATGTTTCTCTTGCTATGCATTTAATATAATTAAACTATATATGTTTTGGAGAATTAAAATTTATCATGTAGCAACATGTTTTAGCATTCATGCTGGTGCATTTGTTGTTCTCTTATGAGTGGTTTGAAAAGAATCCAAAACTGTGTTTGAAAAGGGATTTGAAAATGATTTGCAAAATTCAGTTCTGGAAAATTGTGAAAACTCTCTTTTATTCAATTCTCCTTCTTTCCCCTTCTGGTCCGATTGGCCCAACTCCATGGCCGAGCCGAAGCTGGCCTCCTCTCCCCACAGGCCTGGTTACCCTCCTCCCTCCTTTTCCCTATGGGGCCAGCTCGGCCAAGGCCCAGTTCGGGAGCACCCGCGCCCTTTGCCCTTGTGCCGCTGACGCCCCTAGCCCGCACATCAGCCTCGGCCTCCCCCTTCCCCACGCCGAACCGAGCAGGGCATCCGTGCTCAAATCCCGCAATCATCCCGTATCCTTTGGGATTTCTTCGAATTGAAGTTGAACTTGGCAAATAATCTGACTCCTTGTCAATTGCCGCACCCCTTGTTCCCATCTATTCGCCCCTCGACTTGCCCTAGCCACGGAACGCCGCCCCCGCAGTGCCGTTCATGAGTTCCCGGAGCCGCCACCGCCATTGAAGGCAGTAAGAGCTCCTCCGCCACCCGATTGGCTTCCTCCTCTTGATCAAGGTTCGAGTACCCCCGAACTAATCCCCATTCTCGATTTCGTGTTTCGTCGCTCACTCCGCCTTGCCACCGCTCACAGGGAGCCCGCATCTGCCCCATCGAGTCGCCTGCTTCCTCTGGGTCACGTCTGCTCTCGAAAAACACTTGGGTGAGTTCGCTTTTCCTCCCTCTTTCTCCCGGTGCTTTCGTTTTGCGATTTGGTGGCCTGTAGGCCAAGTACCACTTGCACCGCCGACCTCCTCACCGGGACCCATGGAGAACCCTCGCGCCGGCTCTTGTTCCCGGCCGGCCACCCTCTGTTCCCTCCCCCATCTAATCTCGTTAATCCATTCCCGAACGGATGGATGGCAGACGTCGATACCCCTTCGGTCGGGTCCTTTTGCAAAAGAGACCCCGACTGTTTGCCCCTCTCAACCCGCCCTCCATGGCGTACTTCGTTGTTATGCTTTCGCCTCTGGAAAGCGTAGTCCTTCTCGGTTTTTGTTTTATTCGAATTTAAATGAAAATCAATATTTACAGATCTGCCATCCGATTTCAAATGCTTATAACTCTCTCATTTTAAATCTGTTTTGACCCGTTCGAATTGCGTTAGATTCATAATAAAATTATCTTTATGTTAATACCATTGTTAGTTATATTTTAAACTGTTTAATTTCGTGGGTAGATTTAATTCTATATCTTTTTATAGGAAACCTTGTTTAAATCATAATTTCATCGTTTTAGCTCCGTTTTTCGTGCACAAAACGTCGATGTGATCGTAGCGATACGTAGATTAGTTTTATAAACTTTTTATCTTATTTTCTTACTGTTGGTGTACTGTTCTAATCATAGCTTTGTTTTATAAACTTTTTATCTTATTTTATTACTGTTGTTGTACTGTTCTAATCATATATTTGTTTGCTTCGTGTATGTTTGCTCGTTGGTTATATGGTGTTGTTTGATGATCAGTTATAGACGTTGAGCCACCAGTTGAAGAGTTTGAGGTTTTCTTTAATCAAGACCAGTAGTACCAGCAAGAATACTACGAAGAAGGTAAGTATAACATGGGATTATTCTTGTTGTCCTATTCAAAAATAAAATATAATTCATACGCATGATTCCTTGATTACCATAGTTTGATCCTAGAGATTGATATCCTGAATACCTTGTCACCTATGTTTTGATCACCACATATGATTAGTATTGCTAGTGCTCATACCAGATGTACATGATCTTAACGTATTAATCACTATATGCAATAATGGTAAAACTCGCCTTTTAGCAACATTGGACTATAGGAGCTTATCTGTAAGGCAAAAGCTGGGATATACAGTACAACCACGGGGGCTATAGGGCACTGGCTTTAGCTCAGTATGGGGACCTTTTCTAACTCGTTCAGTGGTTACCTTTATGGCGCAAAATGGTGCGTGGCGAGACGGGTATAGTGTGGTTCCTAATCTATGGGCATAGCCACGAAGGAGTGTGACCGTAGACAGGTTGGCTCTACATCCCCTGTCATGAACCTTGTGGCCTTAGCTTGTTAGACGAACCCTTAAAAGGTTTCATAGTGAACCCTGTGGACCTTCCTTGGAAGTGGGTTAAGAGGCTGATCTTCTCGGGCAAAAGGGTAAATCACGACTCGTGGGTAAAGATGTAGCGCAAAGTTAAAAAACTATCATGATAGCCGTGCTCAGAATTATTTGGGTTCTTATTTCTATGTGGCTTATGCAAGTATTATTTATTTATTGTATCATTGTCATTTACTTTATGATCATGGATATTTGAGCTTATGCATTACCTTGACAATTATTGATATTAATATGAACTTGACCTACTTAAAATGCTTAACTCTATGAACCATGCATATCCTTTTTGAGCTTCATGAACCCCGTGTTATATTTGTTGAGTACGTATGTGCTCACCCTTGCATTCAAACACCACAGATGAAGACTGAGTTGATGATTACCGAAATGAGTACTAGACTTGGAGTCAACTAGTCCCTTTGGAGCTTCCACAGATGTCGTCGTCTTAGCTTCAGTTTATTTGTTTAAAACTCTGTAATGAATATTTATTTCCCTATGTAATAAGCACTGTGATGGTAATTTTTATAATTTGTCAACTCATGTGTGCGACTTTTCCTAGGGTGCACATGAGTCTTTTATGCACTTGTTTTTGTTCTTCAAAACGGGTGTGACAAATTGGTATCAGAGCATGTATTGACTATAGGACGCAAGCCTAGTAGTTCTGACCTTTATCTAAAGTTTAGTTTCCTACAAAAAAAATCTTCAACCTTGTCCTTTGAATTGATTATTTCTTCATCCTTGTCTGATTATCACCTCCTTGATAGCTTCCTTTGAGCTACTATTTCTTATCACCTTGTATATTTTGTTTCTCTTGGTTTTACTAAGTCTTTAGACTCACCTTGTTCAAAACCTTTATGGCCTTTCTTCACCTACACCCCATTTTCTAGAATGTCCACCAATTGAGCAGAAGTGCGAATAGTATCGCTAGTCGAGTCTTTGGTGTATTGTGAACCCTTTGTGCCTAGATTATTTGTCATTGTGTGAATGTGTGATTTGGATCTTTTTATTGTTTGCTGGAAATCTTGTGGTTATACCTACAAGTTTCCATGTCTTATAATAAATAGTTAATGTCATAGATATAGATGGGTTGGGTTTGGTTTGTCTTGTCTCTGTCTTTGCTGTTTTCTGGAGCAGTCTGCAATGTTTCTTTTATATCTCGAGATCTGATGATGCAAAATTCATAAAACTTTTCTGGGAACAACTAGACTTACCCATGGTTCATGTCCAACTGGAATCACCCTCATAGCTGTTATATGTTAAGAGATATTCCTGTTTCAAGTTGAGGTTTCTGCGCAGTCTGGAACCTGAAACAAAATTTGTTCTTTCCTGTTTTACGCAATTTTAGTTTCTGAATCTGGGAATGACGGTTAAAACAAAGTTGTAGAGAATTTCGAGACCTTTCCAGAAAGTCCAGAATCAACTCCATAAGATCTATGTAACTCGAATTATGGCTATTTTACTGCAGTGTTGTTAGAATCTCTCGTCTAGAAAATTTCAGATTCACCTATACCAACTGCTCTTTGATGACCCCAGATAGGGTAGACTTTCATATTAGTTCAGTTATTTTTGTTGATAAGAAGGATGGTGGTCAGAGAATGTGTGGTTACTATAGATCACTCAATGATGTTACAATCAAGAACAATTATCCTTTGCCTAGAATTGATGATTTGTTTGATCAGTTGAGAGGTACTTGTGTGTTCTCAAAGATTGATCTTCGTTCTAGCTATCATCAACTGAAGATTCGTGCTAGTGACATTCCAAAGACAGTTTTCACTACAAGGTATGGTCTATATGAGTATACTGTTATGTCATTTGGATTGACCAATGCTCCTGCATACTTTATGTACATGATGAATAAGGTGTTTATGGAGTACTTGGATAAATTTGTGGTTGTGTTCATTGATGATATACTAGTGTTTTCTAAAACTGAGGAAGAACATGCTGAACATCTGAGGTTGGTATTGCAAAATCTTAGAGATCACAAGTTGTATGCTAAGCGAAGCAAGTGTGAGTTCTGGTTGAAGGAAGTTTCTTTTCTTGGTCATGTTGTCTCTAATGGAGTTATTTCTGTTGATCCAAGCAAGGTGAGAGATGTGTTGAATTGGAATCCACCAACCAGTGTTACTGAGATTCATAGTTTTCTTGGTTTAGCTGGTTACTACAGAAGACTCATTGAAGGGTTTTCAAAGCTTGCAAAGCCTATGACAACCTTGTTAGAAAAGAATGCCAAGTTTGTCTAGTCTGATCAATGTCAAGCCAACTTTGAAGAGCTAAAGAAGAGGTTGACTACAACACCTACGTTGATACTGCCAGATCTAAGTAAGAGTTTCTCTATTTATTGTGATGCTTCTCATACTGGTTTGGGATGTGTTATTATGCAAGAAGGTAGAGTTGTTGCTTATGCATCTAGACAGTTGAGGAAACATGAATTGAATTATCCTACTCATGATTTAGAACTTGCTGCTATAGTACATGCTTTAAAGATTTGGAGACACTATTTGATTGGACATAAGTGTGACATATATACTGATCATAAGAGTTTGAAAAATATCTTCACCTAGTTTGATCTGAACTTGAGACAGCGCAGATGGTTAGAGTGGATCAAGGATTATGATCTGGAGGTGCATTATCACCCTAGGAAAGCCAATGTTGTTATAGATGCTCTCAGCAGGAAGAGTGGAGTTCATGAGTTGTTGATGTCAGCCATGTCAGATGAGTTGTGTGATGAGTTTGCACACTTGAACTTGGGTTTTGTTGTCAATGCAGTAGAGATGGTGATGGAACCAACACTTGAGCAGGAGATCCCTAAAGGTCAGTTGCAGGATGGAAAACTGAAAGAGATAGCAGAGAATGTCGTAATTGGTAAGTCACCTGGTTTTCGCAGGGATGATACTGGAACTTTGTGGTTTGGTCATCGTTTGTGTGTACCTGATGATTTGGTTTATGAAGAGTATCCAGTTAAGGTTCTTGAAACAACAGAAAGAGTCACCAGAAGCAGAGTCATTAAGATGTGTAAGGTTCAGTGGAATCGGTATTCAGAGGCAGAAGCAACTTGGGAAAGAGAAGATGATCTGAGGAAATCATACCCGCAGTTGTTTGAGTAAGCCAGATAATCTCGAGGACGAGATTCTTTTAAGGGGGGTAGATTTGTAACACCCCAAAATTTGCATTGTTTTGAAAAGTGCTAAATTGATTTAATTATGTTTCTCTTGCTATGCATTTAATATAATTAAACTATATATGTTTTGGAGAATTAAAATTTATCATGTAGCAACATGTTTTAGCATTCATGCTGGTGCATTTGTTGTTCTGTTATGAGTAGTTTTGAAAAGAATCCAAAACTGTGTTTGAAAAGGGATTTGAAAATGATTTGCAAAATTCAGTTCTGGAAAATTGTGAAAACTCTCTTTTATTCAATTCTCCTTCATTCCCCTTCTGGTCCGGTTGGCCCAACTCCATGGCCCAGCCGAAGCTGGCCTCCTCTCCCCGCAGGCCTGGTTCCCCTCCACCCTCCTTTTCCCTATGGGGCCGGCTCGGCCAAGGCCCAGTTCGGGAGCACCCGCGCCCTTTGCCCTTATGCCGCTGACGCCCCTAGCCCGCACGTCAGCGTCGGCCTCCCCCTTCCCCACGCCGAACCAAGCAGGGCAGCCGTGCTCAAATCCCGCAATCATCCCGTATCCTTCGGGATTTCTTCGAATTGAAATTGAACTTGGCAAATAATCCGACTCCTTGTCAATTTTCGCACCCCTCGTTCCCATCTATTCGCCCCTCGACTTGCCCTAGCCACGGAACGCCGCCGCCGCAGCGCCGTTCGCGAGTTCCCGGAGCCGCCACCTCCATTGAAGGCAGTAAGAGCTCCTCCGCCACCCGATTGGCTTCCTCCTCCTCTTGATCAAGGTTCGAGTACCCCCGAACTAATCCACGTTCTCGATATCGCATTTCGTCGCTCACGCCGCCTTGCCACCGCTCACAAGAAGCCCGCATCCGCCCCATCGAGTCTCCTGCTTCCTCTGGGTCAACTCTGCTCTTGAAAAAACACTTGGGTGAGTTCGCTTTTCCTCCCTCTTTCTCTCGGTGCTTTCGTTTTGCGATTTGGTGGCCTGTAGGCCCCGTACCACTTGCGCCGCCGACCTCCTCGCCGGGACCCATGGAGAACCGACGCGCCAGATCTTGTTCCCGGCCGGCCACCCTCTGTTCCCTCCCCCATCTAATCTCGTTCATCCATTCCCGATCGGATGGACGGCAGACGCCGATACCCCTTCGGCCGGGTCCTTTTGCAAAAGAGACCCCGACTGTTTGCCCCTCTCAACCCACCCTCTATGGCGTACTTCGTTGTTATGCTTTCGCCTCTGGAAAGCGTAGTCCTTCTCGGTTTTGTTTTATTTGAATTTAGATGAAAATCAATATTTATAGATCTGCCATCTGATTTCAAATGCTTATAACTCTCTCATTTTAAATCCGTTTTGACCCGTTCGAATTGCGTTAGATTCGTAATAAAATTATCTTTATGTTAATACCACTGTTAGTTATATTTTAAACTGTTTAGTTTCGTGAGTAGATTTAATTTAATATCTTTTTATAGGACACCTTGTTTAAATCATAACTTCATCGTTTTAGCTCTGTTTTTCATGCACGAAATGTCGATGTGATCGTAGCGATACATAGATTAGTTTTATAAACTTTTTATCTTATTTTCTTATTGTTGGTGTACTGTTCTAATCATAGCTTTGTTTGCTTCGTGTATGTTTGCCCGTTGGTTGTATGGTGTTGTTTGATGATCGGTTATAGACGTTGACCACCAGTTGAAGAGTCTGAGGTTTTCTTTAATCAAGACCAGTAGTACCAGCAAGAATACTACGAAGAAGGCAAGTATAACATGGGATTATCCTTGTTGTCCTATTCATGAATAAAATATAATTCATACGCATGATTCCTTGATTACCATAGTTTGATCCTAGAGATTGATATCCTGAATACCTTGTCACCTATGTTTTGATCACCACATATGATTAGTATTGCTAGTGCTCATACCAGATGTACATGATCTTAATGTATTAATGACTATATGCAATAATGGTAAAACCCGCCTTTTAGCAACATTGGACTATAGGAGCTTATCTGTAGGGCAAAAGCTGAGATATACAATACAACCATGGGGGCTATAGGGCTCTAGCTTTAGCTCAGTATGGGGACCTTTTCTAGCTCGTTCAGTGGTTACCTTTATGGCGCAAAATGGTGCGTGGCGAGACGGGTATAGTGTGGTTCCTAATCTATGGGCATAGCCGCGAAGGAGTGTGACCGTAGACAGGTTGGCTCTACATCCCCCTGTCATGAACCTTGCGGCCCTAGCTTGTTAGACGAACCTTTGAAAGGTTTCATAGTGAACCCTGCCGACCTTCCTTGGAAGTGGGTCAAGAGGCTGATCTCCTCGGGCGAAAGGATAAATCATGACTCGTGGGTAAAGATGTAGCGCAGAGTTAAAAACTATCATGATAGTCGTGCTCATAATTATTTGGGTTCTTATTTCAATGTGGCTTATGAAAGTATTATTTATTTATTGTATCATTGTCATTTACTTTATGATCATTGATATTTGAGCTTATGCATTACCTTGACAATTGTTGATATTAATATGAACTTGACCTACTTAAAATGTTTACCGCTATGAACCATGCATATCCATTTTGAGCTTCATGAACCCCGTGTTATATTTGTTGAGTACGTATGTGCTCACCCTTGCATTCAAACACCACAGATGAAGATTGGGTTGATGATTACTGAAATGAGTACTAGACTTGGAGTCAACCAGTCCCTAAGCAGCTTCCACAGATGTCGTCGTCTTAGCTTCAGTTTATTTGTTTAAAACTTTGTAATGAATATTTATTTCGCTATGTAATAAGCACTATGATGGTACTTTTTATAATTTGTCAACTCATGTGTGCGACTTTTCCTAGAGTGCACATGAGCCTTTTATGCACTTGTTTTTGTTCTTAAAAACGGGCGTGACAAGATCCTTGTGGCCTTTCCTGTATGCGATTATCGCCTGTTATAGGGTTCTCTAGTTGTCGTATACACGATTAGAGTAGTAAGAATAAGTGTAACCGTGGTGCTTATACTTAATCTCACCTTTGGTTATTGCTTGTTGCACGGATTGTTTGTGGTAGCTAGCAAGAGCTGACAACCTTGTCTAGTCGTTGTATTCCACCACGTGTTTATAGGCAAGTTCTTAAAAGATAAGGCCCCCATAAGAAGAGGGCGTGGTCCGGTAGGAGTTTTGTCCTCCTAATGATCTATCCCCTCACCTAGCATACATGTATTGAGGAATCAATTGATGTTTATCTCAGCTGAGTGCCATAGTTAAATCTACAAAGGTAGAGTTGGAATCACATGAGTCCTTTACTCTCTCATTGTCCTCCCACATACTTATACTCACTAGTCATCTCTTACTTATCTTTATCAGTTTGTTACATCATCACCTTCCTATCATTATATCGATTACCCCCTTACACTAGTTGGTACTAATTTGAGGTGATCTCTAGGATCTCTCTATTATTATTATTTCTAGCTCTACTTTCCTTTGGGAGAATATAAATACGATACCCCGGAATACTCCTGGGTGAAGTGCTACAACGGTATAATCTGTGCGCTTGCGGATTTATCCAATAGTCATAAGAAATACCAACAACCTGCAAGAAAGATTTTGGTCTGCATTTGTCAAAAACCACTTCATTTCTAGTTAGCTAAATAGCCCATAATAGAGCTGCTGCTGCAATTAGAAGCAATAAGTTGTGTTTGGAACCACCCAATTTTGACCAATGGTTGAACATATCATCCATATTTATAGGTTTTGTTATGCCAAACACTATATGTATTACGCGCCACAAGAATTTCGCATATGAACAATTAAAAAAACAGATGTTGAATAGACTCTGGTAAATGAAAAAAGCAACACTTCTTGTCACCATTCCAATTACGTCTAGATAGATTGTCTTTAGTCAAAATCACTCCTTTTTTAGATACCACAAAAATACTTTGATCTTCATAGGTAACTTAGCACGCCAAATCTCTTGGGACACTCTTACACCATTGCTAACTAACGCAACATACATAGATCTTACAGAAAATTGCCCCAACGAATGTAGCGACCAAACAAGTATCCCTACCTTCATGTAAGCTCACATTGCATAACGAAGAAACAATTTTGTGCCAATCCCTCAGGTTGTTACCAATAACGATCTACGAAACGAAATATTTAGTGGAACCAAACTGAGTATAGAAGCCACAGAGTCTTGTTTTCTCCTAACAATGTTAAACAACGAAGGATATTTTAACTTCAAGGGCTGATTTCCCATCCAAGTATCTTCCCAAAATCGAGTCTGGGTTCCATCAATCAACTTGAACGAACCATACCCCATGAACAAGTCTTTCACATTCGTTAGGCATTTCCAGAAATGTGAGTCTGTTTGCTTTTTGGAGCAGACACCTATAGTTTTACCTTTGATATATTTATTTCTCAATAGCTCTTGCCACATCCCTTGTTCATTGCAAAGTTTAAAAAGCCATTTGCTCAATAAACATTTGTTTTGTATATCCAGATTTTGTACCCCCATACCACCTTGATTGTTTGGTTAGTATATTAAGCTCCATTTCACCAATCAATATTTTCTCTTATGTTGATCATTTTGCCAAAAAAATCTTGATCTAAAACACTCTATATTCTCTAACACTCCTTTTGGGACCTCAAAAAAAGACATCATAAACATCGGAAGACTTGACAATACCGAGTTTATGAGCACTAGTCTACCTCCCACAGTTAACATTTTTCCTTTCCATCCACTTAGTCTTTTCTCGATTCTTTCCTCTATCACCTTCCTATCTTTATTATTAAGTTTTCTAAAATGCATGGGTAATCCTAGGTATTTGAAAGGGTATTTACCAATGTCACAACTGAACATTTGAGAAAACGACACTTCATATTCTTTTGCTTTGCCAAAGCAAAAGATTTTACTTTTATGAAAATTGATTTTTAGACCAGATAATTGTTCAAATGTGCATAATAAAAGCTTCATATTTAGCGCTTTGTCAATATCATGGCTCATAAAAATCATCGTGTCATCCGCATACTGTAGGATTGATAGACCATCATTTACTAGATGTGGAATAACCCCTTCCACCTGTCCTGCTTCTTTAGCTCGGGCAATGAGTAGAGCCAGCATGTCTGTCACTACGTTAAATAGTATAGGAGACAGTGGATCACCTTGCCTTAATCCTTTTCTTGTTTGGAAATAATTTCCTAGCTGGTCATTAACTTTTATATTTACATTTCCACCTTGCATGAAACATTCAACCCAATTACACCATTTCTGTGAGAATCCCTTCATCCTCAACGCTTGCTGAACAAAACTCCATTTGACTTTGTCGTATGCCTTTTCAAAATCAATCTTAAAAATAATCACATCTTGCTTTTTTGTGTGTAACTCATGAATTGTCTCATGAAGTACAACCGCTCCTTCCATGATATTTCTTCCTGGTATAAACGTTGTTTTGTGTTGGCCGAATGATTTTTTGGGCAATGGTAGGAATCCTATTTGTGGCAACTTTTGTGAAAATTTTAAATGAGACATTCAACAGACATATAGGTCTGTATTGTTGGATCAATTTTGCATCATTATTCTTTGGTAAAAGAATTATAGTTCCAAAGTTAAGGCGATGTAAAGGCAGGGTCTCTTCATGGAATTCCTAAAACAAAGACATCAAGTCTTCTTTTATAGTATTCCAGAAGACTTGATAAAACTCTGGTGGGAACCCATCTGGCCCTGGTGCTTTGTTGTGCTCCATCTGGAAAACTGTTGCCCTCACTTTAGATTCAGAAAATTGATCAATTAAGAACTCAGTTTCCTGTTGAGACACTTGTGGAATATCATCAATATTTGATTCATCTAGAGTTATAGAGGAACTTTCGGATGGACCAAACAAATTCTTATAATATGTAGTGATATGCTTTTTGAGGTCAGCATCTCCACATATTACTCTATCTCCATCTTAGATTATCAGTTTAACTAGACCTTCCCAGTGGTAGAATATAAATGACAACCTGATAATACTCTAGGTAAAATGCTACAATGGTATATTAATCTGTCCGCTTGTAGAATCATTTGTTCTTTATAATTTCATATCCATCATTATTTATTTCTGCCTAGTCACACATAAAATAGAATATTTCATAAGTATCATTAAATATTCCTAGCTCTATAATTGAGGATGACAACCTAGTTCCATGCTCAGGAGTATAAGGTAAAAGATAGTGGCTAGTTGTTAAAGACAAGTTAATTACATACCATACATTTTTGGCGCCATTGCTAGGAACCTCGGTTCTTGGTGATGACGTTATAAATGTCGACACATGTATAGTACTACCAAAGACCTTGAGATGATTCACATTTGGTTTCATCCCATGACATGCCTCAAAAGGTGTTTTGTTCTATAGACTCTTTGTGGGTGATCTGTTCAAGACATAAACAGCTGCAGATATAGCTTCAGCCCAAAACTTTGAGGGTACCTGCATGGTCTTCATCATATACCTAGCCATTTCAACTATGGTTTGATTTCTTCTCTCCACTACCCCATTCTGCTAGGGAGTATAGGGAGTAGTGGTGTAGTGTTTGATGTCTGACTCGTACAGAACACAGAGAACATACTGGAATTTAATTCTCCCCTCTGTCAGTTCTCAATGTCAGTTTTTGTCCTCTCCTTAATTTTATTGAAGAAAAATAAGGTTGGATCTTTAGTCATTAGAAATTCTACCCACATATATCTGCTAAAATCATACACTACCAGCAAAAAATATGAGCAACCACCTAGTGTTTCAGGCTTGATCTGACCACACAAATTAAATCAGCATGAACTAGTTCTAACCCTTTATCAGCTCTAAAACCAGAAGTGGAAGGGAATGGAGCCCTATGTTGTTCTAGAGCACAACCATCACAAACCTGTTGTACATGATCAACAATTGGCATTCCTGTCACCATCTCCTTCATGCCCAAATCCCTGAGGGCTCTAAAATTCAGATGACCAAATCTACCATGCCACAACCATGCTTCACTATTGTGACTCATCAGATAGCAGATAGGATTGACTAGCCCCAACTTGACAGTGTATAGCATGTTCCCAGTTCTAGGTGCAAATATTAACAATGTACTTTCAAAATCTAGCACATTCAGTCTACCATTTTTCAGTTACACCTCACAACCCCTTTCTTCTAATTGACCCAAACTGGTGATATTGCTCTTGAGTTTAGGGATATAATAAACATTACTGAGTACCTTATGTTGTTGTTGATGACCTTGCACCACTATGGAGCCAAGACCATGGATCTTGAAAAAAGAGCCATCACCAAAGCGTACTATTCCTCGTATCTTGTTGTCAATGTTAGTTAGAGCTGCTTGATTCCCTGTCATGTGATTGCTGGCACTAGTATCCAGCATCCATACTCCATTTGGACAATCAACTGACAGCACAATTTTCAGCAAGATGAACAAGTTGCACCTGCTCCTCCTCAGTACTAAGCAGTACTGCTGCTTTAGTTTCTCCAAAAGCCATGTTCACCTCCAGCTGCTTAGCTAGCTTCTTTTCCTTCTTCGAGCATTTACAGTCCTCCGCCCAGTGACCATAGATGCCACAGTTGCGGCATCGACCCTTCTTGGCATCCCCATCGAGGTAAGCTTGACATCTCCTATCGCAGTGCCACCATCATGGTGTGCCGACGACTGTTTCCCATTTGAGTAACCGCTACCTGAGTCACTGCTACCTCCATCTTTTGACCTAGATTGGAGACGATGCTTGTGTTCTCCATCCACTCCTCCTCGACCAGTAGTAACCGCCCCACTTATCGGTGATCTACTCGACTTTCTCGTCAAGTCATTCCTCCACTGCACGAAGATGGCCAATCAACTCCTCCACTGTGAGCTTCTTCAGATCAAGAAACATCTCGATCGACACAACCACTCCACTGAACCAAGGAGGCACCACACACAGTAATTTCTTGACAACACGCATGTCCTCCATGGTTTCACCGAGTGTCCTGAGATTGGCAGCAAGGTTGGGGATGCGCGTGCCAAAATCATCGATTGTCTCCCCCTCCTTGAACTTGATGTTCTCGAACTCGGTCAAGAGATTTTGGGCGCAGACGTCCTTCACACGATCTACTCCTAGGTGCATTGTTTGCACCACCACCAAGCCTCCTTCACAATCTTCTTGCTCGCCAGAGTATGCCACATCTCCTTTGGCATCGAACGTAGGAGTGCACTCATAGTCTGTCGATCTTGGGCGCGCTTAGGGTTTACACTCGGATCTATCACCTCCCAAATCTCCAGGGCTTCATAATTACAGTACATGAGAATAGCCCACTCAAGGTAATTGGGTCTTGTCAGCATTGGCCACATCAGCATACTCTCCTTGATGCCGCCGGCGCCAGAGCTCGAACCTTCCCCCATCTTCTTCTCTGGTGTCTTCCGCGGCGCCACCTACTTCTTCTTAGGCGGATCCTTCGGTGGGCGCACGGACCCACTGTAGAACATCCATGACTCTGTTACTAGTTGTTGGAACACCGATGATCACCATCGATGTCACGCTCCGGATCAGGTCACAGCGATCGAGCTTGCCGCGGTCACCGCGGTCAGGTACACACACACACGCGAGAGAGAGAGAGAGAGAGTAGAACACAAGAAGTTTTCAACTGCGGATGTCGCAGCCTTTTACTGATGCATATTGTTCTGTATATACACGGTCTTGATCCTACATCCCCACCACACTAAGCCGCTGCACGATGCGCCGTCATTTGCGGACGCCCGTGCGACATGCACGACGTGCACAACGTGGCGAGGAGAAATGGCCTGGACATGGTCACGGCGCACCAACGTTTAGTCTCTGCGGTGCCCACGATTCTACGCAAAATAAAAATGTGCTTGTAACAAGATAACAAACTAAGCTGATGCATCTAAATGTTGGATACACATTTGACACAATTACAGGATGCCAATGCAACAAGAAATAATCCTTTTGGAATCCATTTGAATCTAAGTGGCTTCAGTGGAGAATCCTAGCACTGCTTAGACTTGACTATATCAAGGGCTTTCTCTTTCATACCTAGGCACCTCATCACAAACCACACGGGCTAACATCTGACATATGAGATTGAGGATAAGATGCTTCAGTCCAACCCTATTAGACTGAGCCGTCTCCAACACCTATTCCACATTTTGGGTTAGATACAATAAAAGATCACGCAACCCAGACTGAGCCGTCTCCAACAGCATAGATAACTTCACGTGGATGCATTGTCCTCATCGAATCACTTGCATCCCTTCAAGAGAGAGAGAAAGAGTCATAGCAGAGACAGACTATCAGCTCGTTTGGGTCGTGGAGCAGGGGTGACCTTTATTTGCCTTTCCTCTCTCCTCTCATGCAAAATACATCTCTGTTTTGGATCTTCTGTTGGAGGACGAATTCAAGGACGCAAACCACTATACACGATGCATTTTGTGTCTGGGTACCGCTGTTGGAGACAGCCTTAGACCGAATGGGTTGGACTCCAAGCAATGACTTGTTTAAGTCAGGCGGTGTGCCCTAGACACAACTCAAGTGAACCATTTGTCGTTTTAAAAAACTTCACTCTCTTCTTCATAGTGGGAAATGATATTTTTTATTAGGCTCAATATCCACGAGCAAATTTGACAAATGATAGGGTCTACCAGCAAAATCCACTTTTCTCGGTCCTGTTGTAAAGACATCTCACTTTGTGTCCCGTGTGGCAAATTTTCCCTCACCATTAATTTTGATTGATCATATTCCTTTTGCCTAGCTTATTAAGTTATTATATAGATGTTGTGGCCATCAGCCTTCTTGGCTTCGGCGTTGTTGGCTTGTCGCCACCACCCTAGGGTTCCTATATATATTGATTAATTGGAATTTCGAATTGGCGTTGAGGACACATATTTGCTACTTGAATGACTAAAGGCCGTACTTATCACCAGACTGGTGTGTTTTCTTCCTTGGTCACATACTTATTGCGTATATATAGAGTAGTGAATGCTCGTCCATGATGAAGTTGAGACCCGTTCCTGTTCGTGTGATTAGAGTCTCTGATATAGGGGCCACCAACAAAAACTTCTTTGGACTAGTGTAAAGTTCAAATACAAGATCCTATAGTGTTTGGTGTATGCTCCAGTGCACCAATAAATCAATAAGAGACGCTGATACCAGTCATCAAATTAAAGGACCTCTATGACTCTATCTCACCATAAGCTTAAGTGGAGTGGCCTCTCCGATCCAAATACTTCCTCTGTCTCTGAAAGAATCAATTCCTAAAAATTTTTGAACAAACTAATGAAAAAGAGAAAAGACTATGATGCCCCTTATTAAGCCGCTAGACCTTAGTAGCTTTTCAGTTCCGAGATTCTTAATTGAAGGGTTCTTAATTGAAGGGTGTTGGTATGGAGTATTAAATGTTGTTGTCAAATCAACTTAGAGAACTGGAGAATTTGGAGAGATTGGAGAATTTGGAGGGCAAGAGACGTGAAAGAGGGAGGTGGGGTGTGATTAAATGTGACCAGGATTTGACTCAAATGCAACACATTACATATGAGCGGTCGTGGAACTTCCACCCTCTCACTTATTGGCTACTTTTTGGTATGGACCCCACTTGTATGTTGCTTTTGGCAGGCCATGGACCACATGTATCCATGTAGCCAGCTCAAGATGTTTAGCTCAATCCAAAAGATGGGGTCTTGTCACCCAAAAAGTTTGCATGTATGTGGGTCCTAGCACAAAAAGCAACCAATCATGTGCCAGCAATAAACTCCACGGTCGATGATACGCAATGATTTTTCGGACTGCAGGATTCACTACGTCATTTTTCATTTTGCGTGATGGGCCTTTTACATTTACCAAAGCGGACAAACGCGCCCGCTTAGAACTTAAGGTCACCATAAATCAGAAATAACTATGGCAGACATTTTTTGCGCGCTGCGGTTAATACATCACATAAAATAAAATAAAATAAAATAAAAAAGCCCACACGACCACCGATCTGGGCCACACGGGCTCCGATCTGGGTATCAAATCCGCCGCTCCGGTGGCCAGATCCGCTGCTCCGGTGGCCGTATCCGGGTGCCATGGCCGTTGCTTGCCGGATCCTTCACGGTTCGGCCTAGGAGAAAGAGAGAGTGAGATAGAAGAGCTGGGGTGAGGATTGAGACATGCCATTACCTGGATCTTGCCAGGAAGCCATGGCCACTACGCAGCGCCGCAGCGTCGCCCCACGCGCGGCAACGCCGCCCTGAAGGCCGTCCATCGTGCGTCGTCCCGCGCGCGCCGCGCCGCCCCACACGCGCCGCCTAGAGATCCGTCCCGCGCCACGTCGCCCAGCGCGCGCCGCGAGAGACGCGCCACTCACGCGCCCTCAGCCTGCCATGGTCGCCGCCGCAGCTCGCCGGCCGAGCTCGAGCCGCCCTCTGCGTGGTGAGAGAGAGAGATCGAGGAGAGATGAGGGAGATGCGAGGGAGAGAGAGGAGGGAGATGCGAGGGAGAGGAGCCGCCACCGAGGCCCTCTGTTGCGCGTGAGAGGAGGCGGAGGCTGCGCGTGGGAGAAAAGAGTGGGAGGATGAAACCTTAGTTCACGTATTTATATGAAGACGACTAACGGGCTTGGATTGGACCTGTTGGGCCGTGACATTAATCGTGACGGGCCTTTAAGGATATCCACTGCGGTAAATCGATTCACCACAACGGGCTTCTTAACACGTCCGTCACGGTAAATAGGGTAGTTTCCGTGGCGAACATCTTAAGAAGCCCGCCACGGTATTTACCGTGGCGGTCAAAAGTGTCCGCCACGGTAAATAAAAAATACCAGCTATGGTAAATCGTGGGATTTTCGCAGCAGGCAAAAATTGATGTCCGTCACGGAGGGCTTATTCAAGAGGTTGTGCAAGTTCGTTTTTGTAGTAGTGATAAAATGGGTCAATTAATAGACCTTCAACTCTAGAGATTGATTATTTTGTGGACAAATCTTTGCTCTACAAATTGATTCTTTCATGACAGAGAGACTACAGTATTTGAAGATAAAAAATGAATCACTAATCCAAGGATTGTTTTAGAAAAAATGAAGGAACACAAAATTATGGCAATAATAACGAAAGGAAACAAAAGAAAACAATATATTATAATATATTAATGGAAAGAAATGCGCATATGAGTGCGATCGCTTGCCGCTTGGATATACAGAACACGTCTTGATAAGACAGACAGTGTAAACGGTCCGACAAATGTGTTAACCGCTTCTTCCCGTCATCGAATAAAACCGCTACACCCTTGATCGCCCGCCATTTCTCTCAAACGCGCGGTCGCCTCACCCCCGCGACGGCGCGGTGCGCTCCGCCTACCATCGAGTAATGGCCGACGACGGCTACAACGATGGTGCCGACGGGCAAGGGACCTACGACCCGTTCCTTGTGCCGGACGGGTTCAATGACGATATCCTCTACTTACTGGACATGAACGGCGGCATGATGGACCCGCTGCCGCTGCAGCCAGCACCGGCGGAGCAAAGCGCCATCGCAGCCGCAGGTCCTTACGTCGACACTAATCTCCTAGAGTGGCCGCCACCGACCCTGGGCATAAACGACTTCGCCGTCGACAACAGCGCTCCTACGCAAAATATCCTGCTTGCCGACGATCCTACTACTAGCGGTACGCAAGACGTCGGCGCTACAGGTACGTCGGCGACGGCACCAAGGCCGTCGTCGGCGTCCTTCTCTGCCATGCACCAGAACGCGCCGCTAGACTGCACCGGCTGCCAGGTTCTTCGAGAAGTCGTGCACTGCAACGGTAGACACACGTCCTACTCCTACTCTACTGGCATGTACTTACATATGGACGGACGCCGATCGATCAAACACTTACGTCTTGGCTGCGAATTTCTAGGGTTTGAAGCGACAAAGTTGAGTATACATGGGATCGCCGCCGGGTGTTCCACCATGCAACCCTAGAGGTGTATCGCATAGACTCCAACAGCCTGGCAGTGACGATGACAACGCAACTGACGCATCAATCCTACGTCGAGTAAGCTGCTTGCATTGGACATTTGGACTCCTAGATTTCATGCATATTGTTTTGCAATTTTTTCAGATGCATCATCTACTAGTACGTAATCTGATGGCATTGATGATCTGAGCAGTTTCAGGGGTCGGGACTACGTGTGGGTCAAGCGCTACCTGACGGACTACGCACAGCAGCGTTCTGGCGGCGGCTACGTCGTCCTGCAGGACTCGATCTCGGCGTTCCAGGATGCCCTGTGCACCAGCATGGTCTGCGGTGGCCACGCCGCCGACCACCGTGAAGCAGTAGCACAAGACATTAATGGTGGCCATGCCGATGACCACCGTGAAGCAGTGGCACTAGAGATTACTGGCGGCCACCATCGAGTAGTCGGCGGCCATGCTGCTGATCACGGCGGCGCTGCGCAGGCACCTGCTATGATTGAGGAGGGCAACGACGTGCTAGCAGAAGCACCTGCAGGTTGGTTCTTGCTGCACAACTGATCATACATATGCTCTTGTCATTTTCAGTTTTCATCATTCTTTGTAACTAATAATGTTGTCGTTTATTCCGTTACGAAGTCTCCATATATACCGTTTCAAATCTACAGGGCCATCTGAACCAATTGCTATGGAGCAAGGACGACGACAAGAAGTTTGCCCGGCTGCCAAAACTGCACTCGCGATCCAGGTACCATTGTACATCATGATGATCCATAAGTTTCTTTAACTATATATGGTGGACAGTGTCCTACCCGAATAGTATTTGATTACCACGTAAAAACCCTAATATTAGATTAATTAATTCTGGAAACCCAGACTAAATCTACGGTAGTCTACCACAAGAGAGATAGATTTGTGGCATATTCACTAATAAGAAAACAACAATCACGCCCTAGCATAAGAGCAAACGATGGTATAACAACAGATACATTAAAAAAGAGAAGCAATAACAACACTAGGGTACATAAACTAGACAATGATGTCTCTAGGGAGGTGAATAACGCTGCAACGTAATCGTGATCTGCCAAACAACAATAGGTGATCCCCAAGATATTGGCAAGGCTTTCACCCGAACCTTGTGCTGAGGTGTTGAGCAGGCCAATACAAGAGACGACAACAACAAGTTCTTCCACATGATGCCTTTGAGAAGGAGATTCTCATTACTTGCCCAGATTGATTTGAGCCGAGCTATAATCACCCAAAACCTTTGCTAGTGCTCCCACCATTGACTGGCCCGAAATGGAGGGAGGCACGCATCGACAAGGATCCATGCTTGGACGCACGGGGTGCCTGGCAAGTGATCACACCTAGACAAAGGTGGCACACTACGACGGTGGGAGGTGCACACCGGCAAGCATGTGCTAGCCGCCGCCACACTATGCGGAGCCATTCTCGAACTCGCCGGTGATAGTTGGAGGCACGCACCAACAAGGCACCTATGGGCATGTAGCCCCGCTGCTAGCAACCCCGCGGACAAACTGTGCGCATTGCACCGTTGTTGGGCCCTTCAAAACAAGAGCCAAGAAGAAAACAGGCATGCAGCCTTATCGTCGGCATGCCCACAGCCAAAGTATGTGCCCCACTCAATTGCAGGGGCAAGATAACAGTGTCTGCTTCCGAGACTATGACCGTCGTCCCATGGGCGGCGCCATCATGTACCCCGCTCATATCTGAATGAGGAGGGGAGCCTTAACGCACTCCCGGGGTACCAAGAGGGGGAAGTTGCCGCCGCCGAACTAGTACTCTTCATTGACAAAGAAGAAGCAGCGCAATTAGATAGTCGTGTGCCCAAGCCGTGCATCCGCACTGGGAGGGGCACAAAGATCCAAGGCCAGGATAACTGGATTCGGCCAGTCAGCTTGCTATTGCCGTTCATTGCTCCGGACACTGTGGGCCACCCTGCACTCGAGGGCCCACAACTCGCCTAGGAGAAGGCCTCGCCACCACCATCCTAGGGAGTTGTGTAAGCTTCTTGCGATCCCCACCAGCAGCAAGGGGACGGGAGCGAACAGATGGCTGGCGGTGGTAGCTAGATGCTTAGGAGTCGTTCGGTTCCTGTGGAATCATGGCCGGGAACTAATCCAGACCGGATTGCTTCTCTAATGCCTTGTTCGTTTCTATCGGATTGATCATAATCCGGGGAATTGTTGCGGCTCATTTTCAATCCGGATGGGGACTAAAATGTGTGTTCGTTTTCACCGGATCCGGAATTTAAACCAACCGGAATAAAAACTTGCTTCTTTTTTTCTTGTCTATGACACGGAACGAAACGGACCTTCGGGAAGCTATTGGGTAGGGTCGGAGGTTTGTGTTCCAGTGAGGTTTTCTCTCCAATCTTAGACGAGACATATACAGTATATTGGAGTGGAGGGAAGGCCATAGCTAGGCACTCACGGCAGTCGGTGGGTTGTCACCACACTTGATCAGGACAATGCAAGGGAGGGTTCGGAAGAGGTCGTACGTGAAGCAAAGATGTTTAATTAATTGTCTCATCTTTATTATTAATTAGAGGATAAGCATTTCATACTACCATGCCAAATCAATATAATATAAATAATATAATGCAGCTAATTAAACAGAGCTCATTTGGTTATCTCATGTTTGCAGAGGGAGAGAGCGAGCAATCTGCAGCTGGACGACATTGCGCGCTACTTCCACCTTCCGATGGTGGAGGCCGCCATGGAACTCCGCATTTGTGCCACTGTCCTCAAGGGCACCAGCCGTAAATTCCACATACGACGGTGGCCTTACCGCAAGGTACCTAGCTAGATCCTGGATCAATGTTCTTCCTAATCTCGCTCTTGAATTTGTATCTCCTCATGATGAGTTCTAATACACATTATTAATGTTATGGTAATTAATGAGAGCAATGGGGATTTAATTAATTTACCTGCATGCAGGTTAAGAGCATTGACAGCCAGATCGCCAAGCTGAGAAGGGGCAATGGTGATCCAGCAGCCATGAGAGAGATAGAGAGGCTCACAGATTACAGGAGAAGGATATACACCGGTCTAGAGTGAATTCTAGAAACATTGTGCGCATTTTAATTACCTACTACATGCTATATTAGCGCCGCAGCTCCTTGTGTGTCATGTCTTGTAGTAAAAAAGGCCGATAATGAATGCAAGGTCAACATTCATTTTCTTTTGCAAGAGTTTCATGTGTGCTAATAATAATGAAAAGAATTATCATGTGTGACAGTAATACAAGCAGAGAACTAAGTTTAATAACAGCAGAAATAAACCTAGGATTAATTGCAACCAATATGATACTACTCGCTCCATCCTGAACAAATCAATTTTTGGATCGAGTTGTCTTAAGTCAAACTTGTTTATAGTTTGAATAAATTTATATAAAAAGAATGAAAATATTTATAACACCAAATTAGTATCAAGATATACCATAAAATCTGTTTATATAATACACTCATTTTGTTTCTTTTCAATGTTTGGAGGTGCTATCCTCCAAGTGCATAACCATAATTGCAATGTATGAAGGTAATATATAAACAAAATAAAGTATTTGACGTAATAAATATTAATACATGAAAACATAAAAAGAAACAGTGTTTCCCTATAAAATGATGTTGGGATCTGGAGAAATAAAAGACGAAGAGGTTAATTAACAGAAGTGTATGATTGTTGCTTTCACCATAAAGTTCCATTTTCTACCCAAGACCTTGGGACGGAACTAGGATTTGGACACCGGGGGCTATTCTGGCAAAGCCAATAACAATCATACATGATGAAATATACACATGCATATACTGAATTGGCATGGGCATATATAACAATTAAATTAGCATTTTTTTTGTGATGCAAAGAAACCTAATAGCAAACTAAATAAAATAAATGATTAAAATGAGGGAGAAAAGGGGGAACAAAACGTAATTAACATGAAGTCCTAAATTCTACCAATCAATATAAATCATAGGCCAAAAAACACAGAAATAATGGGAGCAAAGGAAAGGGTGAAGATAAGAGGAAGACTACTCTTAAACAACATAGATGCCATTAGAAATTTATACATACAGATAGCAGACAGACCTAATTACCATGCTAATTAGGCTATGTATTATGTGGCCAACCAGGGTGTTGGATAACTAAAAAAACACAACAATAATATGAACAATGAGAGGAAAGATAACATGAAGACTAATCAGAAACTGTATAGATGTGAAGATCAATACACAAAGAGCAAGCAAGCAAAGCAATAATTAGCAAAGTTACTAGCTAATAACTAAATGTACTAATTAACATCGATTGGGTATGTACTATTTTTCTTTGAGATGAGGATGTACTGTTTTTGGATGTCTCGAGCTAGAATTTGTTGCCTAGCACTACGGTTCTCTTTAGTTGACAGCTTGAGAATGCTGCATGGTCTAGATAGACTTCTTAGGCAAGATTTTGGGTGCCTAAGGACAGGATTCCTTGTCTGGCCGACAAATGCCTCCTATCCAAACATGTTCTACCTGCTAGGCCTCAATCCAAATAGGCTTCTACTTTGGGGCACTTAGACATGCGGGTGTCATCCCCTTTAGAGAAAGTATCGTAATGAGCTATAAGCAGACTAAATGCTGAGGTGGAGGAGAGAGGGAAGGAGAGAGAGAGAGAGAGAGAGAGAGAGAGAGAGAGGAGACGAAATGGGTTGTAAGCTTACAGCCAACTTGAACACAAGAACCAAGACATGTTGTGAGATAAACAAGTGGGTCATGTATTGATTGTGAAGATGAAACCATTATATGAGTGGGTTGAGAGATGAGCTAAAGCATCTATACAGTTAGCAGTTAGCTTTATTACTAGCCTTGCTCTTAGCACCCCCTCCTCTTAACGCACATGTTTAAACCTGGCTATTCCTCTTCTCCTTTTCATTTAGGGATTGTTTGTATGGACCCTGAGCCAAGTATCTATGTATAGGCATCCATCTAAACTAAAAAGTTTAATGTCCAAAAGTGATGCGTAGACCAAGCAGTTTGTCCAATCCTCAACCAATGCAAAGAAGTTATGACAAGGTCAAATTCTCATGGTGATGAAGTCTCTTGCATTTTAAGTTTGCTACTTCTATATACATTGTGTTAAACTCACTATTATACATATGCTACTTAATTTTATGTGTGTGCCACATGCCTATTGATAATATGTGCCCTGTGTACTACACATATTTAAGTGACGCCAACACAAATAGTGAGATTAGGGATCTATACAATGAGAGTTAAATTAACCGGTGGCCTTTGAATTTATAAAGATATGTCATATAGGTTGATGAACTTGTTAAGTAGTGCATCATAGGTCAATGCTAGCTATACGTTGGCATTTCACTTTGATGTGGCTTGACAACATGACACGTATATATTTTTACTTTTAAACCCTTATGTTGATTTTCCCCTTTGAAAATAGACCCTCCCCAGTCCTTCCTCTCGTCCCTACTCCTCCCTTCCTTGGTGCTGCAGAAGTCATGTAGTTCCTCTAGTTGCATTTTCATCGCCTATAGTGTGTGCACGGTTCATAGTGAACTTGAAATCCCCTATTAGTTGCCTCATGTGCATGGTGTTCTGTCGTAACGTACTTTGTGTGTTAGGAGATTGGAAGGGAAACAAGGAGATCGTGCATGCATGATCTTGTATGTCTGTTGGCTTGTTGTGTGCATGCATCTTCATTTGTGGGTATAGGGACCCACCACGTTAATTTACCTAAATCGAATGTAATCCACTTGACCAACCCAATTTAAGCAAACCAACTTGATGACCACTGGATATATCATCCACATCTCCACTACATTAGGATCTTGGTTGAGTATCATACCACAATAACCACCACATATCAATATTATATCTCAACAACAGAGTACAAAAATCAGCGGAAAATAAATATTACAAATCTTTTTGAATTAACAATTTAATTGTACAACCGCAATAAACACATTAATTAAAAGTGTGTAGTGATACCTAGACAACTACCTTACCAAGTTACTTCTATGCTACGAATATAATTAGTAGCTGGCAATAGGCATTACCACCATAGTTTGAACTGCTCCTGTCCTTCATCCACTTTGCCAACATCAGTGGCGTGACATGGCCACTGTTGACACCAAAGGTGGCAAACGGATAAAAGACCGCAAGCGTATGGCTGTCAAGTGTAGCTTTCACCGGGAGTATTCCAGGTATCGTATTTTCCTCAGGGAACGAGAAGTGAGTTAAGTAGGGATAAGGTTATGTCCTATGATGAGACAAGGGAGACTATGATAACTGGGTTGACATGTTCGCTATGGCAAAGATATCTAACAAGGTAAAGCTGGTTATACTAGCTATATCAGCCCTTCTCTTGCAGGAGGCGAAGGGATAGATCAGTAAGAGGTAAAACTCCTACCGGACTGTGCCATCATGATGTATTGAGACCCTACCTTTTAAGAACTTATCTTACACACGTGGTGGGATACAAAGACCAGACAGGGTTGTCACCACCTGCTAGCTACCACAAACAATCCGTGGGATAAGCGGTTTACAAAGGCAAGATTAAGCTTAGACACCACGTCTACACTAATCTCACTACTTTAACCTTGGCCTAAGATTAAAGCACTCTACTCAAAGAAAAGCGATGAACAAGCGTGAAAAGTTGTATAACAGCTAAACTAGATTTAGAATATTAAATGCTATAAAGAACTCGGATGTATCACTTATAAGTGCTGAACTTACAAGAGGATCGCATCCGCTGAGGCGCAGCTTCAGAGAAGATTCCCGATAGATCCGAGGCTTTCTCCAGAAGACTTCCCTCACTCTCCTCCAACTAGCATAGCACTAGAGAGCAGAGCTTCGCTAAGCTACTAAGGAGTAGTTTTTCTCCAATGAGTCATGATGGAGAAGGGAGCTCTAGGGGGGTATTTATAGGTAGGGGTGGAGTAGGTCTACTCCAGTGCAACGTCAGCGATCCAAGAAGCTTCAATCTTGAGCCTTTGGATCCACCGCCTTAGAACCACCTCAGAATGGAGGGCTCTGATATCCAACATGTGTTAAATGCGATGGGGAGACACCAGGAGCTTGGAGGGGTATTTTGGGTATCGCCCCCCCTATGGAAGGTGGACCCTACCCCATACTTCTAGAAGGTACCCCACTAGTCAAGGACCAAGTGGGGGTGGTGGCCCTCAATAGGGTATCGGCCGATCCCCCCCTAGGGGTCTCAGGCCCAGCACCTTCTTCTAGAAGGTGGCCCCACCTGTCATGTAGTTCAGTTGATCCTTCTGAGATGTTTTGTCACGTTGGTTCTCTCGATGTGGGCCCATGGATCCATGTGAAGTGAATATGAGCCGTTGGGAGAAAGCACAAGTTGATCCAGGGGTGGAGGATCACTTGGGAGTGCTTCTCCTGGATCATGGCCAGAGTTGGAGGCTGGTGGGCCCATGGTGGTGTCGGCCGATCCCACTATGTGGGTCCCACTAGCTCATCTTGCTTTATTTCTTCTAATTCTGCATCAAATGTTTCATGGACATGTGGAACTTGTTATTTCATATAATATGCTCATGATATGCTTGTATTCCTTCTATTCTGAGGTTGTTGACGGTATTTTGATAGTGACAAAATGGGTCATTCTTACCGTCAACAGCCACCACCAACAAAACAACTTTAACGGCAGCACCATGAGTACATTGTGTAATCGTGGGACTTAATTTTAACATATATATTTGGTGGATGCAAATTGATTAACGAACATTTGTACATTAGCATAAAAGTATGGCATTCATCAAGAATTGGTATGCTCATGATTCATCATTTATTTCATAACAACATACAATAAGTTACAAGTAACATTGGCAGCATAGTTAAGTCAACATTATAATTCATCTCATCATCAAGTTTCATTATCATCACTACATTGAGTCTCGAAGTAATAACAACCAAAAGCTTCTATCCCAAAGGACTTTAGACTTGTACAAATGTACCCGCACGGAAGAACGGGATGAGAACTCCATACACATTCCCAAGTAAGTGTTGCCTCGTCTCCAACCTTTTTACTACCATAGCCAAGGATGCCCATCAATGGTTTAGAAGGTATAAAGGTAATGATTTCTCATTCCCAAGGTGATCTCCTCTACCTCGCATACCCCCCCCCCCACCCTTGAGTCAAATCCATGGGAAGGTCAGTTGCCACTAGCTACTTGGCTTACTAGCCCAAAACTGACATGTGGTTTGTATGAGTGGTTACTCAAACTCGATGTCCCATGCATGGTCCTTAGCTACTCCATGAGCTACGTCACTTGAGAACCAACACTCACATTAACCTTACCTCTCGCTTGAGTAGAGATTACCAAAATTGATTTTACTTTAATTATCTCACATTAAGGTTGGTCCCTAGTCACATTGAGCAAATTAAGTCAGGTTGGCACCCTTGCAAAATTTTAAGTAATTAGTTACCTAGGTGTATCTCTTACACATGCAAGAGCGATTTCCCTTCTCACACTCGACTTCTAACAAAACTAGTCAACTAAGCAATTAAATGATCCAAACCCATTTGGTAGATAAAGGCTATGATTACTTAGTGAGTAATACTAGATTAATGAAACAAGATTATAGGTTGTTAATCAATTTCAATTAAATGCATAACACATAATGAAACAAATAAACGTGTATATTAAATAGGGTTGATAGTAGTGGGGTGGCTGCCTAGTGGATGAGCAATGCTCCAATAACTTGGAAGATCACTTGATGTCGCTCAGATATCGTGTATTTGAATGTAAGCACATGAACAAGAGGTTTATGTATACATGACATTATATGAAGTATAAAAGAGAGAGATGAGAGAAGCTTGTGTGGTTTAACTGTGTAGTTGAGTACAAGGTGCAATAAATAAATATATGTCTCATGTTGGTTATGACATGTTTAGACATGTGCATAATTAAGTTTAAAGACATGGTACTAGGTGTGCCCAACATGTGTGTAGCACAATATTAATGTTTTGTTGGACAAAATTGATGGATTCTCCATCAGTGGTGAGAAGGATCCATGGTGACAGGCCGACAACACATTTGTGGAACCCTAAGTGCGTGACTTCACAGACACTCCATCCCATATGACGGATGCTCCATAAGGGCTAGACCAAAACTAGATAGCCTCGAGTTGCAAAATTAAATTCGCACGGAGGGTCCGCCAGTACTCTCAGACACTCCATAGAGTTAGGGGACTTAGGTTATAATTGGCTAAGTCAGTGTGGTGTTTGCGGAGACTCTGTCATGTGTAACGGACGCTTTGTGAACACAAATCTGTAGCTTCTACTTCTTTAGGTTCATGAATGAATTCACAGAATGTTCCGTTAGTGGTGGCGGATGATCCATAAATTTTCTTCTAGTGAATTGCCTAAATGTTCTGGCTAGGTAACTGCATCAACATAATAACCTTCTATTGAGTTTGACGGATGGTCCATGGAATGAAGTTGGGATATTGCATGTCAAAATGCAAAATTCACTCTAGGGATCATGCATGTCTAATTCATTTATAGTTGGTGTTTCTAGTGTCTTATAGAGCATACCTAGCTAGATGGTTCAATCCATAGCATGAATTTTGTCTCTAGGTCCTAGGATGGACATTTCTATGACTATGTGCATGTAAAGTAAGAAATTGTGATTGGGCTTGAAATAAGCTTACCAAGGACTGCTAGGAGGTTTGTAAGATGCTTAGGAGTCCTCTAACCAAGGGTTTGTGATCAATGTGCAAAAACTAGAAGATTTCTAGTGTTGGTCTACTATATGAGACATAAAGGAGATGATTAAGTGCACAAATGCAATGGAATGATGCACACCAATACTTTCTATGTCGTACATGACAAAGCAAGCTAACAAAACAAGTTGCATGAGTTTTGATGACATGAAAAAAGGAGTTATATTTTTGACAAATAAAAATGTATTATTTTAGTCCAAATTAAAAAATAATTTGATGGTCTCAAAATCTTGTTTAGATGTTAGAGGATATTCTAAGGTAACACAATAAAACTTGTTTCACAAATTTAGAGCATGATGTCGAAGATGTCCACATTTGGTGGCTATCAAATAGGGGCAATACTCATCCAAGTCTACTTACGAGGGTTTTTTCGCATGGGACCTACTTAGTTTGAACTATATGAGAGGATTTGGAGAACCTAGGAACATCCCAAATGTCGTTTTCTTCTCTAGTTGGTAACCCATAATCGATGTTAGATGGCATATCACCTCGCATGACATGGGCTGCCCCATCCTGAGCAGTGCCCTCTCTACGACCAGGAAGATGAGACTACCAACCACCTACTAGTCTCTTGTGTCTTTTCTAGGCAATTCTGGTATCACATGTTAAGGAAGGTCGGTCTCCATCCTTGTCGTCACCACAACCTTGAGACACTTCTTTTGATAGCTAGTGGGATCAAGTTATTGGAGCAACAAGCGGATTTATGTAAAAAGGTCTCAGCTCTCTTATTGTGCTTGGGGCATGGACTCTTTGGAACCATCGAAATCATTGCATTTTTTATGGTGTTGTCCCAACCTTGATGCACTTACCATTGCTGGAGATGAGCACCGATTGTGGAGTCTAGCAGGATTTAAGGGTCTATCCTCATTGGCAACCCCTCTTAGTGGTTAGCTTATGCTTGTCCTTTTGGTAGCTTCCCTTTCTATTTTTGGGCGCGAATGTTATTGTTGAGATATGTGGGGTTATATGTGGCATGTGTTATAGGGCTATAGCCCCTTTCTTTCTTCTTAATATAATGAATCGTAGCTCTCCTACATTTTTGAGAAAAAAAAGTTGAAATGCAATTTCTATGAACTTTACAAATGCATGGGCTGCTACTATGCATTGTTGAAACATTCTGTCATGATTGATGGGGTGAGTGTCCGTCAATTCAGGAACAAGTTGGCTTGGTCTTGCTCAAGGTGGGAGATCGGTTTGTGGCCTCCATTAGGGTTTGTGGCCTCCATTAGAGCTTGAGGAAGAAGATGTTGAAGCTCGAGTCCTTCTCCTCCAACTTCGGCGAGGTGGTGGCATGCATGGTGGAGCTTGCCAAGGATGTCCTCTAGCAATGGGTAGTGTGCTCCTCTTCCTTCCTCTTCTCCTCCTTCATTTCTCCCTTCTATGTTCTTTGTTTCTTGTTCTTTAGAATAATGGGGTGAGGGAGAGAGAGGGTGGACGGCTGAGTGTTTTGTGAGGGTGGGATTGCTGACATGTGGGTCCAGCTTTATAGTATCACCGAATTTTTTATATTACTATGCCAGCTTGTTTAGGGCTCGAGCTCGTAAACAAGCTGGCCTTCTGCTGCTTGAGCCGAGCCAGCCATGGCTTAGGGGGTGTTTGGTTACAGCCCCCTAAACTTTAGCAGCTAAATTTAGGTGATTTTAGGCCCTAAACTACCAAACACCCCCCTAAAATGCCCCCTAAACTTTAGTTGTTGTAGCTGGTGAGAGGGAGTTAAAATCCCCTAAGTTGCTATAGATAGAGAAGGGGAGTGCAAGGAGAGGGGTAAAGTGGATTTTGTGATAAGCAATTAATGACCTTTAGATGGATTTAGGGGGTAACTAAACAGTCCCCCTAAACTTTAGTGGGGAGGTTCCTAAACTTTAGTGGTCCTTATAGTAACCAAACATGCCCTTATTAAGATAACCAGCCACCTCAAAACGGCCCGTTATCCGAGACGAGAGATGGTGTTGGAATGTGCTACGAGCTACTTGATCTGTCTGTATCAGTATGCTTGTAGACAGACAAGAGCTTTTCACATCACTGTGTACACAATACCTTAATAACTAGGCAGATTAACTTGAGACAAAAGAATACTTGAATTTGAAAAGGAATTCAAAGGCAGCAACGATTTCGGCTTTGACTATACCACTACATATACACAGTTATATGCTAACTATATATGATAATGTGTTTGAAACAAAAACTGCTATTTTGTCATCTGCTATGTACGAGCTAAACGGTGATCGCCGGAGTTGAGAGCTCCGGTATGCCCCCCTGACCATTGAGCACAATAACCTTCCCCTCCGAGTCCACATCCACTATGGCGGAGTCGCCCTCCTTTACCTCCCCTGCAAGAATCTTCTCAGCAAGGCTGTCCTCCAGCAGCCTCATGATGGCTCGCCTCAGCGGGCGTGCACCGTAGCTGGGGTTATAGCCTTCATCCACCACCCGCTCCTTGAACTTCTCGGTCACTTGCAGATTGATTTCCTTGGCCTTCAGCCTGTTAATGACCTCCTGGAGCATGATATCCGCGATCTCCTTGACCTCAAGCTTCGTCAGCTGCCTGAACACGATCATCTCATCGAGACGGTTGAGGAACTCAGGTCGGAAGTATTGCTTCATTTCCTCGATGACCAGGCTCTTGATCCTGCTGTAGCTGCTGTCCTTCTCATCAGAGTCAAGGTCAAATCCAATCTTCCGCCCACCCTTCTCGATGACGCTGCTCCCTACATTTGAGGTCATGATCAGGAGTGTGTTCTTGAAGTCCACAGTCCTTCCCTTGCTGTCAGTCAATCTCCCATCTTCCAAAATCTGAAGCATCATGTTGAAGACATCTGGATGTGCCTTCTCAATCTCATCAAAGAGCACAACTGTGTATGGCCGCCGCCGAACTGCCTCTGTCAGCTGGCCACCCTCAGTGTATCCTACATATCCTGGAGGTGAACCAATCAGCTTGGATACTGTGTGCCTCTCCATGAATTCACTCATATCAAGCCGGATCATAGCCTCCTCAGATCCAAAGTAATAGGCTGCAAGAGCCTTTGCAAGCTCTGACTTCCCAACGCCGGTGGGACCTGCAAAAATAAAGCTTGCAATTGGCCTGTTGGGGTTCTTGAGACCCACACGAGCACGGCGGATGGAGCGACTAATTGCTACCACAGCCTCATCTTGGCCAATGACACGCTTGTGCAAAGTCTCTTCCATCTTAAGAAGCTTATCAGATTCATCGCTGGAAACCTTCTCCACAGGTATGCCAGTCCATGACGACACTATGTGCTGGATATCTTCTTCATTGACCATAGGTCCTGTCTCTCCAGACTCTTCCTCTGCTTTGCTCAATTCCTTGCTCTTGTCAATGAAGGCTGTTATCTGGGCCTTCAATTCCATTTCACGGTCTCGTAATTCCCCAGCCTAATGGCATAACATTTAAAAAGGGAAATTAGCGATGCAAGAACATCTGTATCTAGAAAGGTGCAAACAATTAAGTAATCAAAAGTACAGGGAGAAGGCAGAGCAAGGGCATCCACATATCCAATTGGAGCAGGTGCAAATTGCTAAATAAACAAGAGCAGGAAGAAAGTGCAGTCAAATGAACATTAAGGAGCATGTTACTATCATTCAAATAAAACTATCACTGATAACTATTTAAAACTAAAAGCATGTAACAACGGGTTTTTTTTTATAACTCTGATTGTGTTAGTACATCCTAAATTGGAAATGGGGAACTTCACTGAAGTAAGAATATTGATTGATGAAATGAACAAGAATTACTGAATTATCAAAAATTATTTGTAATCCTCCAACTGTATTGAATATGTTCTATGTACAAGCTATTGTATATAGAACAGTTATGGTGGATGGAAATTATAATTTAATATGATCTTCAGGAGGGGTCAGGCAACATTTAAGTTGTGTCACAAACTTGAAAGAGATGTAAGATGTAACAGATCATCTGTAGTCAATTACCTTCTCAAAATCCTGGCTACGAACAGCTTCATTCTTCTGTTTCGTGATTTGTTTGAGCTCCTTGTCAAGCTCTCTAGCTTCCTCAGGAACCTGCACCAAAAGTAAATGTAGATACTGTTTAGGGCAGGCAAGAATTAAGCATACAAATAAATGAAAACAGATGACTTGGTACCTGTGCATGCTGTAGCCTAACACGGGAACCTGCTTCATCAATCAAGTCAATTGCCTTGTCTGGGAGGAAACGATCACTGAAAACAGAAATATGTTGTCAGATGATCATTTGGATGCAACAAAGTAGCAAAATAAATCTTGGATGGGCTTATTCAGACAAAAATAGTTGTTTTTTCAGAGATGCAAGCTAAAGTTCCAACATAATTTTCTTTGTGGTGTTTTTACATTTCCTCTGATGCATGTGATATATTTTTATTTACAGTTCACATACCTGATATATTGATATGACAGCTTTGCAGCTGCAATCAGAGCTTCATCAGTGTAACGAAGTTTATGGTGGATCTCATATCGTTCCCTCAGTCCTCTGAGAATTTCAATGGTTTCATCTACTGTTGGTTCTGGCACTTTCACAGGTTGAAACCTCCGTTCAAGTGCTGGGTCTTTTTCAATGTGCTTCCTATATTCATCAAGTGTAGTTGCTCCAATGCACTGCAATTAAACATAATAGGTTAGTAATAACAACCTCTTCACAAGCAAGAGCGCTGGAAAACTCATCTCGAAGGACAACAAGATACTAGACTTATTCCAACAGAACAGATAAGAGAATGTTCACCACAGCAGATGAACATGTTATGTACACACCTGTAATTCACCTCTGGCCAATGCAGGCTTCAAGATATTAGCAGCATCTATAGCACCTTCTGCTGCTCCTGCTCCTATCAGAGTGTGAACTTCATCGATAAAGAGTATTATCTCATCACTTTGCTTTATTTCCTCCATCAGCTTTTTTAATCTTTCTTCGAATTCTCCACGGTATTTTGTGCCAGCAACAAGAAGTCCCATGTCAAGGGTAATGACCTGTGGCAAATTGGTTGAACGAATATCCATCATTTCCTCACAATCTCATCAAAAGAAAACAGAAATGTGGCAGAAAAGTATATTTAAAACCAGTTGAAACAATAACTAGACCACAGAATCGACCAGTGAGCTGAGATTAATCACTTCGAAATTCTGATTTAATGTATCACAAAAGATTACAAATATTTACAACACACGTTCTTCTTCTATTTTCTTACAGCAGGGAGGCCCCCACTGTGAATTTTATTAAAACCAAAAAGAGAAACAGCACTCTACAAAGGAGACACAGCAAGGGAAGGGGGAGCTACACAATAAGCAGGCCCAGGGGAGGCAGAAGAACTAGGTTAGAGGGACTATACAGGAAAGGAACTCTAGACGCTTTACAACATTGAACCTATGAGCTTGAAGCCTAGCTTCTTCACAGAAGGAGTTCTTCCAAGAGATAAAGGAAGGCCGACCTCTATCAAAGATGAAGTTATTTCTCTCCTTACAAATTTGCCATGCCGCAATGGTGAAGAACTCATGAAAAAGGGATTCTGAGATTGAGTTCTATCCTGCTGCATCATCTCGAAAAAATCTCTTGTGAAATCCCAATTAATTCCAAGATGCTGACAACAAGTTTGGCTAAAGGAAGCTGAAGAAAAGATGGAAAGCAGTTTCTTCAATGTTGTTGCTGCAGCTGACACAGTTATAGTTATTTCCTTCAAGCTTTTTTTTTTTCAAAATATTTCTTCTATTCAATCTGTCCATGAAGAGCAGCCATGAAAAGACTCTGAGCTTGTTGCAACATTTGGAGATCTAAATCCAGAGGAAGGGAGCTGGTGGCTGTATATTCTTATAGGGAAAGTTATAAAATTTTGAGGAAGAATACACTCTGCTTCCCTATATGTAGTGCCAAGAGTCTTTTGAAGTTTGATTGACCTGTAGAGTTTGGATGAAATCTTGCAGACTTTGGAACTCTTGAAAGGCTTGCTCAGAGAGGGGGAGGTAGAATTGAGCTTCTAGGGTATTGTTTGCCAGAAACTTGGCTCCAGGGTATCAGTGTGTTGGTTAGTATAGATGATTATTTCTACAATCTCTCCAATGGTTATGGAGCAGGTTCTTCAATCACTAAACTGTGCTTACATACTTAAATGTCCACTGGATGGGATGACTCAGGTTAAATGAGAGAAAGACAAACACATGCATGCACCCTCATGTAAAGCTGCATACATATACCATACACTGATACACAACTAAACAACAGTACACAAAAACAAAATATTATTCAAGCTCATATGTTCACAATAGATGTAGAATTAATTGACAGAAAAATACTATAAATAGATAGATACATATTGCATAATTGCGTTGAAATGATTAAAAAAGGGTACCTTTTTCCCTTCTATTGTTTCAGGTACATCGCCTGTACAAATGCGTTGAGCGAGTCCTTCAGCAATTGCAGTCTTTCCAACACCAGGCTCTCCAATCAAGCAGGGATTATTCTTGGTTCGTCTGCCTAAAATTTGTACCACACGCTCAATCTGTGGCTGCCTTCCAACAACAGGATCTAATTTTCCCTGCAGATATGATCAACATGAGTTCTATTGCAGAACTTGTGCTGGTTATAATGCAGTAGGTCAGAAATATTACCTCCTCTGCTAATTTTGTTAAATTAGTTCCATACTCCTCAAGAGTTGGCATCTTATTACCACTACTGCCCCCTCCAACTCCAGCACCAACAGCTTCTGTGGTCTCACCAATCATTCGAATAACCTATAGAGGTCCATGACATTGAAGAAACAGCTAATAAACGAAAAATCTTTTTGTACAGAGAACTTCTTACTGCAGAAATAGACATCAGATATAGATTTTTACCTGTGTACGGATATTGCTGGGGTCAGCTCCAAGACTCTCAAGAACACGAGCCGCACACACCTTCACCCTCACGAAGCAGTCCAAGTAGCAGGTGCTCAGATCCAATATAGTTATGTCCTGGGAAGCAAGTATTTAGTGCTTGAGATAAATCTTCTATGGAACTTATTAAAAAGTCGAAATATAATGAGGAAATGGAGTGTGTTGTGGTTTGATACATAGAAGGAAATGTTATTCTTGTTTAGATAAATGTCTTGGCAATTATCAACATAGGAAGTAATGTAATTCAGCTGACGAACAAAATAAAGGCCAAGGGTGTTCGTCTGTTACCATATTAGATGAGAAAGCAGGATGAGATTACTTTAAATATAGAGGTGCACAGCAGCAAATTTCTTTATAGGTGCACAAAGCAGGACGATGAAGAAAGAAATGCATCTCTTAGTTCAACTGCATCCTAAATTATTGAATGGGGAAATAGCTTAATAATGCAAATATGTAAAGTTTGCAAATATCAAACGTGAAGCTAATAAATGGGGATCGAAGCCACCTGTCACTGGGGACATTATTATTTTTGAGCTTGTGTTACTACAAAAATTTCTTTGATGAAGATACAAAGTATGTTCGAGATTCGAGATGAAGAAATAAAGTAGCACCACAGCAAGTGGATTGCAATGAGATTATGATTCATCTAGAGCCAGTCAATGCATGAGTCCCTCTCTAGTGGTCTTGGGTCAAGTTTGAAAAGTGTGAGAGAGATACGCCATTAAATGTAAAAGGGTGTGTTGTATGTGTGTGTCTGTTTGGGGTTTCTTAACCCACACCTTTACTGTTCTTAATATAATGATACGCAGCTCTCCTGCGTGTTCGAGTAAAAAAAATGAGATTATGATGCTTCATTTTACTTCACAACTTCCACTTACATTTAAAAAGGTGGCATAAAACAGACAGACCTGGAACATCAACTACATACAAATACTGCAATCAACTGTCCATTATCAAGTCATGGTCCCTCAGACATCAGTTAAGAATGATGTCTTGAAAAAAATATGGCAATGTGCAATGGAATCTCTGTCAAAATGCAATTGATATCTTTGCATCCGATAATCAACAATTTGTACATTGTATTTTAGGCAAGAAAGTTTCACCCATAAATGTGGTAACTGGAAGCTTTCTAAACTCTCTAGAAAAAAATTACAGCCTGGAAGTAATCAAGTAATAGGGAAATGAAATTCCTTTCTGGGAAAACAGAACATTGGTCAATAGAGACATTCTTCTAACAAATTCATCTAACATTGGTATCACAAGGACCTTGACTAGCAATTCATTCTACTATGTTTTCGTGCATGAATTAGAGAGAATAGGAAATGAAATTTAAGATATCCCGACAAGGACAACATTTCAGAAGAAGCCTTGATAAACAACATACCTAATTGGCGAGCTTCCTCCAAGGAAAGCTCCAAAACACGTTTCGCGCGTGGTGTGAATGGTATTTCAACAGCAACAAAACCATTGCCGCGGCCAATAATCTTTTCCACCTCCACACGTGCATCCTTGAGATTTATTCCCATGGACTTGAGCACCTTTGCTGCAATACCAGTGCCCTCTCCAATCAGACCCAAGAGAATCTGCTCAGTTCCAACAAAGTTGTGGCCCAGGCGCCTTGCTTCCTCTTGTGCAAGCATGATGACCTTAATAGCTTTCTCTGTGAACCTCTCAAACATTGCCCGAGTAACAAAACAAGAACGTCTTGTCCGTCGAGACGATCTGTAAGATGCAACTGTTGACCTGGAATTGGACACCGTGGGTGTGACTGAGAAGCTATGCACTGATCTTAGACCTACAAATGCTGACATCTTGACAGGGCGGCTAAGTGACATTGCCAACATAGAGGCAGGCCTCCTGGTGCCATGGGACCTCCAACGCTGGGTGCTTATGCGACCCCCGAATGTTGTTCCGAGGGCAACTGATTGGAGTAAGGTCCCTGCCATGGTGAGAAATACCGTCCCTTAACCTGCACCAAGACATTACAACGGTTAATCAATATTAAAAACCAATCTTCTAAAATTATCAGATAAACACAAAGGGTCAATTCTAATAATGCTTAGAAATAGTGCACGCCAATCATCACTATGTTGCTCTTGATCCATCTGACCCCAAACAAATTGCACACAAACAAAATGTGCCAAAAAAATGAAGAATAAACTGTGGCAAACAAAAATGGAAAAATTAAATGTGTTAGAAACAGGAAGACAGGCTTAAAAACAGCGGAAGATGTTCCCCCGCTTCCTAGCAAATCAATCCGCGGCAATATGGATGGATAGAGGCACAGGCGCCGATACAACGCGCAAAGATTTGGGATTGCGGGCTCACAAAAAGATGTTTCATTTCCGGCGACAGAGAAAATCACAACCGAGCTCCGTTTACCGATTGAATTATAGTGTTTCAACCTCGCATTGACATCGATTATATCTAAAGACGGAGAAAGATGAACCTTGCCACTTATCCACAACCAAAACTGAACCAAAAAAGATTAAGAATTTCCCCCAAAATAAGGGATTCCACGAACAAGAATCAGAGCCCACCGATAACACACGATTTCCATCCATCCATCGAACACACACGAATGGAATTTTCGACACGAGAATCAGGAGCCCGTAGCAGGCAAGAATCCCACCGAGGAACGAAGAACTTACAGAGAGGATCGCTGGGGGTGCTCACCTTCCGAGGAGAGGGAGGAGGAGGGAGAGGAGGGAAGGGAAGGGCCGGTGCGTTGGTGCGCGTCCTCCCCTGGTCCCTGGAGATAAGGGGGCCGCTGCCTTTGCCTGCCCGACTGCCCAAAAGACTAGTGATTGTTCTCTGTTTCTCCTCCTTTCGTATAGCCTCCTGATTCTGCCTTTTGTCAGTTTCCTAAATTTTTTTTCTTTATATTTTCTGAGGATGGGAAATTATTGGCAGGCATGCAATTCTCTTCACAGTGGCAGATATTTTTTTAAGGGGGGTAGCAGATTTTTTTGCCAGATGTGAGAACAGAATCAGCAGTAGGTTTTCAGTGTATGCAATGCAGGTGTTGAAAGGACAAACAGTAGCGTTGACAAAAACTGACTCGACGACGCCAAAGAAATGGACCACGTTTCTTTCAAATTTTCCTTGCCGTATTCAAATTCAAAATACCAAAATTGTCAAGAACATGATCGTACGCGTGTCAGGAATCAACATGATACCAAAATTATCGAGAACATGATAGGCAAGGGCGAGCCCAGCTATATTCAAAGGTATTCAGTTGAATATCCAAATTTTTTTTAAGAAAATTTATAGATATAGCGTATATATACATATATGTATTGAAAAGACGAAAAAAGTGAAGATAAATACATCCGGTGAAGAATTTGATCCGAAAACAGACTTTTCTAATCCTCTATCTCCCCCACCTCATGGCTCAATGGCCTATTTCGACCCAATAAGATAGCTAGCGCACCCCTTTTCTATTTTGAATATCCAGCCTAATAATCCTGGGACCACCACTGAAGATAGGGGGAGATTCATGTAGAGTGGGGCTATGTTGACACCCTCTGATTCATCACATCAAACAAAGTACCCACTGTGTCACCGAGTAGACAGCAGAGAAATGGAACAAGATACTTTCCCCATGTTAAACTCTAGTAAGCACCAATCAATAATTTAGTTTAATAATATGGATGTGGTCGGCAGCCATCACGAAAAAGAAGATCTTAACATCGACACAGGCCAAGTGTTGAGATGGGGTTTTTCTTCACGCCTCGCCTCGTAGGCCCATCAGTTTCTAGAAATCAGTGCAGCCGCCAAAGGATTTCGTAGTGTACTAGAGTACACTCCTACTACGGCAGTGCTAGCTTTCTAGGATTTGTGGTCATCTAAAGTCGATTACACTGAACGTGAACCAAAGCACCAAACTTTGCAAGCCTCTGCATGCTTCTCGCCGGATGGCCAAGCAACGCGGTAGGCGACAAATGCTAAGAGTACAAGTGGCACTTGTACTGCTGCACTTGCTATTGTAGATGTATGCATAGCACATCTTTTTGCAGATACTTGAACGGGAAGCTTCAACTTTACATACATCTTTGCAGTTGCAGATGCCATTGTTATTACGCCATACATCATGCTGCAAGGACATCAGAATCTGATGTCAGATCTAGATTACCACTGCGGAAAAAAATTGACCTGAAATTAACATCAGAGAGCAATAATGCCAATACACATATACTTAAATCCGAAATGTATCGTTTGCTGATTGCTATAGACCTATGGAAGAACCCATATATGGATCGCTCATGGTAGGACGATTGCACAGGCAAACTATCTTGGAGATATCCATAGACTAAATTGGTAGTCTGACGAATCCGAGCCCATGCCTTCTTGCCCATCAAACTCGTCCAATCCAATCAACTCTTCAATCCGAGTCTTCTTATCCACTAGTTTCTGGACGTCTGATGCTTCGATCTTCTTAGCAGATTGATCTGCCTGCGACTGTGGAGAGCTAATCTTTCTTGGACCACCAAGTTTCAAGTGAGGCGGCCTTCTTTTCTGACAGATGCTCGGCATCTGATGATGACTGGAACTGGAGGGTGCAGATGCTTTTGTTATCCAGCTTAACCTGGAGGGAACTGCAGGAGTCTTCTGAATCTTCTCTTGAGAGGAGGCCATGCTTCCTTTTGCACCTGAATTGCTAGTCCCTTCAGGCAATTCAATGCACTTCTTCACTGAAGATAGTGTGCTCTTACAGAGCCTCTGCAAGACTGGATTTAAGTGACGACCTCCAGCATGCTCGAGATCCATTGTGTTCCTACGAGGCGACACACTCAGGAATTTGTCAAACTCTGGACTGTTATAGCAAGTGCGCTCAAATGGCCAGAATATTGGCTCATCAGCATTGTTGGCTTCTTTGCTCTGCAATATTTCTGTATTATAACCGGAAAGACCAAACTGGAGGCTTCTAATTGCACTGAAAGAAGGACTGGGGAAATCAAAACCGAGTACATCTGGAAATTGTTCCTTGTCTGGCAGCAAGGCAGAATCCTCAGCTTCAAGATCTAAAGAAGAAACCCAGATATCTGTTCTGTCAAGATCCTCAGACTGAGTATCTAACTGTACAGTGAATGGTGTACTGGGGGTACTGATTGTAGATGACTGTTCGCTGAGAGAACTGTCATATGAAGATTCACCCCATTCTGAGTCGGAAAGAACAAATGGGAAACCGTTCTCTTCAAGCCTCCATTTAACTACATCCTCCTTGGTAGCATCCTGCTTAAAACTTTTTAGGGACAAATTCAGGATGGCCAAATGACACTGCTTGTCAGGACATGAAGAAGTTGCAATCTCCTCGACATCATTGGAACTAGATAATGATAACTGTGTCGAGAACTGATCATGAAGTGAAGTTGTCTTGTCTTCAAGTTCAGAACCATCAAAATCGTGGGTCCCCATGCTGTCCTTTGTATTTTGCATCACCCTAAAAGATCCATTCGACCCAATTATACAAACAAAAACTGTTAGCGGAAAAACGGCACATTAACAAATTGTTGATTTTTACAAGGAAAACAATAAGAAAACAATAGCAGCTGTTAAAACAAGTATTGCAAACAAACTAGAAAACAAAATAAGCCAGGATCACACTTTAAATATTTGACTGAAGCATGCATCGCCACTGTGATGTCGATGTTACACAAGCAATTAATATCAGCTAATGTAGTTGACAGGATCAAACTAATACACTCTGAGAATTAAGTGGTTTAATAGAACAATCTACACTTTGTATCACGCATGATATGTTCATTTCTTCTTACTAGAATATATTCTGAAAAGTATCCCATAGAAAGCCTAAAAACATTAGTATTTGTTATTCAAAGAGGCACTTTTCTCCAGTGATCAGGGTTTTATATCTGCTCCATTTCATATAGCCACACTGTTTGCTAACCACTTCAGCTACATAAGGACTTTTTCGAAAACAAAATAAACAAAAGTGACCTACTCCCGTCTATAAAAAGTCCGTAATGTATGAACGTTGTTTTCATGTATCACTAGCAAGTTCAGGTGCCCCCACAAGGCCAAAAAAATATTAGTCCAATAGGTATTGGATAAAGAATTCAGCAATGGACCACTAAAATCAGTCTAAGGGAGCCGTCACAGGTCTTCTGTCATACTAACTTCGTATAGTACTTTTTAAGGGAACAAGTCCATTCGCATTACGAGAGTGTTATATATATAGGTTCAGAAATGGTCAGAGTAGAGAAGGTGTGATAGTGATATGTAAAGAAGTTTTTTCGTTTATAAAACGTAAATATTGATATTATTACTGCTGTTCAGATTTCTTAGTCCACATACACAATGATGCATACAGGTGACTAGAAACAACAAAATCACAGACATCTGGAATTTGTATGCAGGATTCAATGTTCTCCCAGATAAACAAACTCCCAAATTACTCTGTTGCTGATGCCGAGATATAATATAACACCTAGATATTCGTAGTGGCACAAACAAGTAAAATCCCAGCATCGTAGCAAACCTCTTGACGATGGATTACTTGTAGTGAAATTAACAGAGCTGTAGTTCTGAATAACCATACAAAAAAATGGGGGAATACAAAATATATCGCATCAGGAAATCGAAAAACAGTCGGAAAAGAGAACATAAACCATTCGCAAGGAACGCTACCTCTCGTGGAAACAGGTAAAATTCACCAAAAGAAATAGAAAACTGGAGCAATAAAAGAAAAGGAGAGCAAGATTAGTAACCACAGAAAAAAGGGAGGGACAGTCCGTTACCTGAATCCTTGGCGAAGCCGCCAAACCCTTTCGCTCCGCTGCTCGCCCTGTTCGTCCTGGCGTCCTTCCTCTGATGGAACGGTTTTAAGACTGCGTTCTGGTAGTGGTCTCTGCTTTTTTGCTGTTGGGACCTCCGATTCCTCAGGGTTCACATTTCGATCCAAAAATTTAGAAAATATATTGGCAAGTTTTCTTACCTAAAATGGCAAGGGAAGATATTCAGGTGATTGTGGTGATTGTGTGCAAATGCAATCGGTATAAATAATATCATGTGTTTCCTTAATGGATTGCCCGCAATCGTGTCAATTTTATACCTTAATAATTGATATTTTTTTTAGAAAACATGCATTTGCACATGTTGCACTAAGTGGAAGTTTACACGCTTCGTGAGTGGACGCGGCAAGACACCGATCCATAACACGAAGTAACACATGACAAAGATCACCGCAAGCGGTGGCAAATGTAAGTCAAACTAACTAAATACAATTTGCGCGACAAACAAGTAGGGAAACCCTACTCCAATCTAGGCATTCGCCTCGTCAAGGATAGCCTACAACAATTCGGTTGAGGAGAGAGACTTGCGATGGAATGTGCGGCGGTTCCGTTTCTTCCACAGGGTCCAAGAGGCAAGTAGGACCAAGCTGTCAAAGCTCAGCCGCAGCGCTTGAGGCGTGGCCTCTCAGCTCGAAAGCCACCAAGAGAAGAGCGAGGAATCCTATTGTGAAGGCACGATCGCGATCTGTAGCAAGAGTAGCAGCCGCGTCCATACCTCCTGCATGAAGACGCATGAGTGAAGCAGGTGATCGGTTGTCTCGTTCATCTGGTCACAAAGTGCACAAGCCACGTCCGGTTATAGACCATGTCGCCTCCTTCGCAGAGTGATCCAAAGCCGACCATGCAGAGTGATCCAAAAGAAATATTTAACCTTCGGCGGCAGCGCGCACAAGCCACGTCTGGTTATAGACCATGTCGCCTCCTTCGCAGAGTGATCCAAAGCCGACCATGCAAAGTGATCCAAAAGAAATATTTAACCTTCGGCGGCGGCGCGACGCGCCACATTTCCCATGCCCTCACCATGGATGTTTAACCAACAAAATACGCTCGGTACGCGGATCGCACGGAGTACTGTCCGTCTGCAGTCTAGTGCCAAACGAACCGATCAGCCTCTAGGGGCCGGAGTTGCACGTCCCGGACCATCCTCCAAAGGTGGACGTACTCAACGAGCACGGGGGTTGTGCACGCGGCGGTGATGTCGTGAACCCAACGGTGTCCATTGAGCGCGTCATGGACTGATCGGCCAAGTCGACATCGTCCAACCGCTCTTAAGAGGTTCGCGGCAAAGGAGGGGATCGCCTCGGCTGGCAGCCAGTTGTCAGTCCAGAACTTGGCGGAGGACCCATTGCCAACGACCATGAAGAGCGATGACTGGAACATGGACGAACCCCGCTTCTCGGTCGTAGAGGGCAGCAACGCCCACGAAGAGTCCGGTCTGGTGCGGTGTAGCCACTCCCAATGAAGATGAAGAGTGAATCCAAGTATCATGAGGTCAGGGATGCTGAGGCCTCCAACGTCCTTGGGAGCGCAGACGAAAGGCCAGGCAATCCTGCAACGTCCTCTGGAGACCACCTCCTTGACACCCCAAAGGAAGGTGCATTGTTGTTTGTCGATTTTAATGGCCCAATTCGACAGATAGCAGCTTTTGGAGTTATGTACAGGAATGACAGATAGCGTGGTCTGAACCAAAGTCACACGCCCCGCACCGTTGAGCAGGTTGCCCTTCCAAGTCGGGATGCGTGTTTCAACCACATCCACAAGCCCCTGTGAAAGGTCCTATGCGATGGCTAGAGGGGGGGTGAATAGCCTAATTTAAATTTCTACAAACAAACTCAACAACAAGTTAGATAGCTAGGAAGAAAATAGCGAATGTTGCACTAGCCTAGGGAGAAAAGCGAAGCCACCTATCCACAAGTGCTACCCTAATAGCTCTAGTTCACACAAATCCTACACAAGCTAGAAGGAAAGAGAACCAAACTACTAGCACAACTCAATATCTCTACTAAGCAAGAACAAGAGTGGGATAGGAAGATTTTACCACCGTGGAGTTGTAGGGGATGAACCAATCAAGTGAATACCAATGAAATCAATCAATCACAAGGGACAATGGTTGACACTTGATTTTCTTCCGATGTTCACTAGTTTGCCAACTAGTTAGTCCTCGTTGTGGCAAGACACTCACTTGGAGGTTCACGCGCTAATTGGCATCACACGCCAAATTAACCCATCACCGGGTGCCGCACAACCAACACAAGATGAGGCTATTGAAATGCCACGGGCAATCCACTAGAGTTAACTTTGCAATCTCCCGAGGGAAAGGCACAAGAACCCCTCACAATCAACTTGTAGTCGACGAAGCACAATCACCAAGCTTCTCGATCTACCACCGCTGCTCCAAACTGTCTAGGTGATGGCAATCACCAAGGGTAATAAGAAATCCGCAGCGAGAACGCCTCCCAAGTGCCACTAGATGCAAGCTATATGCGAAATGCACTTGGATCACTCAATCTCTTTTGGAAATTCACTAACCAAGCATGGAGAGGAGTGAGAGGGAGTTTGCTCGGCTCTAGAGAGTCTCAAGATGTTCAAATGTGCGAGAGATATCTCCCCAAGCCGACCAACACATATTTATAACTCCCCTCAAAGTCCACTAGCCGTTGTGCTATTAAGTTGGCGACGAACGCTCTTCACGGGTGCGACGGACGCTCCGTTACAGCGTCCGACGCCTTGTCAGAGCTAGCCACTGGGCTTTGTCTTTGAAAAACTTCAACCGACGGATGCTCCGTCGCCAGTGTCTGACGCCTGACCCTTCAGCGTCCGGCGCTATCCCTGCGAGATGCTCGATTTCAGGACTCTCTGGGTGCCCGACAGACGCTCCATAAAAAAATCTTCAGCGTCCGACGTGATCGTTCGTCGCACGAGCAGAGAGATCCAGAAAGCTCCATCTTCCGTCGGACGCTTTTGTCGCCTGACCGACAGACGCTCCTTAGCGTCCAACGCCAAGTCTGTACTGATCCATAGTTAGGGTTTGCCCGTCGGACGCTCCGTCGCGCTTTGACCACGCTACGCCCATTCTTGTCCAAAAATCATTTCTTCTTTTTCCACCCTTGCTCCATTATGCCAAACACTAAGTATCCATTTTGTGGGGAGGTTTTGGGATGTTTTTTTCTTGTCATTTAGGCAGGGTGTAAGGGTTCTAGGGCCTAAATCAAATGCAAAATAGATAACACCTAGTGGGCCCCTTTACAAACCGAATCACTTTTTTATTTTTCACTTAATAATCCCGTTTTTCTAACCTAAATGTGATCACACCCACTTGGGGTCCTTTACCCCTATAAGAAAAGCCCTAGCAAATTCCTTTGCCTTGAATTTTCTTAGGGTCTTTTTACTTTCCTTCTTCTCCAAGTGTGAGCTCTTCATCATTTTTGCTTCCTTGCTTGCTCCATCACTTTTCATCATCTTTTTTATGTGTACTAACCTACTCAATCACTTAGAGCTAGGTTTTTATTCTAGGTTTCATCAATTATCCAAAACACTAGAGATCTCTCACCCTGCTCCTCGCAAAATGGAATCCGGAGGTTGACAAGGGCGTCCCAGGTATTTTTTTCGGAAAATGGCCGGAAAACCCTTTCAGGGGGAAAGCTTTGGGAAAACCTCATCAATCTGTGGCTGCGAACACCAATAGGGGGGATGATGCCTTGTCGACATTCTGGGGAGTCCGGGCGCCCCGCGAACAATTCCCGGGTGCGGCTCATGTTGGTGAAGTCGCTCCCCTCCGGGGGGAAAGGGAAAATGACAGGTCCCCTGCTAGAAATGCATGGGGCTTAATCTGTTCCGGCAGAGACTAAATATCGCCCTACGATCCGCCTCGTG